>JAEQBH010001903.1:0-600000 GCA_016808115.1 Tetrastigma voinierianum | reverse complement strand
TATGCAACGTGCACTACACCATGTATGTAAACTCATCATTTAAATATTAAACGACTAAATCACGTACCTTCATCCCTAAACAAGAAGGGATAGGTGGCCCGCATCGTGTCCTCACGCTCCCACATTGACTCCTCCACTCCATAGTGCCGCCATAGCACCCTCACTAGCCTCATGGTCTCAAGGCCGCAAAACCCGGATCACGCCATCCAAAATGCATACTGTCCTCCTCAAAGGTCCCATCAAAGGTTAACTCTGAATTGGTCTCAATCCACCATACGAAATGATCTCGAGTATACTTCCGGAGCATGGAGACTTGAAATACCCGTACACTCCGACATGTCATGGTACGCCAACCGGCACGCAATAAAGGTTTCTACCCTCCCGAGTATCTCGGAAGGCCCAAATGAAATCCGGCGAGCAACTTCCCTTTGCTTACCGAACCCGACCACCCTCTCATCACCTTCAAGAAGACGTGGATCCCTAACCTCTCAAACTCTAAGGGTCAACGCGATATCCGTGATAGCTCTTCGCGCCTAAGCCGAGAAGACGTTGTCGCATCAAGCTCACCTTTCCTGAGCCTTCCACCTCGGTCCAACATACCTGATCTACATGGCCTCCCATACACGCCCTCATATGGTGCCATTTCGTATACCCGCCTAATAACTATTGTTGTAGCGACCCACTAAGGGCACTGCTCCTCCTGCAACATCTTTATGATCCAGACGCATGCTCAAGAATGTCCTCTAACACCCGTATATCATCCATACAGCCATGTAACCTTACACAACCCCCCTCGGCTTGTGTAAACGCCGACCTTCCTGGGCGTCATAATCATCGATAATCCAATGGATCATTAACCTAGTCCATGTCAGCGCATGATATCCATATACCGAGCCCTTGCCGGCTCAACAACACCCAATGCAATTTCCAAATGGTTATCCTTAATTCCTCGAAATACTCCCGAATTCCTATCACTAACTCTAAGTCTACGTTGATAACCCCGACCGTGTGTTTTCTTATCCTTTAGTCACTCCCGACTTAATACTCAATTCTAAGTTTATGTGATAACTCGACCGTGTTTTCATCTAGTGGCAACATAACTCTTCAAATTTACACTGCGAACCTCTTACATCTACACAGAAATTTCGGATATCTCCATGTGGGTCTCTTACACCCACACAGAAATTTCGGATATCTCCACGGGTCTCTTACACCCACATAAATTTGGGATCTCTCCTCGGGTCTCTTACACCCACACGTAAATTCGATACCTCCCCGGCCCTTTACACCCACACGTAAATTCCCAGGATATCTCCCCCTGCCCTTACAACTACGTAAATTCGGATACCTCCTTGGGCCCTTACACCCACATAGAAATTTGGATACCTCCCTGCCCTTACACCCACACAGTAAATTGGATATCTCCTCGGGTCTCTTACACTCATTACGTAAATTCTGGATATCTCCGGCCCTTACACCCACATAGGACTCCTTCGAATACTACCGCGGTCTCCTTCACTTAACTCCAGTTTCTCACCTTAGGGGATTAACTAATTCCCTCTTGCTTTGCCCAACACACTTTAATTACACTTCATTTCGATTCAATTATGAGTCTCATCGATCGAGTCCTAAAGACAAACCACAACCCACATTCACCAAGAGTGTGAATGACCATACCCGTGCACCCACACTCGACTGCGATGTTATCGTGCACATGAACTAATGATGCTATACTCCAGGATACCCCCATTCCCGGGTCCACCATGAGCAGACCTCGAAGATCTCAGCCTGTAATCCCGACCTATCGTCAACTCTCACCCTACATCCTAGTAGTTAACATCTATACCGGGCTTCTGTGGCCTTAACCTCTAAGCCCAACCATCACACAAGATGCAACAATGAAATGAATATGATGCATCCAATTTAAAACGCCTACCTAGTCAACAAGTGCAAGAGTAGAAACGCATCTTACACATCCGGCCGTCTATATGCTCAAATTCCTCAGAGTACCACATGAGACTCCATTTCCTAGGACAATCTCGCCATATGCCCAAATCATCGACATAAATAACATATCGTCTCGCCCCGCCTCGACTAGGAAGTCCCTTGCCTCTCGTGAGTCCCGTGACTGACTCCTCGACCAACACTCCGCCCTCCGGGTCTGGCGGCCTGGTCTAAATACTAAGGCCGGTGTGTGGCACCTTGAACTGAGCACGGTCTCCGATCCATACTATGGGTGGTGGTCCTAACCCGCACCCTCTCTTGCTTCTACGCTAACTGGACTCCGTGGCTATCCCAAAAATCCCGAGGATCCCCGTCTCCGGGGGCAATCCCCCACATGCCCAGCCGTCGGCGTGCTAACACATCCTCCCGCCCCGTCGACTAGATGCCAACCCGCCCGGTCCCCAAATCCTTAAGGGCGTGTCTTCCGCTCTTCCTCGAACTAGAAGAAGGTTGATCCTCCCTCGCTACTAACACCTCGTATCCGAGTGCCTTAGCATCCTCTCGATCTCTCTCTCTACGGTCGTGGCCGGGCCCCAACTATGAATCCATATCCCGTGAGATCGAAGGCCCATAATCCCGCCTCGAATGGATAACTTCACCCATTCGACCATGACTTCGCCATGTTCCAGGCTACTGCATCTCAAATAAAAACGGGCTAACTCTCGTGAATCTAGCCACATAATCCATCAGCGCTTCACGCCCTCGATTCGCTTTCTATGTGGAACTCCCCGAGCCTTCGTGATGCCTCGCCAAGTAGTGATCCGGAAAGTACTTACTCATGAACAGATCCTAAACTCTCGCCTATGTCATCGTCTCTCTGTGTCTCTAGAGGTCCCCCGCCCATTTCCACCATACTGTCTCACCCCCAGTTGGAACCCAACTAGCCTATCCCGTAGTGTCGCAGGTAATCTCCATAGCCTCTAACACCTTCTCGACCGTGACAACTGTACCATTCTGGCCACTCATCGGATCTCCTCCTCTGCGAATGCTCTGAGGATGATGCGCCCCTAAACCTCTCCGGAGGTTACTAGACCTCCCGACCACTCCGCACTCAAACAGGCTATACCGGCAGCCGCAATACCCACCCTACAAAGCCCCGCTCGATCAACACCCGGTGGTGCCCAACTGAAGACCCCCGTGGACGCCCTCCCACGCCCGTCCCCCGACTCGTTTTCATCTGCTACGCCCAATGGCAAGTTAACATAATGCATTCTAAGGCAAAACACAAAACTTCGAGACACTATTCATACATAGAAAATACAGTTCATATACTATGTCCCTGCATTTACATGCAATGTGAGACAACTAATTCCAAATGTCAAATCATTTTTATCCACAAAAATTTTTTTTTCGAAAATTTCATTTTTCCAAAATTTTGTCTTATTTTATTTGATTTTATTTTATTTTATTAAAAAAAAACTTTTTTCGAAAAAAATTTTGTGAACAAAGACTATGAACAATGTCCAAATGGGCTGACTTTAAATGTGTGATCAGAGTCCAAACTAGGTCGGTGCACCAAAAAGCACACCCTAAACCTGTGTCGCACGCCCACGGCGCATACACTGCGCCAGCCCGTGTGCCCCAAGCCACTCGCCGTGTGCCTCGTCAGCCATCAGGCCTGCCAAATTCTCTATGCCACAATACAACCGAGCCTACTCCAGCCTGTCAAATTTATATGTCATAATACGCCCGAGCCTACCAGGTGGCCCGGGGCTTCACCCTTCTATATGCCACAATACAATTCCGGGAAATCGCTTCCTCGTCACAATACACCATGCAGATCAAGGATACACCCCTGTCCTTTCCTAGCCACACACTATGTATCAGAACAAAACTCAACAACCCGCCTCACCGGGTCACACCGCAGTTGCATTGTGACACACGATCCAATGACCTAAGTTGCAATATAATTCTTATTGCAATACACTACCCAAATCTCTTACCCCATGCCGCACTACACTTCCAACCACTACACAACCCAAAGCCACTCATAAACATGATACAATGGTATCAGAATACACCCACAAGCCATTCAAGCCCCTTCTTGCAATACAATTTGTCATTTACAAGACTAGGGTCACAATATAATTTTATCAAGCAAGAGCTCCAAACCAATTTTCGTGACTTATTTTTTCTGCTTATTTTTTTTTTTCATCTTATTTATTTCCAGCTATTGGAAAATGCCCAAAAATATATATATATACATTTTTTTTCATTTTCTTTTCCGTATCACCAAATAAACTTTAAAAAATTATTTTATTCAATTTTCTCTCGCTTTACAACTCTCAGAAACCTTAGAAAACAAATCCTTCTTCAATTTACATTTTTTTCATTTTCCGACATAAAACAAATAAATTTATAAAATTTATTTTATTTATTTTCTTTTTCCAAATTTTTACATATCAGAAACTCTTAAAACTTTTCCCACACACTATGCTATTTACTTACACCTTGGTCTATAAAACACATAACAATTCATGTTATGCATATTATTCACACAACCATTCAATAATTTACATGATCACACATAAAACATCAAATAATTACTTAAAATATGTATGTAAAGGTCTTAGTTTCTTGTTCCGTGCTTTAGGGCACTTACCTTCATCCCACATCAAACCACACCAAGTGGTGATGGATACCCAACCCGAGCTCCCTAGGTATTCTTATACCTAAGCTCTACACTCATCGAGCTCCCAAGGTAATCGTTTACCTTAGCTCTGATATCATGCTGTGAAGCCCCAAAACCTGGGGGTCCGTTGAATACCCGTCAACCGGCGAAAAACTTGTGAATGTCGGGCAACCTGACACGACTCACGAAATTCGGGTAGAGTCTCCCTTGTACGGGGAGCTCTACCCAAGAACCACCTGTCCCAATCATCAACATCATCAGAGATAACATGAGTAAAAATGGCCTCTTGGGCCCATACTACAATACTCATCATCATACATCAACTATACACAATAGTTTCAGAGTTGTAATTTATTTTTTTACAACATATATTAGTAACCCAAAATTTAACACATGTATACATCATAAAACCTCAAAGCCACAACCCGACTTTCTTCAATATCGGCCTCAGATGAGCCGTCACCTCTACGCGCTCCCTGCACCGAAATAATATAATTCTCGACAGGTGAGCTAATGCCTGGGCAGAGTGAATCACCTAAATGGGCTATTCTCCACCTAAGTGCATATACAATGCTCCAATGAAAACACACTCAAGTAAATGCGTGATCCTACTAATGTCTGCTACTGCCATCCCCATGTCTCAAGTCCTCACTCGACTCACCACACCTGCCTAAGCCATGTATGAGAAAAATAATCATTTCAAAACAAAACCTCGTCATATCGGGGGAAAATACACTACCGACGTCGAGCAAAATATGGGACTACCTCCGCGAATGTGTTGGAGAACCTTCCAACAAATTTCATGGTCCTCATCCGAATGATTCATTGATCGTCTCCCAACCCCATTCTCGAAATTCATCCTGCGGAAATTCCTTCGCAACCATGCGTTCGCTTTTTCAGAAACTGGCGTCGCACTCACACTCTAATTTAGGTTACCCTGCATAAGGAAATGCATTATGCCATTTCAATACAATTCATATCACACATACAAATATATCATCATGCATATATTTATATAACTAAAACACATAAAACATGTTATGCACATTCATCATCAATTTCACCAAAAATTAGCTCACATGGGTTAATTTACAACTACGAGAGCACGACTTGAATTACTCAACCAAACACATTATTTCACAAAAATATTTCGTGAACACTATTCATGTGAATAGTGAAACCCTCGAGTTACTGTTCACAGCCAATCATCCAATCATCGGTTCACTTTGTGAACCCGAATTTCATGGCCATTTCCGGCCTCATACAAACCAACACATGATTTATAGCACAGCACAACCTACAGCCTAAATAGTCGGCACTGGCCACGGATCATTCCAAAACGGGTTTGGGCTTACACCGTCCCAAGCTGAACCAATCAAACGGCCGTTCAAGGCTTCAAACCAATCGAAACATAATAAAACACTTAAACAAAGTGTAAAACTCAAGTAGGATAAAACCCCCACCTCACGGAGTTTGTTGAAACTCCTTAAACCGGAGCCCACTCGTAGGCCTCACCGCGTAGAGCGACCTTCCTTATTGTCCCGAAGAATATCGACATATTTGATCGCTCAGAAACCCAGAGAGAAGCCAAGCACTCTCTCTCTCTAAAACATAACCTAAAAGTTATCGTGAAGATTTCCTCCCCTCTTTTCACATTTTGGTCTTTGGTTTAAAGGTAGGAGACAACACTATTCGCTATTTCGTCTTATTATCATTTAACTATTCACCTAATGCCTTCAAATCTTAGATTTCCGACATTTGGCGTTATCTCGGTCTTCCATTTTTATCATTTCTCTACTCATACAACATAAGTAGCATGATTACATGTTATAAGTGACTTTCATCACATCACATGTCGTTTTACGGCACCCGATTTGCGATGCCTCAAAACGGTCACTCGACAATTTCGACCCGACGAAATTCGAGCGGTTAGCTAGATTTAGACGATTCCAACGGTGAAATCCATTTCATCATCCGAGATCTAGAAAAATTTCGATTTTTGACCGAAATTACGATTTTACCATTTTTCCATAAATTGGAATTTTCTCAGTCTTACATAATATACTAATATGCACTTAAAATAAATAACTATTTATTAATTATCAAAAATTTTGTAAAACTCGGAAAAAATGCAATTTTTCTAAAGGATGGCAAAACGGTAATTTGCCACTATAGTATAGGTTGAAACTCAAATTTTCCATCTTTGATGCATTTAAACTGACTTTTACCATTAATCGTCTCAAGGAATCTGTATATCCACGACTCGTTGATCTCGAGACAATCGGAATTTCACGTATTCAAGACAAAGGCTGATGACACATGGAGTGGTGCCACATACTTAAGACTTACCTCATACTGGATACCACACGATGCCTTTCGAGGAGCTTACTACGGCATGAGAGACATGTGGTGTGGCACCGCCACTATCAGACATGTCCACATGTGACACGACACATGAATAAGAAAATAAATATCCACACCACCTTAAGACATGTAAGCTGGGTGACGAGAGAAGTCAATGCGAGAGGACAGGAAAGTGAGAGGAAGTTTCACCTTGATCAAAACCGCGAATAGCTAGAGAGAAGAAAGAATTTGGTGTAGGGAAGGAAAAGAAAAGAAATGTGAAAAAAAAAAAAAGGAAAGGAGAAAAAGAAAATGAAGAAAGAAATGAAATGAGAGGAAAACAAAAGAGAGGAGGAATAAAAAATACGTGTGTGGGAAAGAAGGAAAAAATGGGAAAGAAAGGAAAATGGTTCTGATTCCCGATGTTTCAACGGTTGGAAGTCAATAGGCCAAGAATTAAAGTTAGTATACTCACCGCGAGCTACGAGTAGGTGCCAAAAAAAACAAACAAAAACAAAAAGAGGTGGTTTTCTTCCACAAATATCCTCCGACCTAAGGCCGTGAATGGTCATGTGGTTCAAACCCAAACCATGGACCTCGCTTTAATGTCGGGACCGCTTTCTGCATCAAATTTACTGATATCGTCACGACCTAACTTTATGCCCACATGACAAATTTTGAAAGTTGTACAAAATAATAATAATAATAATAATAACTTAAAACAAAAGATGAAATTTCTGGGTTGAGTCCAGATTATTTCTAAGGCCGAGTATAACCAGGAATGGCTAGTTTGTGTGGATTATTTTTGTGTGTTATTGCTGGAAATTTTATAATATGTCAATGTCAGAATATAAGTCATATATTAGTGTTATATATATTAGCATGAATTGATGTAAATTATATGTTTTCTTTATATAATTATCTCATATGGTACTTGGTATAAACACGGTTTATAAATTGTTTCCATGTAGTGTTCATTATACATGTAACATGAGATAACATGCAAAGGATATTTTGCATTGTATATGCATGAGGGCAATTTATCAGTCAGGTGTGAGTGCATGGTTGGTAAATCGACACGCATTTGGTGTTGGATTGGTGGCTCGCAAATGGGACAACGGCCCAACAAAGCCGCATTAGCTTGCATGAAACGAAAAATATGTGCCAGGTATCAACAAGAAGGGATAGATCCCCCCTCGGGTTAAAAACCCGCCAATTATGGTCAGACATAGTCCCTAGTGGTGAAATGTTGTAAAAATGTCTATGTTTGCGAAGCCTGTGGTGAAACACCAAAAATTTGCTACCCATAAAAAGGCGCATGAATTTTGAATATAAAATTATCATTGTGATGTATCATTCAAAAAGCTTTTGGTTTATAAACAAATGAAATTTGTTTTGAAAATGATCATTGGATGTCATCCAGAATGACGGTTTTTCACACATGGGCTTAGGATTTGTGTGAGGGAGTCGGTGAGGACTTGGGAGCATGGTACATGATGAGTCGCATTTCATTTCATGGCATGGCATGTAAGATTCCATTTAGAATTAACATATTCTTCATTGGAATGTTGATGTGTGTATTATTGTGTGAATACAGACGTACGCTAAGATCGGCATACGAGAATCCCTATAGAGTTATCCTTACCGGCATTACCTACCTCGGCCATGGGACCCCTTTAGGAGCAAAGCAGGCTGCCGGCCGACCTCATCCGAGACCATAGGTGCAGTTAAAACAAATCGTGGCTTTAAGAAACCTTTTTGTAAAAAAAACTAGATTTTACATATAATATTTTGTATATAAAAGAGTTGTAACTCGAACTCTTATGAACTATTTTGATAAATTTGTATATTTTTCTAAAATATATATGCATGAATGGATTCCGATGAATGGGATACGATATGGTGGTATCGAGATATGCGATACCCACAGGTATTCCGCGCATTGACGGGTTGTCAACAGGACCCCTGAATTTTAGGGTGTCACGTTTTTAAATTACCAATGTTTTAATTTTTCATATGATACTAGGCTTCAAAAATTTTTACAATCCAATACTAATGAAATTTTACATTTATATTTATTTATACTTTTTAAGATTTCTCATCTACTCAATTGTGTTTATATCGTATAAATTTTAAAGATAGATATTTGATTGTGTCCAAACTTACATAGAATGTAAATGTTAAGCTCTTAATATTATATTGAAAAAATTAAAACTTATAATTCTAAAAGTTTTAGAAGGTATGATTTAATATAGTTAAGGTAATATTTTATTTTATTTTATAAATAATGAATTCTTTATATATATATATATATATATATATATATAATCAAAATATTATTTTATCATAAAATATGTAAAGCATACACAGAACCTAAATTTTAAATTTTTAAAATTATATTTAGAAAATTAAAATACTTATTATTCTAAAAGTTGTATAAGGTATGATTTATAATAGATAAGGTAATACTTTATTTTATTTTATAGTATATATATATATATATATATATAAAACTTCTAACATAAAATAATAATTATTTTCTTGTTATAAAAATTATGTAGTAGATATAGAATGTGGAATATTAAAATTTTAAATATTATATTGAAATTTTTAAAATTTATAATTCTGAAAGTTTTATAGCTTATTGACGAGTAATATAGGATAAGGTAATACTTATATTTTATAGATAAGTATAAATATATTGATAAGTTCATTAATTTATATAATTTGATAATAATGAATAAATAAATAAATTTTTTATTTTATTTTAGGATATATTTTTTGTATTTGGAATGAGAGATAATAGGATAATTTGAATAATTAATTTATTGAAAGAGCGTTTGAAAAAACATAAAATAAAATAAAAGGAACAATTATTTCTTCTAATTTTTGTAATATATAAATGCAAAGAAAAATACAAAATTGAAAAATGGAGGTTAACATAGGCGGATAAATGAAATAACTTTCCTAACTAAAAAAATGTATTACCCCGAAAGCACACAAAATTTTTCTTTCTCCGCTCGTGCTTTCAACTTGTATCCTTTACCATTTTTCTTTGGATAAAACCGTTTTCTTGGACTTCAGTGCTCTCCTGTTTGTCTCCATCATTTTTTTCTCTCACATATAAGTATCTTTTTTATATTTTTCTTTTATAGTTGAAAATAATATAAATATTCTATTGTAAAAACTTCAATTAAATATTTTTATATATGTTTTATTTTTTTAAATTCTGTTAAAAAATTAATATGATTAGTTTTGTATTTTTTGATCCCTTTTCGATTGAACATTAAGGTCTAGTTTCAATTTTGATTTTTATAATCAATTTAGTTTTCTTTTGTTTGTTTAATTATGGAGTTTTAATCAAATATAGGTTAGAATATGATATTGAATATATAGATTTCAAAATGATATATAAGTGCATTGTCTTCACCCTTCTCTTATTAATTAGCCTTTAACATCCACTTTAATTACTCATGCTTATAGTTTTGAACAAATACCTTAAATTAAAATAATGATCTTAGGTCTTTATTGTAATCTCCTCTTAGAAGATTATGATCGAATGAGTGAAATTCACATCTAAGAAGAATGGGCTCCCATTAGATAAATACCTTGAATAATTATAATAGTTAAAGCATTAGGTATAAAATATCTCCGACCTAATTGGATATTGGATATGTTTCATATTCAATCAAAATGTGATAAGGAGTAAGATCGGAACATGAAAGTTGTCACACTTATGATTGATTGTTTAGGATAAAATGGGTAAATCACCATCTTGCCTTAAAATGTTTTAGTCTACATGCCTATTTAAGAAACAGTAGTGGGATGATTTAAAATATTTTATTATGCATGTGGAGAAAAACTTGTTTTAATTATATTTTGAAAATATAAACTTTATTTATTTTAAAATTAATTTTCAATAATATTTCTAAAACAATTTGTGACACCCCAAACTCGGGTCTTTTTGGATAACCTATCAATTGCTGAGACTTGGTGAATGCTGAGTGACCCGACACCATTCAATTGAGTCCTCTGATTTCCCAGACCCAGATTTAACCAAAATCGCAGGTAGTCTTATTTGCAATGAAGCTTCTACCCAAAAATACAACCTGTGCAATTTCATGGCAACTTGTCCCAATATTATACAACGACCACACCGGGTCCACATACAAGTAAAAAATGGTCACGTAGGGCCCATTTGTCCATATAAATACAATTTATATCACCGAAGCCACCAAGAGTTATTACATCACTCTTAATACAAAACATTATATTAAAACTAACATGTTCTAATATAATATACAAAACATGAATCATGGTCACAATCCAGCCCGCTTCATAATCCCGGGTTCTAAGGAGCACCCGTCCCGCCCGCACATGTCATGTACCTGAAAGGGGGATCCCACGACGAAGTGAGCTAACACCCAGTAGAGATAAGTCCTACTGGGCCGCTATTCCCCACCAGCGTACAATGAATGGTCAAAAAACAACTACACACACCAACCTGAAGACACACCTAGCACATAATCCTACTTGTCATGAATGAGACGCTGACTCATCACGCCCCATGCGTATCAAGTCCTCACCGACTCCTCTCACACATGATAGAACCCCATGCGTGATAAAAACCTTTATTTTCCGGATCACATACAATGATCATTTTATAAAATCATTTTCATTTCTTTTTCATTGGATGATCCCTTATAAAATCATTTATTTCATAAAACAAAAACTTTTTGTTTTATAACCCATACCCACTAGTTTTATCCTCTAGTGCCACTTGATGTGATCAAGTGTCGTGTGTATACATTTGTGGGCTAATGGATTTTCGGGTCTCACTCCGGGACGTAGACGTTAACTGATGATTTTCATTTTCACTGACATGGGTCATGTCTAACCGCAAAGTTCCAAGTTTTTCACCTCGAGGGGTGTCTATCCCTACTTAAACTGCCTAACACACGGGTATTAATTTCATGCTATGCAACCGTGAGACTCCGTTCTTGACTTTGTCCCATTTATCGCCTCTCACCATCAACACCAAACACGGCGGTTGACTATTACCATGCAAATCGCGTGGATCTCCACAGACTTCAGCCCAAAGTACGAGTTCACAACCCATTCACCAAGGACGGTGAATGACAAATTCACTATGCACTAACACCCAAACCATGCGATGTCCCCTGCGGCACTAGCTATAATGCAATCAGGCCATTGCACTAAGTCATGCCTAATGGCAAAGACCTTCACTTGACACACCCTATAACAGACACTACACTGTGTACCATAGACACTCATATCTAATGCACACAAAAGTCCATACATTCATTAAACATTAATATACATGCAGTCATACTAACATTTATCACATTCGTGTCAACACATCAAACAAGCATGCATCAACATCATTCCGACTACTACTTAGACAAGTAATGTCATACTCAAATCTCTAGCTACCATGCATTTATAATGCCCAATAACTAGTCTACAACATGACATGCAATAGCTATGTCCATAATAAAACATACTACGCACTCCACATGTTATAGCACACATATCGACATCCAAAGATTACACCCCTCTTAACTAAGAAATGCCACTTCAATCAATCACGCAAACACATGTTAACATTTCATCAAGTCACTACTCAGGCAAGTAATGACACACCTCATTTCTAGGCTAATTCATGCAAATATCATATACCTAAGATAGCCTACAACCTCGCCATGTAATTGCCACTTCAAAGACACAACTCCTCACATCCACACAACTACAATTAGAAATACTGCTGTAATAATCAATTTTTCAACAAGTATTTGAGCACCAATTGCCATTGAAAAGCATATTTTCATATTCTAGACTCCAAGATCTTTCCATAGAGTCTAAGAACACCCTAAACGGAGCTTGGACGAGAAAGTTATGGCCATCCAAAATTGGAGACCTCGTATGAATAATAGTGATCGACGCACTAACCAAATAGGGCCTACTGCTTTTCATCATTTTATGACTAAATATGGAGTTCAACTTCTTATCAAGCCATATATGGATGGATCTAGACCCAAAGGGCCTCCCATAGAGTCTAAGAACACATAAACGGAAGCTCTGATGAGAAAGCATGGTCGTCCTGGCTGAGGTGCCTCAGATGAACAAAGGATCGACGTGACGCCACGTGAACCCACGCATCAAGGCTCCTGGCACTGAGCTCCCGTATACTATTCTACCCATACTCATCTCAAACAACTTTCACCCGATTATTAACAAACCCGTCCTACTGGGGACTTTCACAAATCGGCCATAAACATGGCACAAACCTCATCCCGAACTCATCCTAAAAATTCTGATTTGTGTCCACTGCCACGTCTCGATTTCCAGCAATTCCGACTTTAAGTCTTAATCCCCTACTAAACCGAGCCGTCGATCGTCAGAACTTAGAGAGAAGGCAAAGCTCTCCTCACTTTAACTTTCTTCTCCAAACCTAAATCTTCGGTGAAATCACATTGTCATTACCCAATGAGCCCACGTCTAGTAGATAAACTTTAAATCTTGGCTCGACGGATTCCAACCACCCGATCTCCGTAGATCGTAGAGAGAAGGAGGAGTTTCTCTCCTTTCTCTCTCTAACTCAAGCCACCTGGCCGGTTCTAACCTCTAAAATGGGCTTTCCTTTTGTTCTAACTTAAATTAAGTGTGTGACCCTCATGAACACGTGTCACATGATCCTCGCCTGATCCATTCCTACCCCGAAACAACATTTCTATTTCGATTCAAGTTCACCCCTCTATTTTAAAATGAACTTAACTTGAGTTATTCCCTAATCTGCACTCTTGTAAAATCTTGTCCTTGAATATAGATTTGCCACTCGAAATTCGTTAAAAATCCGACTGTCTCGGAATTAAACAAAAATTTTTCTAGGTAACTAGATTTCATGAGACGAATCCAACCCGCCAGCAATCCATTTCACATCCAAGATCTGTAGAATTTTTCAAGCTTCCCTAAACCATTATGGCAATGTATTATTTAATTTTATTTTTTTTTTAGAAATTTTAAAATTTTCCGGGGTCTTACATTCTCCCTCTCTTATAAGAATTTTGCCCCGAAATTCACACACATGCACCTTGGGGACACAATGCATATGCGGGAGTAGTCATCTTAATAACAATGACTACGAACCGTACTCTCCATCCCGCAACAAGTGGATAACCAGCACGCACCGTGTCCTTGCATCCCCAAGTTTCCTACTCCACTACTCGGTGTTGCTACAACACATTCCCTAGCCTCATAGTTTTGCATCGCAAAACCTGATCCCGGCTATCTCAAACATGCACAGGTCCCTCCTCGAAGGTCCTTTCTGCATCAACGATAAGCTCACCCCAATCCAACACCCGAGCCTGGACAAAGGGCTTTACTCTCCCAGAGCATGGAAACATGAATGCCTCTTGACACCTGATAACCTTTGGCAACAAAACCAACCTGGGTATGCAATCAGACCCACCCTCCTCGAGTATCTCAAAGGCCCGATGATACCCTCAAATGGCGCCCTCTTGTTTACCGAACTTGAGAGCACTCCTCCTTAGGCATCACCTTCAAGAAGACGTGATCACCCGTCTCGAACTCTACTGGCTCTAAGCCGTGAGAAGACGCCTCCCTATTCAAGTCCACTATCTCCGAGGTGCTTCTAACCAATTCCTAATTCATCGTGGATCTCTCCACCGTCCGACAAACAAGGAATCTGCATGATCTCCTACACAAGGCATCATATAGTGCCTCCCATATGCTCACCTAACAACTGTTGTTGCAGGCGAACCCCACTAAGGCTAATTTCCTTTACCACTGTCCTTGTAATTCAAGACGAATGCTCGCAGCATGTCCTCTAACACTTGTATAGCCCTCTCCAACTGGTCGTCTGTATGTAGATGAAACATGGTGTTCATCCTCAATAGCATTCCCATGGCTCTCCTGGAAGTCTTCCACAGTGAGCCATCAACCCTGAACTCCTATCCGAGGCGACGCAGACTGACTCTCCATGTATCCTATTAATCCTCAGATATATATATATATATATATATATATGTATGTATGTATGTCCGATGTATGTATGTATATATGACCAGCAGAATTCCTCCAGTGCGAAGGTTATCTGCACAACCGATAAGTGTGCCAACTTAGTGAGCCGGTCCACTATTACCCACACCGCTTCATGTTCTTATGATATCCGTGGCAAGTGAGTCACGAGGTCCATTTTGACATGCTCATACTAACTCAATTTGACTTCTGACTACATTATCCTCGCGGCTTCCGCCGACTTCTCTCGACCGAATGCACGCCCACCACCTTCGCTCAATTTGACGTCCCGCTATGTAAATAAATAAAAATACACTTCAGACTCTGAGAACCGGAAATGCTCAAACTCGCCTCCATATACCATGGCGCCAACCGCGCTAAGACTACGCCACCAACTCCATATCGTGTGTGGGGTACCCGCCGCGGATTCTTCAACTAGCGCTGAACCATGTTATAACCTCCTCAATCGCATCGCAACGATCCCAATCCGCCGAGGCATCAATACACCGTGGTACCCTGTCCCCCCTGTCCGACCTCAAAATAGAAGCCTAAGTAGTTTCCTTTTTTAATTTCTCTGAATGCCCTCTCACACCTGGTCACCTCACTCATACTCACCTCTCCCCGGTCAACTCACATATGTGCAACCGTTTCTTTTTTTTTCACTATGCTCACAACTTACCCGGTCGATACTACATGTCTTAAATCTCACCTTAGAAGGTCGACCCTTTGCTGAATTTGACATTCAACTGATGTTCTCCCAAGGTCTGAAGAACAACTGTCAACGATTTTCCTGATCCTCCTCTGTTTCAAAGTAGATCAAAATATCTTTCCATAAAGACTACTACAACCCGGTCTAGATAGGGTTGGAAAACCCTATACCTGAGATCCTTGAATGTCACTGGCGCATTTGTTAGATCCGAAGGGCATCACTGTGAAGTCGAAGAGCCCATACCGCGTCTCTAACGCTGTGTTGGGTGACCCGCTCCCCAACTCTCTCATCGAGGATAGCTAGTGCAGATCTATCTAGAATACCCTGTTGCCCTCATAGTCGATAAGATGAATCCAATCCTTGGCAAGAATACAGATTAGATCGTGGACTTGTTCAACTGCTGATAGTTTATACACAATCGAAGAGTTTTGTCTCTCCTCTTCACAAACAGAACCGGAGCGCCTCATGGTGAAGTGCCCGGTCCAATATAACCCTCGTCCTACAATTCCTATATTTGGACTCTGAGTTTCTTCAACTCAACTGGCGCCTTCCTATGGTTATAGAATACACACACTGTAGACTTACCATGAAGTTCTGTTATCCTTCTCGAGGTAATCCCAATAGATCATCCGGAAAAAAATCCCCTTACTCTCAACTACCTGAGGTAGACCCAAGCCCCTATCTCTCCTCGTCCTCCCGAGTAAGGCTTGCCAACCAACCCATCAATCTTCTGCAACATCTATGAGTTGTGCACGGTCTAGGGTAAAGCATCATGCTTATCCCCCCGTATCACATAAACACTCCCGGCCCTATGCGAGGCGGTGACTCTCCTCGCATCACGACCAATGACGACCAACAGTGTCGTCATCCGGGCCCATCTCGAAAGTGATATCATCTAACCCGACATCCTCGTGACCCTAGGTCAACAAAGAGGAGAACTCGTGAGATCTCACCTCACTATCCCAACCCATCTAACCAACCTCGCCCCTAGTTCCTAAGGGAGAACTTACACTTTACGCCTTTTCCAAACCCGCTATCTACACATGTGTGTCGTAACTTTCAGCAAATTTGAGATTCCTTTTTGCTGGGCCTACCTAGTGCAGTTCATAATCCAACCACTAATAGACATCACATCATGAACTACCTGCTCATTCACTCTCTCTCCAAACCCTAAGGTTATGTTCTCTAACCCTAGTGTTCATATATTCCTACATACATCCTACCACGTATGCTAATCCACACAACATGTAACACACATCATAACACACCAAACACATACATGAAAAACACACAATGCATGCAATGGTCTGATCTTCACCTGTAACTCCTAGGTAATCACCTACCTAGACCCCGATGACGTAAGCCGTAACGCCGGCATCGTACACACCGCCACTAGGTAATCACACCCTAAGCTCTAACACCAAGTTATACCAAGTCAGGCTATTTCAGACCAAAACACCGAGCTGTGTAATCGCATACCTTAGCTCCATACCTTAACAGCATGTCCTAGACCCATGCCCAATGGAGCTCTGTGGTATTCTCGCATACCTAAGCTCTGATATCAAGCCGTGGACACCCTAAACTCGGTCCCGTTGGACAATCGGTCACCCAAGAGAATTTTGCGGGATGCCTGGCAACCCGACACCACCCATCGGAAGTCCCCATTCGCGACCTAGATTTAACGAAAATGCGGCGTAGCTTTGCAATGCAGAGTTTCCCAACAAAAATACAACCTCGTGCAATTTCATGACAACCCGGGTCCCAATATTGTTAAACCACCACACGGTCCACATATAAGTAAAATGGCCATAAAAATTGGCCATCCATATAAATACACCTATATCAATTAAAGCCATCAAGAGTTATTGCTACATCACTCTAATACAAAAACATTATATTAAAACTAACATAAATTTAATATAATATACAAACATGAATCAAGGCCACAACCGCCCGCTTCATAATCTCGGCCTCAGTGAGCTAACTGGTCCCGCCCGCACACGCCCCGCACCGGAAGGGGGTCCCACGATGAAGAGCTAACGCCCGCAGAGATAAGTCCTACAAGGGGCTATTTTCACCTAAATGCAAATGAATGGTTAAACAACCAAGCACACCAACCTGACATGCATCCTAGCACAGATCCCATTACTCATGAACAGACGCACTCATCACGCCCCATGTATCAAGTCCTCACTAACTTCTCACACATGATAACCCCACGCGTGGAGAAAACCCTTTTATTTTCCTGGACGTATCCAATGATCATTTTATAAAATCATTTTCATTTCTTTTAAAACTAAAAGTTTTTGATGATCCCTTATAAAATCATTTATTTCATAAAAACAAAATCTTTTTTGTTTTATAACCACACCACCTGGTTCCAAAGGCTACTTGATGTGATCAAGTGTCTTGTGTATATGCATTTGTGGGCCACGGATTTTTGGGGTCTCACCTCCAGAGGCCACACACCGACCGACATTTTCTCGGTTCTTTCACCGACGGGGGTCATATCTAACCTCAAAGTTCTAAGTTTTTCACCTGAGGAGGTGTCTATCCCTACTTAAATTACCCAACACACGAGTATTAATTTCATGCTATGCAACCGTGAGACTCAACGGACTTTATCCCATTTACCGGTCTCACCATCAACACCACACAGTGTTAATTGTCAACCATGCAAACCGTGGATCTCCATTGGACTTCGTCCAAAGTACGAGTCCACAACCCATTCACCAAAAGAAGGCAGAATAGACAACGACTATGTACCACACCCATACCAAAGATGCCCGTGCACCGTTGCAATGCAATTGTGCCATATTGCACTCTAAGTCATGCCCAATGTATAAAGACCCCACATGGACACCCCATACCGGTACACTCACACCGTGTGTTCATGGACACTCATGTCTAATGCACACAAAAAGTCCATACATTCATTAAACGCTATATACATGCAAACAAACTAACATTTATCTCATTCATGTCAACACATCAAACAAGCATGCATCAACATCATTCCAACTACTACTTAGACAAGTAATGTCATACTCAAATCCCTAGGTTACATCATGGCGCATAATGCCCAATAAACTAGCCTAAAACATGCCATGCACAGAAGCCATGTCCACACGAAAACACATCACAAAAACCCAATATGTTGAAACACATATCGACGATCCAAGCATGACACCTCTCTAACCAAAGAAAATGCCATTTCAATCAATCACACAAACACATGTTAACATTTCATCAAGTCACTACCTAGGCAAGTAATGATGCCTCATTTCCTAGGCTAATTCATGGCATATCATATACCTAAGATAGCCTACAACCTACCATGTAATGGCTACCACACACAACTCCTCACATCCACACAACTAACACCAGCGTTAATACTGTTGTAACAATCAATTTTTCAACAAGGATGTAAGCACCAATTGCCATTGAAAAGCATATGGTTAGATTCTAGACTCCAAGAGATTTCCATATAGTCTAAGAACACCCCAAACAGAGCCGACGTGAGAAAGTTATGGTCGTCAAATTGAGGCCTCAGAGAATAAAGACTCACTCCACGGAACCAAAGAAGGGCCTACTTATTTTCTTTCATTCGGACCAAATATGAGTTCAAAATTTATCAAGCTATATGTATGGATTTCGCTAATAAAGGGCTTTCCATAGAGTCTAAGAATTAAAAACGGATTCTTCGATGAGAAAGTTATGGTCATCCGAAGTTGGAAGCCTCGTATGAATAGTGATCGGCGCAATGCTCGTGTGAACCCACGGAATTGGCGCCTTCGGCACCGGGAGTTCCCGCATACTATTCACCCATACTGCCTCTCGAAACAACTCTTTCACCCGAAACAAACCCGGTCCCATTCAAATATTCACAATGGTCTGATAAAGATGTGAGCAAACAATCCTAGAACCCCACTCAAAAAATCAGCTTCAAAGCTAGCAAAAAAAAAAAAAAAACTAGACATCATAGCTTAAAACCAGAAAAAAAAATCAGTTTTTTTGTCATGAAACACAACCAAATAGCCCCTAGGGCTCAACCAAGACCAAAACAGCATTTAGATAAGAAATAAACCCGAGTAGGAAGGTTCCCTACCCTCGGGAGCTAAGAAAAAAACTGGGAGTCCCGAAGCCCGAGACCCTGTACTCCCGAACTTCCTCTCAAATTCGACCGAAAATTCTTGATTTCCTTTTGGCGGTCCATGCGTTGTCTCCTTATGAGTACTCCGACTTTAAGTCTTGGCCCGACGGAAACCGAGTCGCCGACGTCAAATCTTAAAGAGTAGGGCTGCGGAGCTCTCACTAGCTTTTTTTTCTCCAAACCCGAAATCTTCGTGAAACAACGGTTATCTGCACTCCACACATAGTGTAGACCTCAATTTTTCCCCCTCAACACTTCTGCATTTATCCTATAAGGTCAGCACTCACCCATCGTGCTTCATATAACACCATTAGGGCCCTTAGGCTTAGTCTCATTCTCGAGCCTCAGCGGGCTTGTATGGTCCGGCTGAGTGCGTATAGTTCACTTTATAGTGTCATCATGGCTTTTTTTTTTTTTTTAGTTATTGGCATTGTGTTATAGGAAGCAAATGGGGCTCCCCTCGGAGGTTTTAGCTCAATCAAAGTTTATTGTAGCATGTCACCCAAGCACTTGAGCTTGTTTCGATCATATCTCCTTGTCCGAACTCGTAATTGTTCACTGCTTGCTGTTGATTCTCATTGCTGGCGGGAGGTTTCTGTTAAAAATTCATGGCCTTTGTCAACTGCTTCACTTAATCGTTTTGACTGGTTCATCAAGGCAGTACGATATCACACTGCTTTTGGGTGATTTGGTGAGCAATTCTCCTTGTTTCTCGATCATATCTCCTCATCCGCATTTCAAGAATGGTGCAATCGCTTTTTTTAAGCGGGCCCCTTATTCGTGAACATTCTATTAAAATTTCATAATTTTCCTCAACCGATGGATCAGTTGGCATCCGTTCAACTTCGTTAGTCGGGCCGCCTTTGTGTGGAGCGCTGTTTTTTTTGTGATTGGGAGCCCAAATCCTATATGGTTCTGGGCCCATAAAGCTCCACGCCGACCATGGGCAGTATTGTGGGTCCATTTGGCCCTTGGCTTGTTACATGCAGCCCACCGCGAATCCATATGTGGATACTTGATATGTAGCTGTCGAAAACTTAAGATATTCGGGCCATGGAAAATGAGGAGAGGAGTTAACGGGGAAGCTGTTTCCAGACTGACAGCTCTTCAAAGCTTGAAGGTGGAAAACACCAGGTAAAGCTCAGAATCTGAGGTGGGGAATCAGTACAAAAGGAGAGAAAGATCAAAGTGGAAGGGACCTTGAGGACACTTTTTCCCGCTCAAACGCACGCTTACCGATTCTCGCTTGGATGCTTAGCTTGGTTTCTTTTCGTGGCTTGTGGAAGCAGGCAGGTGCTTAGACCTCGGCCTCTCTATTCTTTAAGAGACACTCTGATCAAATTTCAGGTTTCTCTCAACTATTTGAGCCGGTTTTCACGCTCATACGTGAGAGCCTGCTCACCGCCACGCAACTCTAGGTTTTAGAGAACAACGGTTTGTTTTGGTTGGTTCTCACTCATCCGAGCTGAGAATCTATCACCGTTTGTTTTGTTAGATTCCTGAATCTTTGTAGTTGTTCCTGGAAAATATTGAGAGTCTCTTCAACGAGATGGACTGGGGTTGGGAAACCGATCGCCAGTTCATTTAGGTTAGGTTTGCAGTGAACGGCGCTTGGGTAGTTTGTTTGTTTTGCTGGTTCTCACTCATCCAAGTTGAGAATCGATCAATCGCTTGTTTTAGATTCCTGAATATTTTAGGAAGGTTTTGGAAAATTTTGAGAGCCTCTCTCAACGAGATGGACTGGTTGGGAAACCATATCAGTCGGTTCATTTAGGTTAGGTTTGTAGGAACGGCAGTTTGGGTAGTTTGGTTTGTTTTGGTTGGTTCTCACTCATCCGAGATGAGAATCGATCACCGCTTTCAGTCTTGTTAGATCTCTGAATAGCTTCTTAGAAGGTTTTTTGGAAAATTTTGAGAGCCTCTCTCAACGAGATGGACTGGTTGGGAAACCAGATCAGTCGGTTCATTTAGGTTAGGTTTGCAGGAACTGCAGTTTGGGTAGTTTGGTTTGTTTTGGTTGGTTCTCACTCATCCGAGCTGAGAATCAATCACCGTTTGTTTTTTTAAATTCCTGAATCTTTAGGAAGGTTCTGGAAAATTTTGAGAGCCTCTCTCAACGAGATGGACTGGTTGGGAAACCAGATCAGTCGGTTCATTTAGGTTAGGTTTGCAGGAACGGCAGTTTGGGTAGTTTGGTTTGTTTTGGTTGGTTCTCACTCATCCGAGCTAAGAATCGATCACCGTTGTTTTGTTAGATTCCTGAATCTTTTAGGAAGGTTCTGAAAATTTTGAGAGCCTTCTCAATGAGATGGACTGATTGGGAAACCATATCGTAATGCTCAATAGGTTAGGTTTGCAGGAACGCAGTTTGGGGTAAGCCTGGTTTGTTTTGGTTGGTTCTCACCTCATCCGAGCTGAGAATCGATCACCGTTTGTTTTTTTAGATTCTTGAATTTTAGAAGGTTCTGAAAATTTGAGAGCCTCATTAAACGAGATGGACCGGTTGGGAAACCAGATCAGTCGGTTCATTTAGGTTAGGTTTTCCGTAATGATACTGGGGTACTTTTCTTGTTTCGTTGCCCTGGTCATTCGAAATCGGAATCGCATTCCTTTGTTTTGTTGGATTCCTGACTCTGTGAGGGAATTTTCAATAAAGTACTCATAATTTTTCTCAATCGTTTGGACTTGTTGAGAACCGATTCAACCTCGTTGTAAGATGCCTCGGCGGGCAACCCCCTATTTTAGCACGTCACCTCGAATCTATCACGGAAGGCAAAGCCTTAGTTATTCCAGGGAACCTGTAGGCTGCCTTAGGGTAAGAGTTCAGCTTCGTTTGAAACAAAGTGGGGTAGTGGCAATGCGGATTGGTATGTATGGTTTGGTTTGTGGGATTTTTAAAGGGAATGTGTGCTAAAGTAAGCAAACCACTTACCTCCCTTTCACCGCTTCCCTTTCGTATGGGATCCAATATTTGGTTTTAAATGCATTTATTATATGATGTAATATTTTGCCCTACCTATTCCTGCCATGTACGGCTAGGACCCGGGTACATGCTTAGTAGACTGTCTTATATTTGTATTCATATGCCATTACGTCGCTTCGATTTTGACATTCAGATGCATTTGAGCCTTTTGACCGACCTCTTATGCGCCACAATAGGAACCACAGGTATGTACTTTAATGTTGGGTAATGAATTTGCCATGGATGCTTTGTGTTTGGGTGTCATGCATGCTTGCTATGATTGTTGGCCAACCTTGATGTAGCGCATGGCCGTGTGACCATGTGTACACGCTATTTCGTCTGCTGAGTGTTTTAAGCATGTTAGATACCACCAAGTCGGCCTGATCTAAGTTGTATAAGCTTAGCCTAAGAGAACATTCATCTTTCAGACCCATATGTTCCTACATACCCACTCACTAGTAGAGACCGAGTTCCTGCCTGAGGGGTGCTACCTCATACGAGGTACCTTCCGATAGGTAATCCGACCCTCTAATCTGCAAATCTAGTTCGGGCAGATCGCTTTTCCATACCGGAGTCATTGGGGTTTTTCGTTTCACTTGGTTTTCCCTTTATAAAATAACAACAAAAGTAAGTGGCGACTCTAAAGAAAAATCGTCTCCTCGAGGACGGATTTTCCAAAACCGAAAAATCAACCCACATTTTCTTTTTCTCATTTTTTTTACATTTTCTCTCTTCCATTTGCAAAAGCGAAGCTCGCGCCGCCCGCGGATCGGTGTGGTCCACAAATTACGACTGCTGGGACCGAACCGTAATCTCTCGTTTCATAAGAGATCAAGCTTTTGAACTTGAGTTGTGTATATTGGAAACACATGGCTCTCTTTATAAGGGAGGCTCTCTCGTTACAGATAATTGACGATCATACACTTGATTGGTATTTGGGTTTTGCATTTGTATTTGTTGATGCTTGTTTGCTCACCTGTCAATTATAGCATGCTTTCATTATTAATTGGTATCTAAATACAACATTCGGGGATTAGGCTTGTAGGATCTAATGTGTGTAGATTTTTGTGGATAAGCCAGTTTTCAGGCATGATTGTTTGTCGCATGATCGGCTTCCTTCCCCCGCATGACCGCTGGGCCGTCAGGCTCAGGGGCATGTGTGTATCCTCATTTTCGACCACGAGTCTTGGTCGCCATCTTCCTCGTGGATTGCTTATGTTGCTTCGGGAGTTATTCTAACCGGTTGTTTCACCAAGCTGTGGGTTTGAATTGGCTCCAGCATAAGGGCCATATTGATGTATGGGAGCACTACGGAGATGACTCATGCTGGATGTTCGAGCAATGAAGACCAGATAGCTCCCTGAGCTAGATTTCTTCATGGATACTTGCGTACAAGTGTGTCTCATGATTGTTGATTGATTATCGATTAGGGATCTCCGGTCAGGTATCATCAGGGTACGGTCATCTAGCCTTTTAAGACTTGCCTTTTCTCTTTGTTAGCTTCTGAGCCATCTTACCCCTAAGGTATTACCCTATCAGAATCTCGCTCCTGCATGTGGGGCCATTTATCATATTAGATGTTAACATCACATGTCACCATTCCTTAGAGGATTTCATCAGGATTGCATAATGATTGATTTCCTGATTGATAGTCACTGGACGATTACGCTCTCTTTACTTCTTCCAGATTATTGATTAAGAGCGAATTCGGTTCCCGAGCTGATTCGGATCGGAGGTAGACTTGTTAGAGATTCGATCCACGCCGCTAGGAACGCACATCAAATCATAGAGATATGGACTCTCGCACGCCATCGTCGACCGCCTAGCTGAGATTACCGATACCATGGTACCTCCGGATGCCATATCGATCGGGACAGCGATCGATGGGCATCGTGCCCAACCATTGCCACTTTCGGAAAGCACCCCGCGACATGACTCTACCCCACATCCACCACCACCACCATCATTAGGACCCACCGGTACGCCAGTAACCACGCCCACCTCCACCACCACCACCATTATTCTGGACCCAATCGCATACCAGACTATACGCTTCCACCTCCACCACCACCACTGGTTCAATCAGCCCCGCAGGTTGGAGCTTTTGTTCTACATGGTAATACTAAGACCATGCCACATTCTGTTGTGACCCCCGCACCAATTATTGATGACACTCAGGCTCGTATCGAGCAAGATTGAGCGTAGGATCGTGCCCCGCATGCTTCGATGGAGTTATAGGTTGGGACCCGAGCATGATGACCTTCCGGGTAGCCTTCGCAAATGAGTTCCGCATGCCTGACATCAGAGGTACACCGATAGGGTGCCCCCGTATTCACTTCTCTCGTTATACGTTATGCACCTGCACAGATTGGATGAGTACGTATGATTATGCTTTTTCCTCTGTCGCTAAGTGGTGCCGCTCAGCGTTGGTTTGCATCATTGGACCCTTCGAGGCGTAGACATGGGCTGATTTGGGACAAGAGTTTATCAAACAATATTCTTTTAATACTGTAGTGGACGTATCCCGGAGAGAGTTGGAGGCCCTCAGGCAGAAGCCGGATGAGTCAGTCACTTCATTTATCTCCCGATGGAGGGAGAAGATAGCACATATTATAGATAGACCGAGCGATCAGATCAGCATGATTATGCGCAGCCTTCACCGCCATAGCATCTCACGCTTCCCACGTATCGCACTTCGATCATTGGTTCAGTTCTCTATGGCATCGAGGGAGGGCATATCTAGAGTGATTATGAGCGCACTCTTCTCTTCTCGCACTCAAAGGAAGAAGCCGTGGTCGACCCGCACCATCGATGTCGGGTGCCATTGGCATGACAGACACGTGTCCCCACGCCACCCGCTTTCGCAGAGACAAGCCACTCCTTACCGCATGATGTGAGCGGGTCAAGATGTACCAGCCTACTCCTTTTAGGCCTAAGTTGGGCCTACTTTTCTGCATTCGCCACCACAGCCAAGATATGCTACACAAAGGCCGTAGCTGTCACTCTCTGTACGCACCATCGCATATAAACATTCCACGAGCCTGCCAGCGCTTTACACAACTCGGGATGCCACCGAGCCAAGACAAAGATTGGTCGGGCGGGGGCTTAATTATTCCACTACCACCCGCATTCACTACTACAAACCCTACCCCACCGATTCGTGGTAGATCTTCACTCCGTGCTTATCATTAGAGAGCTGGTCATGATACGTATAGTTTACCGCACCGAGAACACCATTCAGACTTGATTAATCAAAAGCTCGCTGATTTAGGACGTCCCGCCATGACTACTGCACTGCTACCCACCATAACACTAGAGCTGTACTCCACCCCTGGGTGTACATTTGATCAGTATTCAGATGAGATATTCATGATGGGATGGGATGGAGAGGCTCACCAATCGGGCCAGAGTGCAACCGAGATTTTGTATACACCCGTGGTCAATGTGCTCCCAGTCGAGATTGATTCCGTGACATGATGTTCCCTATCGTACAAGAATATCAGCCGATATACTTGCAACATGTTCCTCCCATGACACCTTTCATTCTGTTCCCAGAGGAGTATGGGCCAGAACATAGAGATGTTCATATTGTTACGAGGAGTGGGAGGGTAGCTCAGCCCCCACCGTTGATGTGACCTTTGCCGGCATTGATGCTGTGAGATGATCTCGTAGGAAGATGATGAAATTTACGCTACCAAGACCACTGTGCCCGCATTTCCATTTGGAGCTTATCGCCTCATCCGGAAGACACAGAGATGCGTCGATCGTGGCTCTTAGTCGATCGAGTTGACACTACTACCACCCCGAGACCGATCCACTTTCTAACAACGGATGTGGCTACATGCATAACATTTTTCTCTCGACAATGATTTACCACCTGGGCTGATTAAGCCATGTTCGGGTCTTTATTCATCGATGTTGCTTTGTTCAGCCTAAGGGTGCCATCGGGCCTTGTTTCGACAACTGGCTTCCCGCCCCTAAACGTTTGTCCACTGGTTACTGCCATTGCTTTAGGATTTTCACCATCCGATTTTGGGCCATCCACACAGATCGTCAAAGCTTATGATGGGACTCAGAGGACAGTTTTGGGTACACTCAGCACACATGTCATGATTGGTCCGGTCATATACTCCATACTCTTTCAGGTTTTGAGGATCCAATCATCCTTTAACCTACTTCTTGGTCGCCCTTGGATTCATGAGGCGGGTGCTATACCATCTTCCCTTCATCAGAAGGTGAAGTTCATACATGAGGGGCGCATTATCACGATACAGTCTGATAGAGATGTTATTACTTCCTCTGAACCAGTGCTACAGATCAGCCACAGTGAGGATGACCTACATTTGACCGGGTTTACATTCGACGAAGTTCAGGTTGTTAGCCTAGAGGATGACCGCAGGGACATGGTACCCATGTCATTCGACCAGTACAGTAGCACTTTGGTGCTTAGCATGATGAGAGGTACGCTTTATATGCTGCTTCGATCGGGTCGCCACACGCCAGGCCACGCGAAGCCACTATTGGCGCTGATCACCATGACATATCTTATGGGTCAAGCTACATCCTAACAAATGATGATGCGCGACATGGCACGACCACATGCAGAGAGAGTGAGAGCTCGCATGTCCGGCATTCCATCTCGATTATCCCTTCGCCCATACACTTTTCGCTGGCTGACTATTTTGCCGTAGGATCGCAGTATGCACCCCACACGAGGGAGTTGACCATGTCGTGATGGTTAAGATTCGTGGCATTCAACATGCCCCAGACGTATTTGCTTGAATTCTCAGACTCACCAAGCCACTCGAGGTCGCGACGTTGCACTCCCCTGACAGCTTTGTGTTTTCCATGTAAGCTTCCTTGCGAGATCCCCGACCATGATCTACCTATGGATTGGGGGATGAAACCGATGGAGGACTCTTTCTTGGATACCCTAATGATCTGAGATGGGATTACACGACTGCACTCGGTCAAGCTTCCTTGATACAAATCACAGGCCCCATTCTCGCTTGACATGTTTGAGTTTCATGATCGGGATTCTCGATGTCGCGACTTTATGACGCCAGACCGACGCAATGGACATGATCGGCAGACCGCCGCATTCCTCGATGCTTCCCCACCCGTGCCCCGATTCGCTTGATGTGTTTGAATTTCTATGCTTGAGCTTGATGATGATGGGCTTGTCGCATCGATATTACCATGATATCGTTTATCGAGAGCCGTCCGACTCGTGGACCCACCTCTTTCTTTTTGACACTATGTCCGGTTTGTCACCCGCTTGATGACATTTCCGATGGTAATAATGACACAGTATTTTCGAGTATTCATTGCGGTCACGCGATTTTCCTCGACACCACGCCCCGCAGCACACGGTACGATGTTAATGATATTATACAACACATGATCCACCAAAAGGTCACAAAAAGCCCACCATGACAACATGAGAGGACAGAGCCACTCAAGTCATAAAGACTGAAAGTGGAGTTAGATTTTGGTGTAAATATATCGCCCGCAGAGATTGGGATCGGGCTCTTCCCTATCTCTCGATGAGAGGAGTAAATTGATTGACATGCTCAAGTCATATTTGGATGTATTTGCATGGTCGTATGAGGACATGCCAGCCTGACCCCACTATAGTTCAACATCACCTGCCTATTTTGCCACATGCAGCCGCTTAAGCGTAATCGAGGAGGCTACACCCCGACAGTCTCGCGGTGTTAAGGGAAGAAATCTCGTAAGCAACTTCGCGGTTGGCTTTTGTCGCTGGTTGAGTATCCTCGAATGGTCGGGTTAATGTCGCCCCTCGTTCTAAAAAGGGAGGGCAAGGTTAGAGTTTGTGTCGACTTTCGAGATTTGAATAAGGCCAGCCTCTAAGGATGATTTTCCCTCCCACACATCGATATGTTAGTCGACAAGTATCGCAGGCACCCTGGAAGTTGTCCTTCATGGATGGGTTTTCAGTATAATCATATTTTTGATGGCTCCGCAGGATGTGAGGAAGACTTCTCTCATCACCGAATGGGGTACTTACTGCTACCTGCTATGCCATTTGAGTCAAAATGCGGCCACCTATCGAGAGCTCTACTACTCTATTCATGATATGATGGCCAAAGATGTCGAGGTATACGTGATGACATGATAGTGAATCTCAAGGCAAGGCAGATCACTTAGCAAATTTTACGTAGATTCTTTTGAGAGATTCGCATTACCCATTGAGATTGAATCCCAAGAAGTGCACCTTGGGGTAACTGAAATGCAGTCACATTGTTAGTGAGTGTGGTATAGAGGTTGATCCGTGAAAAGACCAAGGCCATACTTTGACATGCCGCCCGAGGATCGAGAAAGAGATCGAGGCTTTTAGGCAGACTACAATACATCAAGTCATTTCATTGCCAGATTCATTGACATATGCAGCTCTATCTTTCGCCTTTCTCTCGAGGAAGAATCACCACGGTTTGGAATGATGATCACAAATGCTTTGAAGATTAAGGAGTGTTTACTTTCTCCCCGCTTAGTGCCTCCACACCGGGCGGCTCCATGCTTCTATATTTGTCGGGCTTGATATAGCTTGGGATGTGGCAGCTAACACTGATGATTTAGGAAAGGAGAGAGCCATTTATTATCTGGCAAGAGGATGATGGAATACGAAAATACCTTATGATGGAGCGCCTCCGTTTACTGCTGGCTCAGCCACACCAAGACTCCTAGGGCACTATGTGACAAAAGCATTCCATACAATTTTTGGTCCTTCACCGATCGATCCGCTGAGGTATCTGCTTAATAGTGTCTGCTCTTAACCGATAGGCTCAAGAGATGGCGTTCTCATGGACGAAGCTTGATATCTCGCAGATGTGACACAAAAATCGTAAAGTGGAAGCACGGCTGCAGATCACTGGCTTCTTTTCTATTCCGATGATAGATCGATTGACTATGATTTTCCCGATGAGCAATTTGTTTCAATGGACCAAGATTATAGGATGGCAATTGTACTGATGTGGTGTCGCCACCGGCCTGGGTTTGGTATCGTATCTTATTACTGATATCACCACAGGGTGATCACATTCCCAGATCAGTTCGATTAGTATTTTCTGATCATCACCGGTTGACGAATAATATAGTTGAGTATGAGGCTTGCATTACGGGCCTAGAGACTGCGCTGGATCTTGGCATTAGACAGTTGGAGATCCATGGGGATTCCAATTTAGTTATACAGCAGACCCAAGGTATCTGGAGGACTCGAGATGAGAAGCTGAAGCCCTACCATGCTTACTTAGACCTACCAAGCTGCCAAATTTTGGATGAGTTAAGATAGCATATACATATGCCCGTGCGTAGAATCGCTGTTAATGCGTTAGCCACCTTAGCTTCTCGTGGTTGAGATTCCTGGAGTGACCGGGTGGCGACCATTGATGATCGAGACCGTTCGCACCCGCTAATGTTGTTTGATTGATATTGAGAATCGTGGATGAGTTACCATGGTACCATGATATTTATCGCTTGTCATGTAGTTCATTCCAAAACACCCAAACCCAAGGATAGGAAAGCATTGGAGACAACTTGGCCACCGATTTGTTATTTACGGGGATGTTCCTTTATAGAGATCACCCGATGGTTCAGTTATTATTATGTTCCGGACCACGTCAAGTAACTGAAAGTGATGAGAGAGGTTCATGCCGGAGTCCGCGGGCTCCACACATGGGAGGCCACATGCTAGCAACGTAAGGACCATGAGGATCGGTTACTTTTGGTTGACTATGTGTGGAGACAAGATTGTTGCCGCTAGGCCGTAGATGTCCCGGAAGCGCTCACGCAACTGAGACTCCTCGATACACGTGCTTTCAACTCTCTCCTCGAAAGGCATTACGCACTTACATCCCCCACGCTTTCGCATGTGGGGTGGCTTGATTATTATTGGGAAGATCTCACCCAAGTCTTCTAGTGGACACAAGTACATCCCTGGGTGGCTATTGATTATTTCACCAAGTGGGTGGAAGCTACTTATGTTGATCGACAACGGCCGAGTGGCCAAATTCATCGATCGCAGGACATTGATCGATATGGGGTCCTCATGAGTTGATCTCAGATAGAGTGAGCGCATTTAGAGGCTATGGATACACCGGGGTCCAAGAATATGGTATTCAAGATCATCGATCATCTCTCATATAGGCCACATACCAATGGGGCAACAGGCCGCCACAAGAATATCAAGAGGATTTCGAGAAAGATGGTCAGGACTTATAGGGATTGGTCAGAGAAGCTCCTCGCATTAGCTTATCGTGCCATCTTTTCGTACTTCTACTAGGTCTACACCTTATTCTTAGGTATATGGCATGGAGGCAAGTGGTCGCGCCTATTGAAATCGAGACTGTGGTCCTGCTAAGAGTAGCATTGAGTTATCGCATATCCCCAGACCGAGTGTTCGCCCTGCTATGATCAGCTCAACCCTTGATGAGGAGATGAGGGCGCCAGATCATGTCTGTGCCTGCTATCGAGAAAATGACTGCAGATGAAAAGGGTTAGGCCTGTGTGAGTTTCAAAAGGCGTACCTAGTCTCAAGGTCCTCCGGATTGGATCAAACAACGCACTTAGAGGTGTTTAGGACTGAATGGATCGCCTTATGTCATCCGTCTGGACTCAAGAGGGAGCAGCCCGGTTGACAGATTCTAGACGGAAATCGTCACACAAAGCCGCCAATGTGGATCACCAAGAAGTTTTACGCTGAGATCATGGTTGCATGGGCGGCCATCATTTCAGGTAGCCATATTCCTTTTTGAATACCTATACATTGATATATCCTATTGCTAGCCCTTTGAGTCTCACGCGGTTTATTATGGCCTCTTCTTTCATCCAAATCTTGCATACTTTTTTTCTTACCCGGTTGTGGGCCTGCCCTCGCGGCGCTTTTTTACATATTAATTGGATCTCGCGAGCATTATAAGCATCGCGGTCATTCTTCGTTGCTCTTTCGCATCATGCTTGTTTCTTTTTCTCCTCCATTTTGCATCTTCACACCGTCTGCCTTTGAGTCTAGTTTCTATCATCTCTATTCATTTCACTTTTATCTCCTTTGAGTGATGATGACTGCCTCATCCCGCAGCTACTACCGTCACATGTCTTATTCCGCCTATAGGCTGATCCTGTGGGATTCTTAGGTTGAGGGACCATTTGTGTTTCTGGAGGTTTGAGGTTCTTTCGGTTGGATTGTGTTAGTATGGCATTCGACCTACTTTGGTGGTTCGACGCAAAATAAAAAAACAAAAAAAAAAAACAAAAACAAAACAAAAACAAAACAAAAAAAAAAAAATAAGGTGTTTGTTGATATTCTACTCATTTAGGTTTGAGAGATTTATTATTCCTATGAGGGCGTCGAAGAAAGCATTGTACCCATCATTCTCCATGGATCCGGTAACACATTGGGTATGAGGTTCGCTGCTTCAAGACTAGGTCCCTGGATCATTACCTGCATCACCACTCCCATCTTATAGTGCGTGACTCGTCACTCGACGCTCCCGATGAGTTTGCTCGTCAGTCGCACACACATTGCCGCCATTTGTATCCCAGCCTTGTTTCTTCCTTTTTGCTTTATCCATTCATCATTTTCATATCACTCGCCTCTTCTACTCTTATTGATCATCGCTCATTTCTTAAGCGATTTGTCCTTTCGTGCACTTCACTTGTCATTTGACATTGTTCATTCAGCAGTTGGTTGAAGCCACCTTTTGCTCACATGATCTTTGATATTAGCATTGCGCGTATAAGGGTTTGGCAGCATTGGCTGGGTATTTGGGCCCCTCGCTTTCCCATCATGTCATTCACCTTTTCACCCCGTCTACATTACGGTCCGAAGTCGTAAGACCGCCCCGAGACCATGAGATCTCGTGGTTTCGTCACATTTTATATGGACAGTGTTCTATCTACCGATTGAGTAATGTGTGATGTCGATTGTCTCTCGTTTGGGAGTATCGAGTCAAGCATATTGCTTCTCCATTTAGTTTGCTCGCTTCTCAGTCCATGATTAGATATAGATGATACGTAGAGCTCCAGGACCATCGATGTTCCATTATTAAATGCTCGGATCGCTCACACCGGGCATACCCCTATCCTTTCATGTTAGCATTGGCTCGTACGCATGTACACTGGCAGCCCATTTCACCTAGAGATATTTTGACATCAAAGTTTGAGTGTGCTCCACATGCAAACCGGGTTTCTTCATACAAATAGAAAGTGCTTCTAAGGGCTAGCTCAGGTATTCTCTATATTCGTCAACTCAATAGGGGTGCACACTGGCGCACACCCCATATGTTGTCTTGTTCGCTTGTTCAGATGATTGGTTCTTCAGAAATTTATTTCAGAGTTTTTTTCATCAAGGCACTTGAATATCATATGTGCACACTGGGGCATACCCTATATTAGTTTTATGGAATGAAATGGATGATTTTTTCACGAATGAGTGATTGTGATGTTTTCAAATTTCTCCGACTTTGACTGATGTGCGCTATGAGATTTTGACATGGCGTTACCCCAGGACCGAGGCATAACCCCTTTTTTTCACCCTTGGTCACATTTGTGAGATTGTCCCACAGGCATACCCCTTGCTTCCGCCTCACATTAAGTTCTCGGTTTGCTATCATTTGCGGGTAATCTTTCTCGACGCCACACCGCATACCCCTTTTGTCAATAAGGTCGTATCTCAACGGTTACATCCTAAGTTTCCTCATTATGCTCTAGGTTTCGCTTAGGTCATCCCCATTCGCTTTAGTTCGTCTGGAGCCTTGGGCTGCATCCCCCATCCCTTAACTGGTGGTTCTCCCAGACGTCCGATTCTAACCCCTCCGATCCTCCCGGTATTCATCCGGGCCCTTCTCTGGTACTCGCCTGGATCCCCCCCTTCTCCCAGACATCCCGCATCCCACCTTCCCAGAGACTCACCCGATTTTACCTTCTCCGACATACTCGTCGGATCCCACCTTCCCGATACCTCCCGGATTTTACCTCTCCGACACCGCCGGTCCCCCATTCTGACTCGCCGATCCTACCCTTTTCCCGTACTCAATCCGGATTTTACCTTCTTCGACACCGGCCGGATCCCACATTCCCAAGACCGATCCCACATTTCGGTACTCGCCCCGATCCCATTCCCTGCACTCTCCCTGATCCTTACCCTTCCCAGAATCACCGATTTTCCTTCCCGGTACTCACCCGATTTCACCTTCCCAAGACTCGCCCTGATTACCCTTCTTTCTGCACTCACCGATTCCACCTTTCGGCACTCATCGATTCTACCTTCTCCTGCACTCACCGACCAACCTTTCAAGGTTTCTCGCCCGACCTTCTATAGTTTGCCCGGATTTCCTCATCTTCTCCGGCATCGCCTCCAGATTTCATTACATCTTCCGAGATTGTCGTGGATCACCATTCCCTTCCTGCATCATGCCTAGTTTTCTTTAAGTCCTTCAATCGGAGTGACTCGCTCCGCTAGTCTTCTGCACTAAGTAAGGGACAAAATTGTCGTCATTCGTTTCTTTCACTAGAGTTCATTTTCACTCTTGCATCGCTTTGCACTCGCGACCACGATTCACTGCTCATTCACTCTACCGAAGAGGGGCGCATATTTGCATTTGACTCCTCAACTTTTCCCCTCAACACTTTGCATTTATCCTATGGGTGTCACACTCACCCATCGTTCTTCATATAACACCATTAGGCCCTTTAGGTTTAGTCTGCCTCCCCAGCCCCGTGGGCTTGTATGTGGTTCGTTGAGCGCGTATAGTAGCTCACTTTATGTCATCATGGCTTTTTTTAAAGTTATTGGCATCGTGCTAAAGGAAGCAAGTGGGCCCTCGAGGTAGTTTTTAGCTCAATCAAAGCTTATTAGAGTATGTCAAATTCGAGCACTGAGCTTGTTTCGACCATATCTCCCTTTGTCCAACCAGAATTGTTCACTGCTTATTTTGTTGGATTCCTTATTTTCCAAGGAGGTTTCGTTAAAAATTATAATTTTTTTTTCAACCGCTTGACTAATCGGGTTTGACTCGTTCATCAAGGTAGTACGATACGATAATCGCTTTTTCGGGGTGATTTCGTGAGCACTCCCGTTTCGATCATATCTCCCTCATCCGGACTTGGAATGGTGCACCGTTTTTTTTTTTTTTTTTGGTCTCCTTATTCTTCAGGGAACATTCTTTCAAAATTTCATAATTTTCCTTAACCGGATGGACTGGTTTTCATCTGATTCAACCGGTTAGTCAGCGCCAGGTGGAGCGCTGTTTTTTTGTGATTGAGCCCAAATCCTATGGTTCGGGGCCCATAAGCTCCAAATGACCATGGGCAGTAATAGGTCCATTTTGCCCCCTTGGCTTAAGTTACATGTAGCCCACCATGAATCCATATGGATACTTATGAGAAGCAAGCCGAAACTAAGATATTCAAATTGCATGGAAAATGAGGAGAGGAGTTAATGGGGGAAGTCAAGCTCGAGACCGATTAAAGGTTCTTTTCAAAGCTTGAAGGTGGAAACACCATGTAGGCTCGAAGATGAGGTGGGGAATCGGTGACAGTGAGAGAAAGATCAAAGTGGAAGGACCTTGAGGGACACTTTTCCGCTCAAACGCACGTTTCATCGATTCTCAAGCCGATGCTTAGCTTGGTTTCTTTTCTCGTGTTTTGTGGAAGAGGTAAGAAATAGACCCTAGCTCCACCTCTATTCTTTAAGAGACATTCTCGATCAAATTTGGTGTTTCTCCTCAACCATTTGAGTCGGTTTTCACCTCACATGAGAGCTCTGTCACCAGCTTTCGCCAAGTAATCTAGGTTTTAGAGAACAACGGTTTGTTTTGTTGGTTCTCACTCATCCGAAATGAATCGATCAACGTTTGTTTTTTTAGATTCCTGAATCTTTTAGCAAGGTTCTGGCAAATTTTGAGAGCCTCTCTCAACGAGATGGACTGGTTGGGAAACCAGATCAGTCGGTTCATTTAGGTTAGGTTTTCCAGAATGATAGTTTGGGTACTTTTCTTGCTCGTTAGTTCTTCGTCATTCGAATCGGAATCGCATTCCTTTTGTTTTGTTGGATTCCCTTGAATCTGTGAGGAATTTTCGACAAAGGTTCATAATTTTTTCAATCGTTGACTTTGTTGAAACCGATTCGAACCCATTGCAAAAGATTTGTACTCACGGCACTTATTTAGCAGGCATGTTTCCGCCTTCGAATCTATCACTACACGGCCTAATGGGTCCTGTGGAACCCGTAGTCGCCTCTTGGTGGTATGAGTTCACTCCCGGTTTGAACAGTGGGTAGTGGCAACGCGGATTGGTATGTATGGTTTGGTTTGTGAAGGAACAGCAAAGTAAGCAAACCACTTACCTCCTTTCACCGCTTCTTTCTGCATCGGGATCCAATATTCGTTTTAAAATGCATGATGTACGATGTAATATTCGCTCTACCTATTCCTAAGCATGCATGGCTAGGGACCTCGGGTACATGCTTTAGGGCTGCTGGTATTTGTATTCATATGCGCACATGTCGCTGATTATCAGACGCATTCGGTACTTTTGATCGACCTCTTATGCAACGTCAGTTAGGGGACCACAAGTATGTACTTTAATGTCGGGTAATGAATTTCACATGGATGCTTTGTGTTTAGGGTGTCATGCATGCTTGCTATGTTTGTTAGCTAACCTTGATGTAACTATGGCCAAAGTGGGACCACTGTGTACACGCTATTTCGTCTCTTTTGCTGAGTGTTTTGCATGCTAGATACCAATTAAGTCGGGTCCTGACCTAAGTCGTATGTTTAGCCTAAGAGACTATCTCATCCGGTGACCCATATGCCCTACATACCCAATTCACTAGTAGAGACCGAAGTTCCCGCTTGGGAGGGGTGCTACCTCATATGAGGTGTACCTCTCGATAGTAATCCGACCCTGACTCGTAAATCTAGTTTTCGAGACCGCTTTTCCATACTGGAGTCATCGGGGTTTTTGTTTACTTGTTTTCCCCTTTATAAAATAACAAAAGTAAGGGCGACCTAAAGAAAAACCGGCCCTCCCCTCGAGGACTGATTTTCCAAACCTCGAAAATTAACCCATTATTTCTTTTTCATTTTTTACATTTTCCTTCCATTTAAAAGCGAGTCGCGCCGGCCCGTGGATCGGGTAGGGTCCACACATAGCCCTCGTCGAGTAGTTAAACTTTAAATCTTGGATTGACGGATTTCAACCACCCGATCTCCGTAGATCGTAGAGAGAAGAAGGAGTTTCTCTCATTTCTCTCTACAACTCAAGCCACTGCTGGTTCCAGCCCCAAAAATGGGCTTTTCTCCCTTTTGTTCTAACTTAAATTAATTTGAGTGTGTGGCCCTCTGATGAGTCAAAAACTCATTGAATTTTTAGTCCATTTTTCTTATTTTATTTACAATGTAATTACTTGTTTTTATGCAGAAATATGTACTATTTACCAAATTTATATTTTGTAAAAATGTAAAGCAGAAATGAAAATTCTAGCAAGAATCAGAAGTGAAAACATATCAATGGCTCCGGCGAGGTCGCGATAAGGGGAGAATCGAGAGGTCGCACCAAGTTTTTCATACTATACTAAATGAAAAGTTGTTGCGACAAAAGAGAAGTTGCTGAGACAGAAAAAGGGCTTCAAGGAAGAATTTTATGTCGCGACACCATTCTAAGGTCGTAACACCGAAAGAAGACAATTATGGTTGCAACATATTCTTGAGGTCGCGACAAGTAATTCAGTAGCACAACAGTTTTAAAGTCACGACAGAGAATTTAGGTCACGACTAGAAGTGATAACAAGCCCAACAAAAGCTGTTGTGACAATGGAAAACTAGCTGAGACCAAGACAGAAGGAACTTCAAGGAAGATCATGTCTGCCATCGCTTCAGGTTCGCGACACGAAGAAGACATTCTTGGTCGCAATGCATAACCTGATGTCACGACCAAGAAGGAATGCTGAATGGGACTCAGGTAAGGTTCACTGTGACAATTTGAGGTTGCGACAAAAATATATGTTGGAGACACCAATCGAGGTCACTAATTAAGAATTCATGTTGGCACATAAAAACTCGAACTCGAATAAAGAAACATGTTGCGACTAAGTTTGAGCCACTGTGACAAAAAACAAGGTAAAAAGGACCACTACTCAATCGCGACACACTTTCTAAGTTGCAACCTGAAAAAGAAGCTGAGACCAGGGATCAAAATGGCTAACAACGTAGCGGGTGTCGCTGACACGTAAAGACAACCATTCGGGGCTATGATATGACCCTTTTAAGTCACGACCAATGAAAGAAGCTGAATTGAGAAGAAACGGTTGTGACTAAGAAATAAGGTTGCGACAGGATGAGGAGAAATGAGGTCGCGACATAAATTTCAGCAAGGAGAAGAAACGATTTGAGAGCGACCTAAATCCCATGTGGCGACAAGACAATGAAAAGACAAATAATTTTAAGTCGCAACATGAAAAAAAAAAAAAAAAAAAAAAGGACCGGTGGATCAAGAATCGCTTGTTGACAAAGAAATGAGGTCGCAAATATCGAATTGAGCGGGACAATCAATGCGTAGACAGCAAGACAGCCAGGTCGCGACATGGAACTGAGGTCGCAACATAGAATTTATTAAAGGGTCAGAAAAATGTGGTCGCAACAAAGATCAACATAGTTGGCAACATAAATGATGTTGCGACATGGAATTGAGGTCACGACATATATTTCAGCAAAGGAAAGAACAGTCAGGTCGCGACATACTTTTGAGGTCGCTATAGGAATTGCACTGATTAAAGAAACTACTTGGTCGCAACTTAATGACCACATTGCGACAAGAAAATAAGTAGACCAGCAAAGTTGAGTCGCGACCTGCTTGAAAGCTCAAGACAACTAAAGGGTGTCGCAACCTAAAAAAGAAGCTGAGACCAAGAAGCAAAGAGGCTGACAACAGAAATGATGTCGCGACATCAAATCTAGGTCGCGACACAGAAATGTAGTAAAGGCAAAGAGATTCAGTCGCGGCTACGGAATCAGGTTCACAACACCACCTCCCGGAACAAGAAAAGGGAGGTCAATCCGCAGCCTCACCATCGATAACTAACATAGTCACGACAAAGAATTCATGTCGCAATCACTATTCAAATTGCAATTGAAGAAACAAGTCGCAACAAAAACATCGTCGTGAATTTCTCAACAATTGCAAGTACAAAGTGAAAGAAGTCGCGACTCGGTGCTTTCACGACCGACCGACAAAAACCGCACTGTGATTTTACATCGCGACAAGCTTCGAGGTCGCACCTGAAAACAGCTGAGTCGGGCCATTGAATTTATGGAAATCCACCCGGGAGCCTTGAATCGTAGACCAATTTCTCGAAGGGTTATAAATAGCTGTATTACAGCTTTTAGTAAAGCAACTTCCTTTTTTCTAAAACCCATTGTCTAGGAGGAGGAGGAGGAAGACTCGCTGTATATTTTAGAATAGATTTTTTTTTTCTTTTCTTTCTTTTCTTTCCTTTTTCTGGATCTAAACCAATAATTTGTTAGAATGTAAAAGCTGGATTTAATTTTTATTCTCTTCCACTACTACTGAATCAATGAAGTTCAAGCAATTTTTGAATTAAGCTTTTCCAAATGACTATAATCACACCGGATGTTCTTGATCAACACTCCATCAGATTGTGATTCTCAGAATTATAGCTACGCTTCACTAGATTGATTTATTGTTAATAAAGTCTTTTTCTCTCGCATAAATTGGGAGAGAGAATTACCTAGATTAGAATTTATTTGGTTGATGTGTTATTGAATGGATCTGTTCTCAATAGTAGTATCGAATACCCTTCCAAGGAATGTATCCTGCTCTGATTTTCAAGAGACCTAATTGAGCATAAGCTTCAATCATGGAAGTCCAAACCACCAAATCCTTGCTAAGAATCCCATTAAAAAATCTGCGAGCCACATCTGTTCTCCTGCACCACGCATACATCCCCATTGCAGCATTTTGCACAGACTGGTCCGAATCGAGACCATTATCAATCACAACCCTACAAATATCATCAGCCTCATGCTTCCTATTCATGACTTCATTAAGGAAATCCCCGTCACGCATTATCCTCACTCAAGATCCTTAAAAAACAACATCAACCCTTCTTCATAATGACTATTGACGACGCATGCTCCCACCATCGAGCTTTGCGAAACCATATTTCTTTTAGTCATTATATCAAACACCTAACATGAAAACTCAAAACAACCAAACCTACCATACATGGCCATAAGAGAATTAGCAACAAAAACATCCGACTCATACCCAAAAACCATTGCGTAGGCATGAGCCCAAGCGCCCAACTCAAAATCTACAAAACCCCCCACATGCCTTGAGAAGAAAAGGGAAGGTAAAATTGCTAGGTTGGATGCCCAGTTGAAGCATCCGAGAGTGGAGACACAAGGAATTGTGAGAGTGAGGAGTGCTTGAAAAGGCTTCGATGGTGAGGTAGTGCTTGAAAAGGCTCGAATGATGAGGTTCCAGAGAAAGACATACGAGGAATGGGAAGGAGAAAAGACAGTGTAGACATAAGAAATGGAGCCAAGAGAGATCTACTGAGCGATGAGGTTGGTAGAGAGGTGGAGGTGGAGGTGGAGGTGGAGGTGAGATCTTTGAGAGCCTCCTTCCAAAAGATCGTCGACACCCTTTTCTCCCTCGGTAAAAATCCTTTTACAAGCCCTTTAAAGAAACCCTAAAAGTAAGGGATAGGAAAGTGCCATGTGCGCACAATCTAAAGGGTCTACAAATAATAATAATAATAACAATAATATTATTAATAATAATAATAATAATAATATTAAATTATTATTATTATTATTATTAATGTCTCAATCTAATAGGTTCGCATTGGCCTCTTATTATTAAAATCAACCTTACCTAAAAATATGTCGCTTGCCATCATGTGTTACATGCTTTTCTCACTTACATATGTTAAGGTATCCTTTAAAAGATATATATAAGTTAAGATTGCTTAAATTAATGCCTACAATGACATATATTGAGTTAAGCCGATAAATTATATGTCAACAAATATCTTTTTTGTAGTAGTGGTTTGTATTAAGAGTAATGTAATAACTCTTGAACTATTGTGATATAGTTGGTTAGATTATTGGTGAGTATTGGTGTATGGGCCCAAGTGGCCATTTTTACTCATGTATGGGTCTCACGATATGAGACACACAGGTATTCCACGGGTTGACGGGTTGACGGGTTGTCAACAAGACCCCCAGGATTTGGGGCGTCACAAGTGGAGATCTAGTGTCGAATAGGAAATCATCAAGACCATACACTCTAGCATTGGGAAGAATATGGGATCTTCAGAAGATGTAATTTGAATGATGGAGACAAGCATGCTAAATAATGTTGTAAAATCAAGAATATTTATTGAGCCTAAAAATAATTGATCAATAATCAAAAGACCCAACAAATATATTACAAAATAATAATTTTATTAAACAAATACGCATATCAATTCGTAGTGTGTAGAAACATACCTGACATAAATCCGAAATTGATGACTACCATTAGTCTCCAAAGAAATCTATAGGAGGCAAGATCAAAGAGAAAGATGGCTAAGGTTGAAATTTGATATTCCCTTATCTCTAAAGTGTGTTTTACCAAACTCTTATTTAATTATAGGGTTCTATTTACTTATATATAGAGAGAGAGAACACAAAGGAACAATTGGGCTTTGGTCTAATGGGCTTACCAAAGTAAGGGAGAAAATAAAACCATGGACCCATAGCTAGTTAATATTAAATCATCCCATAAATAACTCATAATTAACATGCACAATTATATTATAATATGATTATGCTTAATCCATAATTAATAAATTAATCTAATATTCTCTCATTTGGAGGACATAATCATAACTTAAATGTTTTCTCAATAGATTTACATAACCATAACCAATCAAATACAATTAATGCACCGAGAGGATGCATAAATCGTACATAATCAGGTGCTACTAATCAAAATTATAACTCAAATCAACAAAAGACTTACATAGTCATAACCAATCATATACGATTAATACACCGAGAGGATGCATAAATTGTATATAATCGGGCATTACTAATCTAAAAGCATTTCAATGACAAGAGTATTGATTCAATAGAAAGAAAAACATTATTCCATCATCCGGTCAAAATGATACAAAATCATAAGATAATGACAAACGTCAAAATGTTCATGTAATAACTAAAAAACATAAGTTTTCCTTACAAAATATATGAAAAGAAAAAACTCCCACTAAAACAAGGATTCTAGGCTCCTAACAATCTCATGCGGGTGACGTGTTCTTGAAACACACAAATAGAAAAGTCTTTAGTTAGTGGGTCTGCCAACATGCTAATCGATTAATACACCGAGAGGATGCATAAATTGTACATAATCAGGCACTACTAATCTAAAAGCATTTCAATGACAAGAGTATTGATTCAATAGAAAGAAAAAACATTATTTCATCATTTGGTCAAAATGACACAAAATCATAAGATAATGACAAACGTCGAAATGTGCATGTAATAACGAAAAAACATAAGCTTTCCTTACAAAATGCATGAAAAGGAAAACCTCCCACTAAAACAAGGATTTTAGGCTCCTAACAATCTTATGCGGGTGACATGTTCTTGAAACATACAAATAGGTAAGCCTTTGGTTAGTGGGTTTGCCAACATGCTAATCGTAGGTAAGGAACAAAATATCGGAAATATCGCATATATTTCGGTTATCGGTGAAGGTCGATAGGACTCCACCGATAGTCGGTTGGAATAAATATCGACAATTTATCGCTTTTTGCATCAATATTTCGATGATTTTCCTGATATTTTGGCCACTTGTTTTAAATCTATAATGATTTTAAATTTCATACGTTTAGGGGATTCAAACCCACCCAATTACTAGGATGAGGTGCACTCTACATCCACTAAGCTACTATAGCTCTTATTATATAGAGTGCAAACATTTTTTATATTATCTTATTATTTATGAATATTTTTGCTATTTTATATTATTGTTTTAACATTATCACTTAATTTTACTTTTTCATAAAATCCTTTCACTTTTTCAAAAAAAATTAAAGTTTTAAATTCAATAAATTTAAAATATTTTTAAATAAAAATTTAATTTCATAAGGAAAAGATATAAAATAATATCTCATTTAAAATTTTAATATTATAATATACAATATTTTGAATCTTCTCATTATCTACTTAATATTTGTAATAATAACTTAAGCAAATAAATAATATCTTTAATATTAATAGCTTAATAATTTATTAAATATAAATATATTTAATTTAATAGTTAATAAATATATTTGATTTTAATCCACATTAATTAAGATATGAATCATTTCTCATTATCTATATAAATAATTTTATAAATGTATAAATAAAAATAAAAACTTATTAAGTCTAAGAATAATATTAAATTACATATTTAATTTAGTTATTATAAAACATTATCCAATTGAACATATATTTTTAATGAAAGTAATTTTAATTTTTAAAATTTTAATCTGAATTTACAAATTTATTAATATTAAATGAACATAATGTGTTAAAATTTAATATATATATATATATATATATATATAAGGAGTAGAGGAAGAGAAGAGGCAGCAGGAGAGCAGCATATATATATATATATATATATATATATATATATATATATATATATATATATATATATATATATATATATATATATATATATGGGTCATTTAATACAACCGATATTTTTATAAAAATATCCATCGATATATCCGTAAAATCCAAGTACCAATATATCTGTATTGTTTATCGATTTTTTGATCCTTGGTCGTAGGCGTGTGCTCAACTGAAATGAATGACTCTGTAACTTTCTCTTTAACAAAAAAGAACTTCACATCAATGTGCTTGGAGCGAGAAGCGCCCCTAGTGTTCCTAGAGAAAGATATAACTGTAGAATTATCACAAAATAATTTTAACTGTTTAGAAATGGAGTGAACAACCTCCAAAGCATAAATGAAGTTTCGTAACCATATTTCATGATAAGTAGCCTCATAACAAGCCACATACTCTGTTTTCATAGTAGAAGAAGTTGTAAGTATCTACTTGACATTTTTCCACGAAACAACTCCTTTAGCCATAATAAATATATAACCATAAGTAGATTTTTTATCATCCACGCAACCTGCCTAATCGGAATCACTAAAACTAACCACCTTAAAAGTGTTGGTACGCCGATATGTCAATATGAGATCCTTGGTACCTTGAAGATATCTCAAAACTTTCTTAACCGCTTTCTAGTGGCTTTGACCATGATCACTAAAGTACCTACCCAACATGCCGATAACAAAAGCAATATCAAGACGTGTACATATTTGAGCATACATCAGACTGCCCACAACTGAAGAATAAGGGACTACTTTCATCTTATCTCTCTCAATATCATTATGAGGACATTGGCCTTTGGAAAATTTGTTACCTTTTACAATCGGTGTCTTACTAGAAGAACATGATTACATATTGAACATTTTCAGAATGTGTTCAATATACGCCCGTTGAAACAATCTCGGATGCCATTAGGTCTATCGTGAAGTATCTATATGCCCACGATAGAAATTGCTTCCTTAAGATCTTTCATATCAAAATGGCTAAACAATAACCGTTTTGTCTCAACCAACAGGTCAGTATTATTGGCTACGAGAAAAATATCATCAATATATAAAACCAAGAATATGTATTTGCTCCCACTAACCTTCATATATATGCATTGATTGACGACATTCTCCTTAAAACCATTGACAGTGACAACTTCATCAAACTTGAAATACTACTTCCTAGAAGCCTGCTTTAAACCATAAATGGATTTCTAAAGCTACTTTAAACTTGAGGACTAACAATGGCTTCTTTGTAGGTAGTTGAATCTAATTCATCACCCACATCATACTCATGCTCCTATAAATAGACAATGTAGTCATCTGAAATGGCAGGCCTACGCGCCCTCTCTAACCTCCTCAAGGGTATATTCATGACTACATCTGGTGCTACTAGGTCTACATTCTCATTTGGTTCACCATCGATAATGGCTATTAGATGCTGGTCAATAACAGGGCTAGAGATCGTAGAGGAAGCAATAGGCACAGGAATAAAAATTTTTGAATATAATTTCTCTTAACCCTTGGCTTGTACTAATATCATCCTCAAAATAGATAGCTTGATCTAACTCAATCACTTTAGTAGTATGCGACGGGCAAAAAAACCTATAACCTTTTGATCCCACACAATAACCAATAAGTACCCACTGATGGTTTTTGGATCAAGTTTCTTGGATTACGGTTTATATGGTCTCACATCCACCTTGCAGCCCCAAACATGGAAGTGATGAAGAATAGGCTTCTTCTGTGACCATAGCTCATATGGAGTCTTAGGAACATACTTACTAGGCACATGTATCAAAAACTGAGAAATCAAAGTCTTGAAAAATCTAATCCTTAATTAATCTCTCCATTCTCTTTTGGAAATATGACCTTGTGCTTATGCTAAAGAATAAAAGACTTTTCATAATCTCAAACACTTGGTGCTACTAACAGTAGGAGAAAAAGAAAGTAATCTATACAACTCTAATTTATAAAGATTCCCACAAAGTGTTCCATTGCTAATCAATAAAAGTCTTGATATAAATTAACTTTTCCAGTTAAAAAAAAAACCTATATCCTAGTCTATCCAAAATAGGTACAGATATTAAATTTTTTCTAATAGAGGGTATGAACTCCACATTTTACAATTTAAAAAAAAGGAAATTTTTTTTGTGTACTAAGATGCAATCTAACAACTCCTAAAAAAGCAACTTGAACTCTTGTGCATTCTCCCATGTACACATACTGCTCCAAACTAGTTGGATTTCTTATGCTCATCATCGCTTGCATAGAATTACAAGCGTGAATGATAACACCACTATCTAATCACCAAGTATCAGATGACACATCAATGATATTGGATTCAAAACAAACATTCACCCAATGATTATCAGATAACTCAATTTTCTCATTCTTGTAATTAATCTCATTAGCTTTCGTGACAGCAGAGAACTTAGGAAAGCTCAAAACTGAAGAATAAACAAAATAGTAATGTAAAAAATACATATAAAACAAAGACATGCAAATTGTTCAATTCTTCGGCTTACCAAATGACTTACAAAAGTGGTCACTAAATGCTAGAGTCTATACAAATACAAAAGACTCATATACAAGTAAGAGCAATTCACTAACCATCACAACCAAATACGTCAATTTCCCATCGATGGGTAGTAAAATTGTGTGATTCATGACACTTAATAAAATCTCTTTACCAAACTAAGCATCTTACCAAATAATAAAATCATCAATATAACAACTTCACTATCCATATGGATCTTAACAAAATTGATGCTCAAAATGGGAAAAATAACCGTTGTAACATAAATTCCAAGAATATTCAACATGTTCATACTCATAAAAGGTAAGTTTTTAAGTATTTAATATTTCTCAATTTTACTACAATACAATAAAATAATTTTATTCACAACATGATATTATAAATAATTTAAAATAGCATAAACATAAATTGTAAAAGCGATATGTGAAAAAAAAATTAAATTAATACAAAATTGGGTTCAAATTCAATTTTTGTTCCAAAACCAATTTGGGTAAATAGTGTAAATATTTACAATTTTTTGCAAATTTGCTATAGATTCAATATTACAAAATATTATGAAAATATTACAAATTGTGAAATCAAGAAACGTTTATTGAAAAACGTCAAAAGCCAATTCCCCAAAATCCTTTAAAAACAAATACTAACAATTTCAAACATCAATCCCATCCATAAAAATTAAATGACTAGCAATATAAACAAGGATTTCCCAAGGAAATTCCATACTACAAAAAAAAATCAATTTATCACGTCTCATCCATTCATCACTGATTTCATCAATCAAACAAAAAGGAATGAAGGGTTTATGATTCCAATACATGTCTTCCTCTTTTTCTTATTTATTTTTTTAATCTATCAAAGTCAACTATCATGATAAGGTTTATAGGGAAACGTGCCTTACAAAGATGACAACTTATTTATTTTTCAAAATCAAGGTTTTATATTTTCTATGAAGATTCGTGATTCAAACACAGTTCTTTATCTTCCATTTTCAAGCATCATCTCATTATTCCACTCCAAAATCAGTCTAGAAACCAACTTTTCGAAATTTTTCTAAGACAAAACCCACGAACTACATAGTGCAAAAACGCAAGAAATACATATTGATGGAAAAGAACAACATGAACAAAGACCTAGAAATATAAAAGAAACAAATTTGATAGCTTTTATGTCAATTAATTTGGTTTTGATATCGATTGCTAAATAATTTTATAAAATTAAAAGTATTTATTAAACCCAAAAATAATTTATCAATAATCAAAATACTCAAACATTAAAAATAATAATTTTATCAAACGTTAAACATATCAATTCGTAAGATATGTAGTAAAAACATATCTCGATACGATCCGCACTTATAAAGGTCATTAGTCTCCAAAGAAATCTAGATGAAATAAGATCAAAGAGAAAAATGATTAGAGTTGAAAATAGATCTTTTTTTTATCCTTATATCAAACCCTTATTTAATTTTAGGGCTCTATTTAATTATATATATATATATATAGAGCATAAAAAACAATTAGGCTTTGGTCATATGAGCTTACCAAAGTAAGAGAAAAAATAAAATCATAGGTCTATAACTAGTTATTATTAAATCATCTCTGAAATGACCAATAATTAACATATATAATTATATAATTATAATTATAATATAATTATGTTTAGTTCATAATTAATAAATCTAACAAAACACTCACAAAAGGTAATACAGATGGAAGAATGATATGAGAATTTTGAGAATTTGAATATGTAGTTTGATGAAGCAGAGATGACGCATCGGATGCCATGGGCGAATCCTGAAGCTCTGATTCCATGTTAGAACATGATGGATCTCTATATTAAATGATAGTTTATTCTCAATGTTTACAACTATGTGTTATAACCTATACTCAAGGAGGAAGAGGACTAGTATTTATAGATCTAGAAGAAGAGTCTAGAAGCTTGAAAAACAGAGTAACACGGATTGCATGACTTCACACCGACTTATATGATATTGTTACATGGGTGGGTAAGTATTGGATGTATCTCAGGCAGAATAGAACTAAGAGTGTTCGACCAAGCCTCAACAAGCATCTTAAAGAACCACACGTAACTCCAAGGAAGTACTGTTATGTAGGACTGATAAAATTTGATATGACACGTAAACAAAATATGAATTCAACACGATTTTTACGGATTTTAAGGAATATAATCGCATGTGGCCATATTCGTCGATCCACCTAACACATTAATAAATTTATATATTAACGCTGACTGCTTAATACTTTAATTTACCTTAATCGATCCGTTTAATTATTATATTAATTAATTAATATATTTAATAAGTTATTTATGTTAAATATGAATTATTAATTATAACTCCTATTAATTTAAATAATAAAAGTAATAAACATGTTAAATTTAATAGATTATTTGTGTTAAATAATCAAATTAAATGAGTTATATTCTTATTGACGTGTCTAACATGAATAATAAATGTATTGAATTTAAGTTAACAAATATTGATATATTTATTATTTATGTCAAGTTTAGATTGATAAATATTAATCCAATTCACATATTAATACAAAACAAATATAATCCATCAATATGAATTGCCACCCCTACTACTCTGCTAGTCCACAAAAAGAGCAGCACTCTTTTCCGCCATCTTTGCATATACACGGCAGGCACTCCCTTAAATTAAAGGCTCAAGTTCTGTTTTCCAATTTTAAATAAAATCTTCAAGATGTAATATTGGATATCTTATGACTTTTAATATTAAATTATACGGTCAAGATCTAATATTGGAAGTCAGATGGCTATTTATGTAATTTTTTTTTTTTTTGGTTTTGTACCTCCTTCAATCCCCTCAATAAAAAAATAAAAGCTTTTTAACATATATAAAATAGATACCGTATAATTTTTCAATAATCAAATTCCAATTTGACTAGTAGTACAAGAGCCATTTTATGAATTAAAAGAAATACTTATCAATAATACATATAATATTAAAAATTATTTATTTATCATTTAATGTAACAAGTTTCCTCTCTCCCATGTGCAATCCTCTAAAAAAAAATTCTTTCATTCCCAAATTCATGTCAACGAATTGAAGGTGTTTTTTAAATATATTTTTAGTTTCAAAATATTAAATTGTTTTTACCAATGTTTTAAAAATCGGATCGATAACCCGAACCGGTGTGTCACCTGCTCACCTGCTCACTGATCGGGTCGACACAAACCGCGCGAAACCCACGATCACAAATATATTATTTATATTTTATTTAAATTTTTAAAATGTATAATTAATAATATTTAAGATATTATTTATTACTTTTATATAAATAAAGTATTTTAAAAATATGTATAATATTTAAATATGAAAAACATATTAAAAACAGAAGAAACTCTATTCTCTATATAAATATACTTAATTTCAAGAAGTAATATATAATTTGCTAATATCTAAAATAATCACAATAGAGCACAAATGATAAAGTTTCGCTCTTTTCAGAATTCCTTTCACGTCGAATCCATAAATGCAAAGATTTAATTAAATTTTTATTTTTACATAAGCCTTATAACCCTATAAGTTTTTTAATTCTAAATAAAACGACATCGTTTTGATGTAAAAAACATCAAAACGACGTCGTTTTAACTTGAAAAACAAACAAAAAAATTATGGAGCGAACCATTCGGGACCAATTACGACCGGCCTAGCTCATTCGATTCTCATTCACCCGATCAAAAATCTTATTGTATCAATCGGACCGGTTTTATGATCGATCGGACTGATCGATCCGATCCGATTTTCAAAACATTGATTTTTACCGACATTCGAACTTGATAGCCTCCCTTCTTATATTCAATGTTCTTAAAGCACAGACATAATTTCCACTCAACAAATTGCTTTCAAATTGTATAACATGGTCAAAGCCACCAACATATTATATTTTTTATTGTAAAATTAAACTTCATCGATCTTAATATAGAAAGATACAAGTAATATCTATGATCTCTTCTTACCAAAATAATTAAATGAAATAAATAATTTAGCTTTTATTATTTTGGTAAATAATAGATTTTAAATAGATAAAGGCGGATAACATCCACTACTATTATTATTCTTTTTTGTGAAAAGAAATTATACACGAGAAAACCTACATAATTTATTAAATGAAAAAACCATAAGAATCATCATAATCAAAATTTAAAACATCTCTAAGAAAGTTTAACCATAAAATATTTGCTTTTCAATAAAAATGACTATAATTACTGAATATTTAAATTATATATTTAAAAACCCATTGCTTTTTTTTTTCTCTCTCTGCCTTGTTCTTTCTAGCCTCTTTTCCTTAAACAAAAAGGTTAATTTTTTTATCATTCTTGACTTGAAATCAACTTTTTACATTTATTTTTACCATTTTTTAAGTTATTTTTTCATGAAAATCTAGATTTTTAATTTGTTTTTTTTTTTCATGTTTTTATCATCATCTTGTGCGACGTATGGTTTGTATCATCAATATATTATGTAATCCGATTATATTGTATTTTTTTATCATCATAAAATTATCAAATGATTATATATATGTTTTTATCAAAAATATTACTAATTTGAATTAATAAAAATATTCTTATTTAATTTTTTTTTTAAAGTCTTCAAATATCCTCAATTAATTAAATAATTGAACTATATAATTACTTTTTTTTTTTAGGTATACTCTATTATTTAAAATTTATTATCCATGTAGTACCAACAAATGCGAGGTATTTTCGGAAATAAACGAATAAAAAATGGCAATATGGTCATAGCATTGATTTTCGGGATCCTATTTAGTGCGACTCGATTCCGTGTTTTACGTCCAGCAGATTCACCGCAACCTCTCGCTGTTCTTCCTCTGCGACTTTTATTCTCCTTGGAAATTTGTGGAACCATAGGCAAGCAATTTCTCTTCTCGGATATTTGAAGAACAATCCAGAAGGTTCTCAAATCGTCCTGTGGCTTTGAATCTGTGATGATGATGACGACGTTATGGTGGAAACAACTCCTAATTCAGGCTTCAATGGTGAAGATGACGATCAGGTGATTGTTTCTCTCTCTACTTTCTCACTCTGGATATCTGCTTTTTATATATATATACACAAAAGAGGGATCTGAGAAGAATTTTCTGTTTTTGTCTTCGTTTCATTTTCTTTTTGTTTTATAACTTCTCTGTCAGGACTAATTAAGGAGAGGGAGTTTATAATTGAAATTGAATATCTCAATCATTTTCCTTGCAAGATGAGAGACTATCTTAATGCCATTTCAGTTAGGAAAAACGAACTAGAAAACTTATTCAAAATTACGATTTGAAAATTTTACTTTCGTTTTGAATTTTTTGTTTAATTTTTTATTTATTGATAGTTTTTTTAGATGAATTAAATGAGATGAGGTAAAATTTGAGAATTTGATGTGCATTTGGGGGCATGATTGTCATTTCGTATTAAATGCATGCAAATTTCTTGGGTGAGGCAAGAGCTGACTTTGAATTAAATGTTGGTTTCTGAAAAGACATAAATGCCCATCCTTTGGTCAAACCGTTTGGCGACAAATTTGGAGTCCCGCTGGATGACCGTCCGATGGATTATAATTTGATTTTGGGAGTTTAAAGTCAAACTAATTCATTTTAAAATATATATATATGTAGACTTTTTTTTTTTTTAAATCGCATCCTGTTTTGAAAATTAATTTTAAGATGGCATCAGTTATGGTTTTCAAGTAAATTTAAAATTGTATTTCATTCAATTGTAATTTTTTTTTAAGATTCATTTTAAAAATGAATTTAAGGTTAATTTTTAAAATCTTAAATACGGTTTTAAAAAATAAAAAGACTAGTTTTATGAGTATTTTGAAAACACCTATATATGTCATTTTTTTATCAAATTTGATTTTAGACTATGGAAGAAATTGAAACCTTTTAATTAAATAAAAACATTCATTAAAATAAAATTCTTAGACCGTTTTCCAAATTTGCAATTAATATCAAGTTAATTCTCTTAAAAAAAATCAAGTTAATTCAGTTTGGTCTTCTTAATATTTGATTATAGTTAATTTTCAATATCTTTGAGGAAAATTGAGTTTTCATTCACTAATACAAAAATAAAAATAAAAAAGTTTAGATGATTTATTATTATTATCTTGTATCTTCAACAACAATTATTTAAAGAGCGTAATTTAAAAAAAGGGTTTGATTGAAAAAAGCTTTAACAAAAATAATATGGGACGTAAGAAGTAGTGAAACTCGTGGTATTAATATTATAAATAATAATAGAGTTTTAAAGGAATGAGGTTTATGGTGTTGTTCATTGTATTGAGTTATCACTTGGTTAAATATATTAATTATGTGATATTTATTTAAATATCAAATTTAATATTATAAGTTTAATAAATAATAATGTTAAAATCCTATTTGTTTGTATTTTTAAATTGATACTACTTTCATTGAAATTAGACTTCTAATCCTATAAGGAAATTATTTCTTACTTCACCCTATAAATTGACATATAAGATAAATCATAAGAAGAACAAAGGGAGAGAATTGAAGTTTCGACTATATTGGCTTCTTCAAGAATTTCATACTTATTGTTTGATCTCTTCAAATTCTCTTGAATTTAAGGTATGTCTTTTATTATTTTAAAAATCATATATATTTTTATAAATAAATTGAATAGTATATTAATATACAAAGTTAATCACTTTTTAATATAATTAGTAAAAAACCTTATTCGAATCCATTCTCTTTTCATATCTAATCATTTTAATATTGATATTCTAACCAATTAAATTAGGCTTATGACAAATTATTTTAAAAATTATATTATTTTAGAGTGTTTTGTACATCATAGTATTCTAGAGTTTAGCAATTATGATTTATTGTTACGAAGGAATTTGAGTTTATTCTATATGACCTAAAAAGAACCCTAACACTTAGTTTATTTGGACCTTCAAACAAAAAAAGTATTGATTAGGTCTCTCTTATGCTGAGTTAAGATCCTTTAAGCGATAAAGTGGATAGTTCTACAAATCGTAGTTAATTTCAAGATTGTTTGAATATTTCTTTATTTTTAGATTAATTTTCAATCAAGGAAACAGAGATATGGATAAAAGGTAATACATTATCGTTTTTAATTTTTTCATAGAAATTTCTTAATTGTAATTATTTGTATTTATAAAGATTCTAATCTTGAGGCCTAATTAAAATGGTAAAAAAATGAGATAAGCATATAAGATAATCAGGATTCAATTGACTTTTTCCAAAATTATGGCTTATAATATATATATATATATTGAATTTTTTAATATTAAAGATAAGATCAAGACTATGTCAAAAAAAAGAAGATCAAGATCAAGACTCAAAGAAAGTAATTACAATGGAGATGTGGAGTCCAAAACAAGGAAAAACAACCAATAAGGCATGTTTGAGAATATTTACATGGAGGAATGGTTTTTTTTATTTTTTTCTAAATTTTTTTTAAAGTTCTTGTTTTGTTTCTTGTTTTTTTTTTTATTATTATTATTTCTATAAAATGTCTTTTAAAAGTTTCATGATGCCTATCACAAACAAGTAAAGGAAGGGGTAGGGGTTCTGAGTCTAGACAATTTACTGCATTGTATTAAACAAAAAAAACCTTTTTAAAAGTTTGATTAAAGACTTTTATCCGATGATAGGAAGAATAAAAGTAGTTTTTAGGTTTTATGAGAAGTTGATTGGATTCGTTTATTGATCCTGAAATGATACGTACAGGAAGGAAGGAAGGAAGTGAAGTGAGAGAGAAATAGGAAGTTTGGTGAAAATGGCTACAAATATGAGTTGCCGACCACCGGCGAAGGCGACATCAAATGGGGTGTTCCAAGGGGATAATCCTATCGATTTTGCCCTCCCTCTTCTTATGGTTCAGATATGTCTTGTTCTTGTGGTCACTCGCACTCTTGCTTTTCTTCTCAAGCCATTGCGACAGCCTCGTGTGATTGCTGAGATTGCTGTAAGTTCTTTTTTTTTTTTTATTTCCCTCTCACTTTTGATGCATTCTCATCTTTAGCATTTATTATCTTCTTCTCCAATTAAGTTGATGCTTAGCTCTCATGTTCGAGTTCATGAATATCTTTTGGTGCTTTTGAATTATATATCATTTGTGGAAGGTTACAAATTGCGTCAAGGAATCTAAGTGCTTTTCTGTTTCCCCACATCAGGTCTTATTTGATATTGATTGACCTAATATTAGTCTTTTTGCATAACTGTTAAAACAGGTTTTTAAATGTGTGGCAGAAAATGAGTTTTTTAATCGAAATAATTATCGTTAAAAAATATAAAATTTATCAGGAATCAAAATAATTTGCAAAGAATACAGAATGTCGTCGTGAATTTAATAATACATCAATTACGAATATCAAAACGCCGCTATCCACGACAAGAAGATTTTGACTTAAACTCACAAGTTCGCCGGTCGCTTTCGACAACAACACCGGAAGCCACAGGTTTTTTTTGCCAAGCCCTCGTCTGCCAAGACGCCTTATCACGAAGTCTTCCCTCCGCTTGTATTATCCTTGTCAGAACCTTATCTTAGCCTCTCAATTTTTGAAGATTTCTGGAGGTTTAGAACTTGATTTCGCAATAAGAAAAAGTTAAGCTGAAGATTATCCTTGATTCCCTTTGCTTCCCAATTGAATTTTTCGTTAAAATTTAAGACCAATAAATGTTGTCATGGGCAACGGCATTCATTAGTTCCAATCATTGGCCGCCTGACGACAAACGACTTCTAAGTAGCTTTACCAATCATCACATGCACAAATCCACATTCAAAATTTCATAATTTCATTGACAATCCACGACGCACCACTTTGCAATTAATCGCTTTAAACCAATTTAATACTTTTTCAAATAAATTATTCCTTGGGCTTCAAAACCCATGGAAGTTTGTCGACAATTTGAATGCTTAATCAGTTTTTTTTTCAACTATTGTTTGAAATATTTCTAAAAAATAAATTTTATGTTTTATGGTCAATAATTGTACAGTTAAATTTAAAACATTCCCAGAAATCAGTGAAAATGATTAAAAACATGGGTTTTTAAAACCCTTTTTTAAGGTTTTATTGGTAATTGTTTTCAAAAACAGGAAAAGATGTTTGCCCGTTCAAAAGCAGAAAAGCAGAAAATTTGGGTGTTCTCTTATAACAGTTTTTACTTGCTTTTAGTGGTTTTTGTCTATGCATATTCACAGATCGACTAAAAGTAAAGCACAAAATATCTGACATAAAAGTCATTTTTAAAAATTATTTAAATATGTTCAAAATAAGTTGAAAGATACTTTAAGTTCTTAAATAAAATTTTCTGTTTCTAAGAGTGTTTTGGAAAATAATTACTAAACAGAGCTTTACTCTCAGAAGTAGTTCTTAGAAACTGTTTCCCGTGAAAAAATGATCAAGTATGCCTTTGAGAGACTCCTCACTGCAGCTTATGAAAAATAACAGTAAGAAATTGAAACTCAAGAACTAAAAGTTGTATTGACTTGTGATTTTCTGGGATTAAAATGTGAAGGGATATATTCATTATTCAGAGAATGGGGGGGAGAATAAACTTTTGATTTTCATTTTGGCAGGGAGGAATATTACTTGGTCCATCAGCATTGGGTCGCAACAAACAATATCTGCATTCGATATTTCCAGCAGCAAGCCTCACAGTGTTGGATACAGTGGCAAATCTTGGTCTTCTTTTCTTTCTGTTCCTTGTAGGTTTGGAGTTGGATCTTAAGGCCCTTCGTCACACCGGAAAGAAAGTTCTTAGCATTGCAGCTGCTGGAATCAGCCTTCCTTTTGCTTTAGGAGTTGGTGCTTCTATTGTCCTCAGAGCAACTATTTCCAAGAATGTAGATGAAGCTCCATTTCTTGTGTTCATGGGGGTGGCCCTCTCTATCACTGCCTTCCCTGTTTTGGCTCGTATCCTTGCAGAGCTGAAGCTTTTAACCACTGATGTTGGCCGAATGGCCATGTCTGCTGCTGCTGTCAATGATGTGGCTGCTTGGATTCTGCTTGCTCTTGCCATTGCTCTCTCTGGTACTGGCCGTTCCCCCATAATAGCATTGTGGGTGTTCTTATGTGGATTCGGCTTCGTTCTTTGTAGTTCTTCATTGCCCCTCCAATATTCAGATGGATGGCTAGGCGTTGCCCTGAGGGTGAGCCGGTGAATGAGATGTATGTGTGTGCTACTTTAGCTGCTGTTTTGGCTGCTGGGTTTGTTACTGATGCCATTGGGATTCATGCTCTCTTTGGTGCTTTTATTATGGGAATTCTCATCCCCAAAGAAGGTCCTTTCGCAAGTGCTCTTGTAGATAAAGTGGAGGACCTTGTATCTGGTCTCTTCCTTCCGTTGTACTTTGTTTCAAGCGGATTGAAGACTGATGTGGCCACCATTAGGGGGCTTCAATCATGGGGTCTCCTTGTTCTTGTCATATTTGCAGCATGTTTGGGGAAGATTGCTGGCACGATTGCTGTCTCCCTCTGTTGCAGAATGCCTGTCCGGGAGGCTCTTGCTCTGGGATTCCTTATGAACAGCAAGGGCTTGGTGGAGCTCATTGTCCTCAACATTGGTAAAGAGAGAAAGGTACGTACAACATACATAAGCTTTGTCCCAATCACTGATTTCAGATGTATTGTTGCAATGCTTTATTTCTAATTGTTGTTTCAATTGTGATTTTTGCCCAGGTATTGAATGATCAAACATTTGCCATCATGGTTCTGATGGCTCTCTTCACAACCTTCATCACGACACCGCTGGTTATGGCAGTATACAAGCCAGCTAAAAGGACAAGTAAAGGTGATTACAAGCACAGAACAATCGATAGAAAGAACCCCAACGCTGAACTTCGAATGTTGGTGTGTTTCCACAGTACAAACAACATCGCTACAATGATCAACCTTGTTGAGGCTTCACGCGGGACCACCGGGAAGAGGGAAGGGCTTTGTGTGTATGCAATGCACCTCATGGAGCTCACAGAGAGGTCGTCTGCAATATTGATGGTTCACAAAGCAAGAAAGAACGGGCTACCTTTCTGGAACAAGGTACTGCCCTCAGGTTCCAACCAAGTTATTGTAGCGTTTGAGGCTTTTGGACAGCTGAGCAGAGTGTTTGTCCGGCCAATGACAGCAATTTCAGCCATGTCCGATATCCACGAGGACATTTGCACAAGCGCTGAACGGAAAAGAGCAGCAATCATCATCCTCCCATTCCACAAGCACCAGAGACTAGATGGAACATTGGAGAGCAGCAGAAGTGAATTCGGGACTGTCAATAGGAAGGTGCTGGAGCATGCTCCATGCTCTGTTGGGATCCTAGTGGACCGTGGCCTTGGCGGAACCGCCCAAGTATCTGCAAGCAACTTCTCCTCCATCATCACAGTCCCATTCTTTGGCGGCTGCGATGACCGTGAAGCCCTCTCCTACGGGGCTCGCATGGCTGAGCATCCCGGCATCACTCTAGTAGCTATTCGCTTCCTATTCCATCCAGGCACCCAGGAGGATACCATCACGCTTGACCCATATACCAATCCCAACTCCTCATTGGACGAAAACTCCCTGGCGGAGTTCAAGAACAAGACATCACACAACAGCTCAGTCAAATTCGAAGAAATTGCCGTAAGAAATGCTGCAGAAGCCACCGAAATCATCCGAGAATACCACCGCTGCTCCATGTTTGTTGTAGGTCGAAAGCCAGAAGGTGAAGTTGCAATTGAATTGAGCCGCCCAAGGATCGAGTTCCCGGAACTGGGGCCGGTGGGCAGTTTGTTAACTTCTCCTGGTTTTCCCACAGCTGCATCAGTGCTTGTTGTGCAGCAGTATCAACCCAGGTCGTTTTCAAACTCGCAGGATATTTCCTAAGAAGTCATAGTTGCTCGAGGAAAAGTGTGAAAGCGCCCCGAAAGGTTTCTTTCTGTCCATTGAAAATGGAGCATTACATTTCCTCTTTCCATATCAAATCCAGTTTGCTTTAATATAAACAAATATAACTTACTTTGCATTATTTGTAAAAAAAAAAAAAATGATATTATTTTAATGAAGCAGTGTTATTCTAATATATTCTCCAGTTTCTCAACGTCTTGTTGGTGTTCAAGTGAAATCTAATTGTCTATTGGTGTTGAAGTAAAATCTGATTTTCGGTTGGTAATGCTGTGAAACCTAATTTGTATTGGAATAGAATTAGTGGATTTGAACTTTAATTCACCACTGAGGGTGGAGAATCCAAGTGAGCACTTCGTCATTTTGTCCATCGGTGAGTGTGCTGATCTATTTCTTTTTCGGTTCTCTCTTTTCAGTCGGTTTCTTCTTCTCTCTCTGTCTCTTTGTTTTTTCTTCTTCAACTATGTAACCTATAATGTTGTGATGTTATATATGTGATGATCCAAACTGTGAATCAATCTTTAACCTGATGTTTTGATTGGAGGAATTTCTTTTTCTTTTTTATTCCACTTTATAACTGATATTGCAGTCGTGATGGTCAAAACTATGAATCGAGCTTTACCTAGATTTTTTTCCAGGAAAATTTCTCCCAGGTTCTTAATTCCATTTCGAGACAATGAAAATCAGATTAGGGTAATCTGAGTTTTTGTATTACACAAAATTCTGAGATAAACGACCACGCTTCATTTCAATTGATTCATCATCGTCTGCATCAGCATTTTCTAGGATTTGATTCTGGATCGAATCATCTCCAGCACATATATCCCATAGTGGAGTCCCGCAGATCTATCGTTCCTCCCCAGGGTTCAAAAATAGCAAATTGTGCAGATTTTGTTTGTTCTTGAGCTTGTTCATCCCATAAATTTTGAAGGAAAAGTTCAGTTCCAGTCAGAAGGGCTAGAGTGTTGCCACAGTTTCATACTCCACGGTTTTCATTACCTAAGATTCATAGTTTTTGTGTGTTCTTCTGCAATCAAGAAATTCCAAAATTTTACCTTTTTCCCGAGATCTGATCGCAATCAAATAGTTCACTGCTTCCTTACTATCGGTGCTCTGGCAGTTTTTCCGGCATCGCCGGATTCAGAGGTTGAAGATCACTTTGTTGGGAGGGCCTTAGACTTTAGTTGAAGCCTGTTTCTTTTTCAGCACGGAAAAGGGAAAACAAAGTAGTTTTTTTTCAGCACGGAAAAGGGAAAACAAACTAGTTTGTTTGGTTGATAGGAATCCTTGTTCATATTATTCCTAGATTTGCTTTCTGGAGTGCATAATAATTTATAAATATTTTGAAAGTCCTTTTTTTTCTAAATACTTTAAAACTGAGAAAAAAGAAATTCTAATGAACTATTTTTATAAATTGATAAAGATAAATAAAAGTTTCTTTTTGTCTAATTAACTTCACTAAAGAAAATATCATGAATGAAAGAAAAAAAAATGGTTATCTGATTTCTGGTTAGCAAGGAGTGATGTCATTCACTCAAAAAAAAAGTTTTCTGCTTTGCTTCTCCTCCATAAAAGGCAAAGTTATATGATATTCCACCTAGTGTGTTGAAGAAGCATGTGGGAGAGGTTTCTTGAAGTACAAATTATTTCACTTTCTCTTCTTTTGTAGTTCTATTTTTTTTTAATCGAAATTTATAGTCTGATATAAGATGTTTTTTGGTTTTTTTTTTTCTCTTCTTCTTCAGTACAGTCTACAGAGGGTGAAGTGAGAATTGGTGGTTTCTGTTGACATTGTTGTGGTAGAGAGCAGGAATGGCTACCAATTCTTCAGCTGGGCATGATGTGTGTCCATCTCCAATGAAATCGGTATCTAATGGCATTTTTCAAGGGGATAATCCTCTTCACTTTGCACTCCCTCTCGCCATTTTGCAGATTTGCCTTGTGCTTCTTGTTACACGTATTCTTGCTTATCTTTTCAGACCCCTAAGACAGCCCCGAGTGATTGCTGAGATTATGGTATGTTCCTCCTTTCTCTCCCGCATGGAGACTCTTATTTGGTTCTTCTTTTTAAAAACTATTTTAGAAAACACAAAAAGCACAATTTTAGTGTATTGAAAACTGTTCTTGTGTTCTGAATTTAGTATTTTGTATGTTCTTCATGTTTTTCAAAACAAAAAACAGTATTTTCTTTGTTCTTCTTATACTTTAGAACAAAAAACAGTATTAAACAGACTGTAACCAGACATACACTTATTTCTCCTTCTTCAGTTGTGTTATTCTATTCCCCATGTTTTTGGCGTAGAAGTTAAGGATTGTGGCATTTCATTTTATTATAACAAATTGAATTTGCATCTGAACCCAGAATATCAATTTGCAAAAACCAAAGGCCAAAAATGCAAAATAAAATATCTTGTTTGGATTTTTCTCTCATTTTCTTAAGTAGTCACACTCAAACGATGGAAAAGCCAAAAATGCAATCATGTTTGGATTGACTCTTATTTTTTTTAATTAGTTACACATTTGAATGATGTAAATCATTTTGTTTTATCTTTTATGTCAATGTGGTACATGATCTGCATTTCTCATTTTATTATTTAACTCTTAGATGTCTTTATCTTTAGGTGAAAACTACAATTTAGTTTTGGTTTGGTTCTGGGAAAGTACCTAGGAGAGGGAAAAAATGCTAACCCTATATTTGGTTATTAGAAAATTTAAAAAAAGAAAAAGAAAATAAAGACAAAAAATATAAAAATGAATAAGGGAAGGAAAATAAAAATAAATTTAAAGTTTTATAAATTATTTTCAAATGATTTTTTAAAATTCCTTTCACTTGTTTTAGGGAATCCAACAATAGTTTAAGGAACTTAATTTCTTATGTTTGGTTTATCTTGAAAAATGTGAAATTAAATCTTAAAATTAATTCACGGCATATCTCTTTTTAAATTATTTTATTTTTATATTTTATAAAATAAGGAAAACAAGTAAGATGAGCTTGCAAAAACATTTGAAAAAAAAATTATTGACTTTAAAAATAGAGGATGAGACTTTTTAAATTATTTTATCTTTATATAAAAAAGGAAAACAAGTGAAATGAGTACGAGAAAATCTTTGAAAAAAATTACTAACTTTAGATTTATTTATTTATTATTATTATTTTTCACTTTTTCATTCCTTATATATATAACTAACATTTTCTCACAACATTTCAAAGAACCAAACATAGGGATATATTTTCTTCAAATCACATTTTTGCATTTCTTTTTATCACCACAAGCAAATGTAAGTGGTTGCTACTTGCTATGCTAAATTATGGACTATCTTGAAGATTTTTTTTTCCTTCTATAATGCTTTCTGCTGAATTGGCAGGGAGGAATATTACTGGGGCCATCAGCTCTGGGCCGAAGCAAGAGCTATCTGAAGGCAGTATTCCCATCACAAAGCCTCACAGTTTTAGATACTCTAGCCAACCTTGGACTCCTCTTCTTTCTATTCCTTGCAGGCCTAGAGTTGGATCCTAAGTCTCTTCGTCGAAGTGGAAAGAAAGTATTTGGAATTGCTATGGCAGGAATCAGCCTCCCTTTTGCATTAGGAATTGGCACATCATTGGTTCTCCGAGCAACTATAGCCAAAGGGGTTGATGGGACCTCGTTTCTTGTATTCATGGGCGTTGCACTTTCCATAACTGCCTTCCCTGTCTTAGCTCGTATTTTAGCTGAGCTGAAGCTTCTAACTACTGATGTAGGAAGATTGGCAATGTCAGCTGCAGCTGTTAATGATGTGGCTGCATGGATCCTACTTGCTCTTGCTATATCCTTATCTGGCAGTAAACAGTCTCCAATGGTGCCATTTTGGGTTCTCTTATGTGGTTGTGGCTTTGTTTTCTGTGCAAGTCTCATTCTCCCACCAATATTCAAACGGATGGCCAGGCGATGCCATGAAGGCGAACCAGTGGATGAAATGTATATATGTTCTACCTTAGCTGTTGTTCTGGCTGCTGGGGTTGTTACTGATGCCATTGGAATCCATGCCATGTTTGGGGCTTTTGTGGTTGGAATTCTTGTCCCTAAGGAAGGGGCATTTGCAGGTGCTCTTCTGGAAAAGGTCGAAGATCTTGTTTCTGGCCTCTTTCTTCCACTTTACTTTGTCTCCAGTGGATTGAAAACCAATGTAGCTACAATACAAGGACTTCAGTCATGGGCTCTTCTGGTCTTGGTCATATTCAATGCCTGTATTGGGAAAATTGTCGGAACTGTCACGGTTTCCCTTTCATTCAAGGTGCCTCCGCGTGAAGCTCTGGCACTGGGGTTCCTAATGAACAGTAAAGGCTTGGTGGAGCTCATTGTCCTCAACATTGGTAAAGATAGAAAGGTAATACAGAGTGTTTTTCTTCCCGCTCCTAATGAAGGTTGAGACCTTTAATTTTTCAAATTTTATTATATGCAGTAACATCATACTGTGGTCTTTTCTATTTGCAGGTATTAAATGACCAGACATTTGCAATAATGGTTCTAATGGCCCTCTTCACAACATTTATCACCACACCTATAGTCATGGCAGTGTATAAGCCGGCTAAAAGGGCAAGAAACACTGACTACAAGCAAAGAACAATTTCAAGGAAAAACACAAACGCTGAGCTTAGAATTATGGCATGTTTCCATGGGGCAAGAAATATCCCATCAATGATAAACCTATTTGAGGCCTCAAGGGGGACCAACAAGCATGGAGAACTTTGCATATATGCAATGCATCTAATGGAATTCTCTGAGAGATCGTCAGCTATAATGATGGTACACAAGGTGAGGAGGAATGGGCTACCCTTCTGGAACAAGGGCGTTCGATCAGAGTCCAACCAGATTGTTGTGGCTTTTGAGGCTTTCCAGCAGCTAAGCCAAGTGTCTGTTCGGCCAATGACTTCCATATCTTCAATATCTGATATGCATGAGGACATTTGTAGCACTGCTGAGAGGAAGAGGATTGCTATAATCATTCTACCCTTCCACAAGCACCAGAGGATGGATGGCTCACTTGAGACGACTCGAACAGACTTTCAATGGGTTAACCGTAGGGTTCTTGAGAATGCATCATGCTCAGTTGGGATCCTAGTAGACCGCGGGCTTGGTGGAGCCACCCATGTTTCAGCAAGTAATGTTTCTTATTTCATCACAGTCCTCTTCTTTGGTGGCCATGATGACCGTGAAGCTCTTGGTTATGGGGTTCGAATGGCCGAGCATCCTGGTATCAATTTAATGGTCATTCGCTTCTTAGTCCAACATGATACTACTGAAGAGGGAATTGAGGTAGTTAATGGCAATTCCACGCCTGATGAGGACTGTCTCTCTGAGCTCAAGCAGAAGACAAACAAAGATAGCTCCATAAAATATGAGGAGAAAGTAGTCAGAAGTACTGCCGAAACCATTGCTGCGATTCGTGAAGCTAGTTTCTGCAACCTGTTCCTGGTGGGCCGAGCTTCGGATGAGTCGGGTATTCCCCTTCCTCTGGATAGGAGGAGTGAGTGCCCAGAATTGGGGCCTTTGGGGAATTTATTAGCTTCAACAGAGTTCTCAACAGCAGCATCTGTTTTGGTAATCCAACAGTACCGAGGTAGCGAGCTCCAAATTTGGCCTTAGACCAGGAGGAAAGATTGACTGAATCTGAATCTAACTGATCAGCTTTGGCTGGCTTAGCTTGGATAGAATAGCTGCATTATGAGTTGTTTTCTTTGTTAACTTCTGGATTTCTAGTTTGATGTTCAACATTAGGTCATGTTTGATTTGATTCCCTCCTGATGGCCAAGCTCTCTGTAGACTACTGACAGTCGTTAACCATTGTTTCTTGTGGAAAAGAAAAAGGAAGGATCAAGTATAAGCTGCCTTCCATGGCTGTGCCATGCATCATAGCATGGTTTCCTCCCAAAACCATTCAATAAAAAGGCAGAGCAGCCTTGCTGGAAACAGCTATGAGGCCATGACCATCCCTTCACAGGAGTCAATAAAAAGGGGTGTATAGTTTTTATCTTGTTTTGGTTGTTTTTTATTTTGGTGGGTAATATATTCGTATCAAATGTTTGTATGTTTTTTTTGTTTTCTGAATGAAATTAAGGGTAAATTATGTTTAAGTACTATGAGGGGAAAGTTATTAAAAAAACAGGTACCCAAAAATTGTGGCTCTCAATTTAGGTGGGTTTTGGGTAACCCAAACAGTAAACATAATTTTAGGACAAAAACTGCCCTCCATTTCATTAGGGCCCACTGCCACGTGGAACTCCACTAAATCTTCATTTTGGCGGATCCCAAACTGCCCTTCTCCCTCCCCTCACCCCACCCAGCGCACCCCAGTTCTCCCCAGCCCCGGCCCATGCCAGCAGGACCCCTCCAAGCCAATTTTAAACATTTTAATTTTTTTAACACTTGAAATTTTATTAAAATATAATTTTATTATTATGTGTTAATAATATATTTATCATCTTCAACATGAAAATATATTTATTTATAATAATTGATCATCTATTAAATAAATAAATATTAACATTTTAAAATAATATTTTATAAATTTGATTTTTTTTAAATAGTATTATAGAAAATAATTTAAAATTAAATGCATTAATTTTATTCTTTAATAAATAATTTCTTAGAAAATGAAAAATATAAATACAAATACACAGATTATTATGACAAAGTAGTAGAAATTTTTTTATGGGTTTTTTCAAAATTTTAAAATAACTCTTAACTCATTCAAAATTTGAGAGTTACAAAAATCAAACCTAAAAAATAGAATAAATATATAAAAACTAATATTTATTATCGTTTTTTAAAAAAAAAATTAAAACCGACAACCCAACCGTGATTGGTCATTTTTAAATTTAAAAACCGAATATAAAAAATAATTTCAAATATTTCAAAATCAGGTCATTTGATTTGATCAGTTTTTTTCTGTTTAATCGGTTTTAGATATTGACATTGTTACTTTAATTATATATAAATAAAGTAACGTTAGCATTTAATTACTATGCATGTAATTTTTAACTAGTGTGAATAGTGTTTTTTATTTTTATTTTCAAGAACTTATGTTTAATATTCTATAAAAATTTTAAAAATATAAAAATAGATTCAAAATGTGAAAATTACAAATATAAAAATATTATGAATATAAAAGAAAATTAATTATATATACAATATTAGTAAAACCTTAAAATTTACTTATTTATTATATTATAAATTATGGTAGATGAATGTATTTTTATATTAAAAACTAATATATTTTGATGTATTAATAGTTTTTCATATTATTTCTATTTAAAAAACAAAAAATAGTTTTAACTAGATATTAATATTTGCTTAAAAAATAGATATTAACATTTATAAAAACTAGATATTAACATTTATAATCATAATTTTAAATATTGTTGTTGTTCTTTTTAGGTAATTTTTAACTAGTGTGAATATTATTATTTAAAAAAAATTAATGTTTAATATTCTAAAAGTTTATATATATATATATATATATATATATATATATATATATATATATATATATATATATATATATATTCATAATATGAAAATTATAATATAAAAATTTTATGAATATTATTGTCAATAATATTATAAAATGGAACTTTAAATGAAAGAAAATATAATGTTCTCCCTTTGTATATAGCAAAAGAAAGTGAAGAACTAAGAAATAAGAAAGAGAGAGGGAGATAGATAGAGAAAAAGAGAGAATGAGAAATGAATCTCGATGTGTGTTGTCTTACAAGTAGTAGAGGAGGCCTTTTATGGGCTTACAAATGATCCTCCATTACTCCTCCTTAAAGGTAAGTAATGAGTTATCATTAATGGGGTTAAATGAATGTTAATTCATTCACGTTAGATACATGAATATGAGAATTTGGTCATTCACCACACAAATAAACGTTTCACTTGCAACACACTCCCTTGAATGACCATCATTTAAAAATATGTCTCATTAAAACCTTACTAGTAAAACTCAATGGAATAAAACCTAGAAAAGGAAAAAGAGTATAATATTCATATGATGTTGTTAATCGTTCTTAGTCTGTTAGGACTGCCTCGTTAAAAGTCATGCCAATAAAACCTAGTGAGACAAAACCTGGACAAAGGGAAAAAGAGTGCAGTACATTAACATCTTGTCATAAGCATGCTCCCCCTCATGTCGATATCTTTAAGTTGACACATTCCAATCTTATGTAATAGCTTCAATGTCGAGGTCATAATGACTTCGTGAATAAAAGTTCGGCTAAATTATCACTGAAATATTTGTTGAACATCAATTTCACCACTCTTTTAGAGTTCATTTGTATAAAAGAACTTTGGAGAAATGTGTTTGGTTCTATCTCCTTTTATATAACCTCATTTGATTTGTACAGTGCATGCGACATTATCTTCAAATAATGTCGTCGAGTTGTTTGTGATAGAGGGGAGTTTACATGATTCTTGGATATGTTGAATCATTTATCGTAGCCATATACATTCACAACTTGCTTCGTGATTGTTATAATATCTAAATGATTTGATGATGTGGCCACCGTTGTCTACTTAAAAGATCTACATGAAATAGCAGTTCCATTACAATTAAACACATACCCTATTTGTGATATGACTTTATGTGGATCCAAAAGGTATCCTACATCAACATAGCTAAGCAATTGTTGCTTTGATTCCTTTGAGTAAAATAGGCCCATATCAGTCGTTCCTTGGAGGTAACGCAATTTATGCTTGATACCATTCTAATGTCTTTGGGTTGGAGTAGAATTGCACCTAGCTAATAAATTGACAGAAAAAGCAATATTTGAGTGAGTACAATTAGCAAGATACATAAGTGCACAAATGACACTAAGATATGGTACTTCAGGATCAAGTAATTCTTCACCCTTTTCACAAGGACGAAATGAGTCTTTTTTCACCGCCGCGAGGATAATTATCGAGAACTTAATAAGTGTGCTTTGTCCATATAAAAATAGTTTTAAAAATTTACGTGAGTATGCCGATTGGTGAACCAACACTCCAGTTAGAAGGAAATTCTCACCCGCGTGTCGAGACAAAAAATTTTGTTTTCCCAAGATCTTTAATCTCAAATTATTTTTTCAAATATTTTGATGTTTTTGTGAGCTCTTCAGGAGTTCCAACAAAATTTTAATCATCAACATATACATCAATAATTGCAAATCCGGTTTCCAATCTCTTGATAAAGATGCATGGGCATATAAGGTTGTTTACATACCATTCTTTCAATAAATACTACATGACAGGTCGCCATGTGTTCGGATTGCTTCAATCCATATAGATCATTGTAATTTGATTGAGCACATACTATGAGGCTTTGTATTATTTGTTTCGTGCAATCTAAATCTTCATGATTTTCTTTACTATATATATATATATATATATATATATATATATATATATATATATATATATATATGTCATTATCTATGGATCCATATAGATAAGCGATGATGACATCCATGAAACTCGTATCTAGTCCTTCAAAGACTACCAAGCTTATTAAAAAATGTAAAGTAATTGTGTCTATGATAGGAGAATATATTTTTTCGTAGTAAATACTAGGTCTCTACAAGAAACCTTGTGCTACTAATTGCGCTTTATATCTTATAATCTCATTATTTTTCGTACAAATACCCATTTATACCCAACAGGCTTTACACCTATAGGTGTTTGGACTACATGTCCAAAAACTTATCATTTTATTAACGAGTTTAATTTTGCATACATAGCTTATTTCCATTTTGACCAATCATTTCTATGTCGACATTCTTCCATATTTGAGGTTAGGGATCCTCATCGTTTCTTATGATATCTAAGGCCATCTGGACAACAAAAATATTATTGATAACAACTATATTTTGATCCCATTTTTCTCTATTGTGCACATAATTTATTGAGATCTCATAATTTTCAAGTACTTGTGCCCTCTTAAAGGGCTATTTCTTTATCTTGAACCTCTTAAGGGGTTTCTTACAGGAGCCTCTTGTTCACCATATACCTCTTCAAGGGTTTTTTGTTTATTATATGCTTCTACAGGGACCTTTTGTTTATTATGTACCTCTTCAAGGGTATCAATTCTCTTTTGTGTTCTCCTCTTCCGAGGAGTTATATATTTTGAACCAATAGGTCTCTCACTCTTCAGCGTATTTTAGATTCATTTGGTAATTGTCCTTTAGGGACATCAATTCGTACTGGAGCATTCACAGCCATGATATGTAACTTTGTCACTTTCTTTGTATCAATAAATGCATCTAGTAATTGATTTGCAAGATTTTACAAATAAATGATCCTTTGAACTTTTAGTTCACATTGATTTGTACAATGATCAAAATGAGAAATTGTAGATGTATTCCAAGTAATTTCTTGTCGTTCTTATGGAACCGACTTTTCTCCCCCTAATGGTGGGAATACACTCTCATTAAAATGACAATCCGTAAAGCGGGCTATAAAAACATATCATGTTAAGGGTTCAAGATATCTTATGATAGACGAAGAATTAAAACCCAAATAAATCCCAAGTCTTCGTTGGGGACCCATTTTAACACGTAGTGTAGGTGCAATTGGTATATAAACTTCATAACCAAATATTCGAGAATGAGAAATATTTGGTTGTTTACTGATGAGTGTAAAACTCATCTATGTTTTGAGTTCATTTCACATACTATTTTGAGTATTTTATATCTATATTCATGTAAAACTCATAACATTTCCTCTAAACTTGGTTTTGCAGGATTTTTGATGAAAAGAAAGTGATTTAATAAGAAAAGATGCAATATAATTCCAAAAGAAGAGTCAACTGGGTGTCTCACAGTGTATCATTTGGAAGATGAACTTTTCTGTATCATTCGGAGCATCAAATGGCTTAAATCCACTATTTTTTATTTTTTTATTTTTTTTATTTTTTTATTTTTATTTTTTGTTTTGCATTCTACATTCAAAGACCCTTCCAATAACATCTCACATGCCTAATTCCGAGTTAAAATGAAAAAGTTATGACCCTAACAAGTTAAAGAAGAAAACAAAGAGAGGAAAAATTATATAAGTTGCGACAAAGCAACAACAGTCGGGGGTGATGTATTTTGGAAAACTCGTCATGACAAAGTGTGACGCCCAACCCAACACCCTGTGTTAGGAAAGGGTGTCACAAATCTGAGAACTATATACATGTTAACTTATATAATTCTAAATAATTATCTTGAAAATATAAACTTACAAAAATATTTCATATACATACACCGTAGTTGTATTTACAGTGTCCTGTATATATATTCTGAGTCTCATTTACTTGTACTTTTAGGTTCACACTGTCTCCAAAATCTTATATTTACACTTATAAAATTGATTCAAACCCTACCCGTGATGAACTCCTACAGCTATGCGCTCACAGATGTGGAATATCACGTGACGTCTTCTGGGTATTTACACGTATAAACATTCGTGCTAAGCTTTATACCTTAGTAAATTCACAAATATGAACGACTAATTATAACGATCAAGCCACACATTTCATAACATTTTATTCATAATACATGTTACTTCTCATATCATTATAATTAAATTACATATTGCAGTTCACATCATTTTCATGTTTCACGCCTTTTATAACATTCCAAAAATTTCATCTCATCTTATGTCATGTTTGCATATTCCAAAGAAGTGGATACAGGAAAGAACAAGAGGAACCTCAAGGTACTATCATCAGACAAATGTTGATTTATAAACCTGCATTGTATTGTATGACCTAAACGAGGCCACTCGTAATTATCCAAATCCAGATCCACGCCATCGACCCAAACGGGCCACTGTCAGAATCAGATAAGTTACAAAGATTGTTATCCCTATAGGCATGTCTATCTATCCAACTACCCGGTCACAAGCATGCAATCAATTTTATTATGTTTTCTTGACAATCTTTTAGGTATCAGAAAAAGATATTTTATATACATGAATAACCACTGATATCATGTATACTTATGAGATATTCATTATCAAATAATCTCTTAAAAACATTTAACCGGTATTTTTGCACTTCTTCGCCATAACAAAATTATACGTGTATTTCTTAGCTTTCATAACACATGTTATCATGATCAACTTACTATTATGCATTATTTACATAATACCCATACATTTATATAGCCTTTATACAATTTTCAATTTTCATAACCAATTATGCTCCCAACAATTTTGAGGCAGCTCCCAAGTCCATTTTCGACTACAATTTTGAACCTATAAACGGGATTGTTAGAGAAAGTGATCTTCTAACTCAATATACCCCTATGTCTTAAGTTTTTTATGGTTCAAAAATCATGTCATTTGAAATTTGGGAGATATGGTCTAAACATCCTGAACTGCTCTTAGATAGTTTCCAAGAACATAATCTGGAATTGTGTCCTATATTTGAAATTTTTTTGAGAATGATAAAGACATAATTTGACCATAATTTTTTCATGAAAGTTGTTCTCCCAGATATCTAGTTTGTACAGAAATTTGAATCACCTCATTTGGACCAGTATAACTCAAGTTATGATTTAAATAACCGGAATTACTCCAGTTCATGGGACTATTATTAGATAGATTTCAAGGACAAAATTGTTCCCTTACTTTGACTAATGTTAATCAATGGGTCCAAACTTATTGTTATTGAGCTCTGCTGAGATTTGTTATCATAGAAGTCTAGTTTACCCAAAAATTTGAATTACTTCAATTTTAGATGAGTGAAACTCAACTTATGGCCTAAATAATCGAAACTGCTTCAAAACCCAAAATCGGTATTAGAATCGAACTGCACTGACCCGAAATGTAGAGCCTCACTTTGACGAATTTTCTGGATCCAATAGGGTCCAAATTTGCATACACCTATTTTAAGGAGATTTGTTTTCCTAGAAGTCTAGTTTACCAATAATTTTAAATCACTCAATTTAGATGAGTAATGACCAAGTTATGACAAAAACAAAAACATGGGTTTAAAAAAAATGGACAACATCTCCCATAAAACCCAACATTTTCTCTATACAAATTTTTCTTCAATTGAAGACCACAACCAAACCAAATATGAAGGTAGGAGAATTCCTAACCAACAAATAGGAAAAACCCCAACCTAAACACAATTCCTTACACATTCTAAACACATAGTTTCTATAAGATATTTCCTTATTATAAATATCTCCATAACTAGTATCCATACCTTAAATTCTTTTTTGAACTTCTTCTTCCTTCTCTTCCTTCTTCTTCTCCTTCTTTCTTTCTTCTTCTTCTCTTCCTCTCTTCTTCTTTTCTCTTCTTCTTTCTTCTTCCACCTGCAAATGCCCCAACTTTTCTAAACCAAATGGCCCCTAAGACCATGTTTCGTTTATCCCCATTTTTTGGCTTAATTTTTGGCTTTTGCAACTTAGTCCTTAATTTTCCTTTTATTCTCAAATCAACTTATCTAATTTCTAACTTAGCGTATAGTCTTTTCATCTTATGACCTTTAAGTCATGTATTGGTAAATTACTAATTTACCCTTGACCCTTAGATTAATTTCGGGTTTTGCTTATTTTATTTTTAATATTATTTTATTTAGAAAAAAAATATACATTTACTTTTATTATACTCTAAACATGTTATAAAACTGTCATGATATAATTTGGGGTATTAAACAAAGTGTTGCTTTGTCGCAACAAGGTTTGGGACAAACTCTGTCGCAACAAAGTACTAGGCCTCCAAAAATGCTAATGTCGCGACTCAAGTGCTGAAAAACCAGAAAAGCCCAAAAATTTATATTTTGGCTTGTTTTTCAAGCCCATTTCACTCTATGACTATAAATACCAAATTTTTAGGTTTTTAGGGGAACGAGGAGGTGGGAGAACACCTCTCATGGGGTTTCTCTCCCTAAATTGCCCATTTTCTTAGTTTTGCTGCATATTTTGATTTATAATAGATCTTAGAGTAGTTTTATAATAGCTTTTTTATTTCTATTGAAGAGATTTCGGTGTTGTATAATAGAGATTCAGATTTCATTACTGTTCAGATAAAGATTGAAACTAAAAGCAGGATTTTTTTTTCACTCCTTGTCTCTTGATTTTTTTCTTCATTTTCTTACTTTTTGTTTGATTGGTGATGATTAGAATCCAATAATGGAACATTAAACACTCTCTAGGGGTGGGGATTAATTGTTGAACATTCAGATTTGCAGATTCTTAGTTATTTTGTGGGTTTGAATACTAAATTTATATAATTGGTGTTGTTCATATAATTAACTGTTCAGAATATTAGTAGCTCATACCCAGAAAAGAGTTTTATCTTTGCTCTGATTTCTAGAGGCCCTCTGAGTGACACAGAGATGGAAATTCCTGGTAAAGCAGTAACTTGAGGGTATGTTAGACTAATATTATGGAACTAATGAACTCTAAAAAATTACTTTGATAGATCACTGATTTATTCATGGTGTGAGGATAATTAGATGATGTATCAGTTTAATGTTTAGAAGTCTCACCTCAAATTGATAGAATGACCTCGATCATGTGTTGGCATAGATTTAATCAAGGAGAAAGAGAACTTTATTAGATTTGATGGCTGAGGTACCAATTACTTTGGAGAAGGCTTGCATTATCCTATCTATAGGGGCAAAAATTCTTCAGTCCTAAGACTTGGTTGTGAAGTACTGAAAAGGGAAAATATCCAGATTTTAGAAAGATGATTATATTCTACAAGTAACTGATTAGACTCATGTATCTAAAAGGAACATGGATCTCTAATTAGTGAAGTGTATGGTGTATGGAGAAATCCAAGCTATACTACATTACTCTTGGACAAATCCAACATTCAACTCACAAATGTTACGCCTTCAAGGAAATGCAAACTGTTTTGTAAATAATTATCTCCATCCCTAGTGCCTCTCTTCATACCTTTTAGAATTAAGTAGTTGTTTATTTGGTAGATTTTAGGATTAGTTTTAAATTAGTTTTTGTTTCAATTAAATTGAATTTATTCCGCATCCTATTTATGGTCAAGCTTAAACAGGGTTATCATTGTAATAGTGGTGATCAAATTCCCACAGAGAAACCTCCAATCCTCACGGGTACGATATCCCATCTTTAGAGTCCACTTTATTACTTGTATGACCTCGTGCACTTATGGAAATGGGTTGAGGTTGGCACACTTTTCATTTCCGCTTTTGGAGTACACTTGATTTTTGTTTCAACCGCAGCATTACCACATTCAATTCTCGCCACATTTTCATATATACATCATTTGGTCTCAACAAGTTTCTGGTGTTGTTGCTAGGGACTTTAGTTAGTCTTTGGTAGCCATGTCGAAAAATTTGGTCAACAAGTTTTTGGCACGGTTGTCGGGGACTTTAGTTAGTCTTTGGTAGTCGTGTCGGAAAATTTTGTCAAAATTTACCTAATACAAGTTGTGAAGGGGAGTATTCATGGTGTCGTCATCAATATGAACTAAACTTGCAAAGATGCATTATATCATGTCCCTGTGCAAAAGTGAAATATAATTTGATTTTCTTACACAAAGCGGTTGCTTATTAATTAGCAAAGCCTGATGAGGGACTTTGCTAAATCATTTTCAGGTGAGTATGAGCAAATGTGTTGCTCAACATTTATTCCACCGACATGTACAATAAGAAAGGTTTGGGAGGCAAACTCACTAGCATTGTCAAGTCTGATAGTCTTAATTGGATAATCAGGAAACTGAGCTCGTAATTTGATTATTTATGCAAGGAGCCTAGCAAATGCAACATTTCTTATCGAGAGAAGACAAACATGTGACCACCTCGTAGAGGCATCTATTTAGACCATAAAGTAATGGAAAGGTCCATATGGTAGATGGATAGGTCCACATATGTCCCCATATATTCTTTCTAAGAAGATTGGTGACGTAAATGTGACTTTGCTAAAGGATAGTATGACTATCAATTTACCTTGTGAGTAAGCAGCACATAGGTATTCATTGGGCAAAAGAATCTTTTGGTTCTTTAGTAGATGCCCATGTGAGTGTTCTATGATTCCTCATCGGCTGGTGACCCAAGCGCACTCCACTCATATGCCAGCACGAAAGTCTTTGATCTTTTGAACTTTGGCTCATAACAACATATGACTCGATTGGTTTTATATTTGTATGATATAACCCAAAGGAGAATACTGAGAGTTTTTCCATTATAAGTTTCTTGCTAGAAACAAAAGAGGTAATGTAAAGTCATTCTCAGACACTCTTTTATTCATAGTTTCACATGATATCTATTTCTGGGCGATATCTTAGTGCTCGAGCAAATTCCTTATGGATTTGCTAGAATATAATGCATCATTGATAAAGAACCTAGTTCCATTTGATAGGATTATGTTTGCTCTCACGAAGCCTTCAATTAAGTTTGCAGTACCAAATATGGTACTTACATCGGCATTTGTTAATGTCAAATCTAGAAAGTATATTTTATCTTTAAAAATTGTGTGTGTGGTTGCATAATCAGTAAGACATACATCACCCTTATTTATCTTGAGATCAATAACACATGGATTTTAGATAAAAACTAATAAAAATTATAGATAATATAAATAGCAATGTAATAGATGTAATAAAAATTCATTTTATTTGGCCTTTGATATAAGAAGCATCATTCAAGAATGCGATTTTCATCATCCATCAAATAGTCTGCTTTTTTCATTAGGACCTCCTCCAAAGAACCCACTATCATAGTAAGTTGTCTAGTCAATTTCCACGTTAAAGTTTTATTTCTATTTATTTTCCTTTTCTTTGATTGATGTCAGAGGTCGACCAAATACTCATGCATACCGTATGCGCCCAATGCCCTTTCATACCACATTTATGGAAATTATTCTCATGGGGCCTTGGAAGGTGTATTTTGTATATACTTCCCATTTTCTTATTTCACCTCATTATTATTTCACTTCCGGTGATTCCACGAGATTTTCCTTTTCTGGGAATTTGAATTATTACTACCATGAGTTCCATGGTATCGAAAATTCCTTTCATGACCACGACTACGATCCTCTTCTATGTCCACAGGTTTGGGGCAATATCACATTCACTTTAAGAAATAGTTCAAATCCAATTGGATGAGATTGGTGATTTCTCATCAAAAGCTCATTATTTTGCTTATCAACAAGAAGACATTATATCAATTTAGAGTATTTATTAAATCTACGCTCTCGATACTACTGTTGCAAGAGCACTATTCGAGGCATGAAATGTGGTGAACTTTTTTTCTAACATGTCTTATTCTGTGACTTTTTCTTCCCACAACTATTTTAAATAATGCAGAGTTATATACACTTACTGTTTTAAAATCTTGTAACCTCAGGTGCATCCACTCTTATCGAGTTTTTGGGAGAATCATTGTTTTGTAGTGGTCATATCTCCCTTTCAATTCATTCCATAGAGTGAGGGGATATTTTACTGTAAGGTATTCACTTTTTAAATCCTTATGGAGGTGGTGTTGAAGGAAAATCAACGTTTTTGCGCGATCTTGTAGAGATGCTTGATTTCATTCTTTGATGGTAACTCCAAAATTCATTACAACAAGATAAATCTTATCATCGAGGGTCCAAGATAGATAATTCTTTCTGGTAATGTCAAGTGCCACAAACTCAAGTTTTGTGAGATTTGACATTGTCGACAAACTTTTGACAATAATGTACTATGATCGGTTTTGACAAATAGCAATATAGATTTTAGTATACAATTAAAACCAAATATAACTATAGATATGTAAAATCGAAATAACTTCAAGGTAGGATTAGGAAATTACCTTCAGAGCAAACTTGTGCTGATAACGTATTGTGAATAATATTATAAAATGCAACTTTAAATGAAAGAGAATAATATAATGTTCTTCCTTGGTATATAACAAAAGAAAAGGAAGAACTGAGGAATAAGAAAGAGGGAGAGGGAGATAGATAGAAAGAGAGAATGAGAAATGAATCTCACAAGGCCGGCCCATTACTGATCTCCAAAGCCCTGCCCACTACCAGCTGGGCTCCTACCTGCCCGACCGATGGGTGGGCTTTAGTCTGACTCAAGCCTAGAGGCCCAAGCCCGTTAGCAAGGGCGGGCCGAGCCTGCCTGCGGTTCATTCAAAGCCCAGCCTCGCCTTGCCGGTCTCGACCACGCTTTAGCCCGCCCAAGCCCCTTTAGAAGCCCGCCTAGAGGCCCGCCCAAAAGCCCGTTTAGAAGCCCGCCTAGAGGCGCCTGCAGCCCACTTGGGTTCCCCTCGCCTAAAAGCCTCAACCCCTCCACGTGCTTTTATTTAAATCAGATCTAAAAGTTAAATAAAAAGTAAGCTTAAAAACAATTCAAAATAAAAAATACATCATTTAAAATTTTATTAATAAAATATAATTACATTTAGAAATGTATGAAAAGTTTATATCACTACAAAATAAGTACATCCCAACTAGGTTGACACCTACTTATTTGTCAATCATTTGTACTTTCAACCATAAGAAAAATAAAATACAATATACATTTCCAATAAAAATATTTTAATCATTATTTTCGTGACGGGAACTATATTCGATCCATCCATGTGTCTTGATATTTTTAAGTTCTCCAGACGCCCACTAGTTCACTCGAACATGATCATGCACCCTGTCCCTAAACTCCAATCTTTAAACATACTACCGTCTGGATTACTGAGCTGACAAATTACATCTCTTTGTTAACCACTCTTCCACCCGCACTGGTGCCAGCTTCACGCGACAGATCTACGCGCACTCAAGTAATATGACTACGCGTAAATAGATAACACCAGTATTTAATTTGTCAAGCTTTTTTCCACCATTCTAAAATATCAAAAATCTTCATTATCTTCTAAATCTAATCGTTTCTACAATCGGTATATCTATCTATCATTGTATTATTCGGAGAACTAGTTGTTGCCTTTTTCTCTACTTTTTGAATAGTTTCTGAAAGGCTTTTATAAAAAGATCAAGAGCTTGTCATGGATGATGATTTTATCAAACTAATATTATTACCACATTTTTCTTTATAAATATTATATAAAAATATAATAACGAATTTACTTCATTTTTAATTTTTTCAATTTTTATTTGATCTTCATTGTAAATAACTTGCAACTATTCATCTAAAGCATCAAATTTTAATCTAGGGTCCACAATTAAACCACTATAATAAATTAAAGGTATTTCTCCCCAATATTTTTTAATTTTCTATCATTGCAAAATTGTATCATTAAAAAGTTCCTAACTTAAATAATTTTGAAGTACCATATAAATACTAGCACTGTATAATGACTCGAAGGTGAAGTTGGCAATACACACTACAAAAAATATTTGTCAAGATCAAAATTTCAAAAGATATCAGAGAAGGTCCGTGAATGCGCTAAATTGGCAATCATTTAATACATCAACATCTATATCAATATTATTATTGGGGATAATTGCATTTCAGATAATTGTACTACTTTTTATATTTTGTAAAAGCTTATAAGTAGAATTCCATCTAGTTGGTAGGTTCTAAACTTATATTTTTTCTTTTCATATTTTGCATGGTAAATAATAAAAATAATTCATGTTTTGTTTGGGAACAATATATTATATGCAATGTTCTAATTTTTTCTAATGTGCTAACAACTTGTTTTAATCCATCTTTTACAATCAAATTTACAATATGTGCACAACAACGCATTTGAAATAATTTTGCATGATCATCTTTTTATTCGCTAAAATCTTTTTAATCTTCAGACATACATCATTATTGGAAGCATTATTCAATGTTATTGTAAATATTTTATCACTTCGAATACCTAAATCTATAATTTCATAATTTATTAAAGTTGCTATATTTACCATTAGGTGGAGTATTTATTGTTTTAAATGAATTATTCTTTTATTTAACATCCATTCACTATCTATATAATGCAGTTAGTAATATAAAAAGCCTCTATGATTAGCATTCAAATATTATGTTAAACAAAATTTTCCTTCAAAATTTGCAAAATATTGTTTTAAATTTTATCGTTCGTTTAAATTTTTTTCATAATATCTTTTAATAAAGATTTCTGACCAACATTTGAATCGGCGGGATTAATCAATGTTTGAATTGTTTCGACAATCATCACTTCCATCATATTAAAAGGTTGTTCAAATTTCTTATTATGTAATCAATCATTCCTTCACGATGCTGCATCTACATCATACAAAACCGCAAATTTCATTCATCTTTACCTAATCGCATATAATTTATAATAATATCTACATTATGCTTAGTTTTATGCATTGTTCATTGCGTCTTTTTAAAATGACTTTATGCTCGAATTTGATCCACCACTAAAAGCTCATACAAATTTTACATTTTGCTTTTATTTTTTTATTATTTTCTAAAATTATTTCTATTCTATCAAAAAATTCCATATATTCAACTAAGTTTCGCTTAATGATGCACATGGACTGTAAGACGCATACGCACTATCCATATTAAAATTATTAATAAAATATTATACTAAAAAAAATAAAATAATGAATCAAAATAAAATGTAACAAATAAGAAAAAGTAGAGGTGAGAAATATTACTCAATTGAAGATCGTTCGAATTCTTTTAAAACTGAACTATTCGAGTCACCAATGCTTGATTTGCACCACCAATAATACTGACATGCAAGAACAATCAAGAAAAACAAGATTAAAAGAATACGAAAGAAATCGCGAAAAACGGTTGAATTTGGGAGAGATTTAAAATTGCCAGATAAATAATTTAAAAATTCAAGAGACGCGAAAGATTTATGGCAAAAAAAAAGATATGCCAAGAATCTGGCCACATGACCGTTGCAAGGGGAGGGGAGGGGGAGCCTAACCCACATACGATCACAGGGGGCCAGGGAGGCAGAGGCTGGGTGGGTGGGGTGTCGGGCCTGGCCACCCAGCCCACTGCCCGCCTGCATAAAGCCTCAATGGCTGCCGCGGCCTTAAAAATTAATATCCTACTGGCTGACTCTGGCCAATCCTGCCCATGTGCTCGTTCGACCATTGCGCCGCGGCCTACTCATCAGGCCGTCCCATCCGGCCGCCCCATCGGGCACTCCCCACATCTTATAGGTAGTAGAAGAGGTCTTTTATAGGCTTACAAATGATCCTCCATTACTCCTCCTTAGAGGTAAGTAATGAGTTATCATTAATGGGGTTAAATGAATGTTAATTCATTCATATAAGATACATGAATATGAGAATGTGGTCATTCAACACACAAATAAATGTTTCATTTACAATAAATATAAAATTTTTGGTTAATACAAATTTTGATAAAGATCAATGGATAAGAGCTATTTTTTTAAATCAAATTTATAAAATATTATTTTAAAATGTTAATATTTATTTATTTAATAGATGATTAATTATTATAAATAAATATATTTTTATGTTAAAGATTAATAAAAATATTTGTGGTATGAAGGAGAAAAGGGTCATCTAAGGGGGTACTTGGTTGAGTTGGGAGTTGATAGCTTATTCACCTTAATCAATTTTTATAGAGTGCTTGATAAAGGTTTATAATCAATCACTGATAACTGATTAGACCTAATAAATGGATCGAAAAAAACTATCAATAGTAACTCAAGTGTGTCAAAATCTTGGTAAAGTCAAATTTATTACAATCGGCACCTTTTTCCTCCTTCCTGATTTTAGGGCATTGGCTGAAAATTATTAATCCACCGACATAAGGCAAATAGAAGGAAGATATGGTAAAAGTTTTTGGGAAGTTGAAAGGGAAAAATTCTCAAGAAGGATAATAAACACAATATAATGTTTTGTATAATAAAAGTCCATTTAAAAGTATTAAATATTTTAATTTATTTTAATACTCTTAAATATGTTTTCAAAATAATTTTAATTCAGAAAAAAAATGCATTTGAATTTTTTTTTTTTAATTATTTTATATACTTATATGATTAATTTTTAAAACAATAGTCAGAAAACAAGACAAAACAACTAGAGTTATTTTAGAAATTTTATTGACTAATAAGTGTTTTTTTTTTTTTTTTTTTTTAAGATCAAGATTATTTATAAAAAAAATGTAAAATATGCACTTTAATATATAACACTTTTTTAGTGTGTGTTTTGTAATAGAAATATATTGTTGAAAAAGGAAAATGCAAATCAAGTGATTAGCGAACTCACTATGAATGATTATTTAAAATTCTGTCAATCTATATATATATTTTTTTTAAAAGCTCTCAAATATTGCAAAATACTTTTCTATACTTTCGAAATTATTTCTAAAATTGATTTAAAAGAGACTTATGCTATAAAAAGATGGAATTGGAAAAAAAATGACTTTAGTCTATTCATGCTGCCGCGTCCATGGACATTGATGTTTAATTTTATTGGTGGCTTACAATTTAAAATCACCCATAAATGTTCGTTTGACTTTTAATTTCCAAATAAAGATACAAACTTTAGATGATTGGTGCTAGTTCAACAAGAAGTGCTAACCAACCATTAAAAAAAACATTAAATTGGTCCATTCTAGGTACATCACTCAAAATCAAAATCAAAATCAACACCTAACACCACCAAATACTCACCAACACAAGTTGGAGATGAAGAGAATAATTTGTCCATGCACATTGCACATGATACATATAGATCGGTCACATGGATATGGGTTATGGTAATTAACGTTTCTTTGATTATATATAGATATGTCACATGGAACTTACCATTTTTTTTAATTTTTTATTTTGTGGAGTATATATATATTATCATATAGGAGATGGGGTTAATTAAAGCTTGTTACCATTTTTGAAAACTATTGAGATTAAGAAAACATAGAGAACATATTTTGTTTCTTTTTTTATTTCGAAAAACAAATTAAGAGCATACAAAAAATACTAAATTTAAAGAATAAGAAGACTTTTAAGAGAATATAAAAATGGTCTTCGCTGTGTTTTTAAAATATTTTCTTAAGAACAATTTAAAAAAAAAAACAAAAACAAAAAGGGTCTTTGTACTACTTTTCAAAACAAAAGAAAGAGAGAGAAAGATAAAATTGAACTTTTTCGATAGAGCCTAAAACCAAAACGCCATATTCTTCACCCAAGATTTGGCTACATTAAACTATCGGGATGAAACAATTATTTGGAGGGGTGGGTTCAAAATTTTATGACTCAATTATTCCTTTCCCTGAAAGCCTGTGGTTCTAGCTTTAGTCTCCATTCTCATTTGACCAGCAGAGTCCATGGCTTAGGACAAAAGATCATGGTCTGCTAGCCTGGAAGATGCTTCAATTTGACAGCCAATATCTCATCAAGCACATTGCTCTAGTCCAAATTTGACAGATGTGTGGTTCACAACTATATTAAAGCCGTGGTCATAACGCATTATTTTTTAGCTAAAAAAAAAGGAAAAAAAAAACTACGATACCGATTCAATATGTACTACCCATTTCCTAAAGAGAATCAATATCTTCCTCTGGAGGAATGAGATTTCTCAAAAATAATTAGGACCCTTGTTCAAACTCTAAGTGTGAAGTAAATATTCATAATCCCATAAAAGGAATGATTTCCTTTCTGTTGTAACTCTTAGAAATGAAGGACAAAAAAAAGTAACAAGAGTTAAATGTGTGATCAATGTTGGGGTCGTCTCCCCCACAGTTAAACTTGGTGCTGATGACTCGGAAGTAGTAGGTAAGAGTATAGGTAGACTTGAGAAAATTGAGAGACAGGAATCCTATGGGGAGGGCTGAATGATCCCTTCTTTGGCCTTGCATCGTGGAAAGGTCGTAATTGAAAATTGCATCTTTTTGTTTTTTAGTCAACAGTTTCCACATAAGAAGAGAAGACCCAACTAGAAAAATGGCTATAAAAGGACAAGTATAGAGAGCTAGCAAGCCACTCACATTCATCTATAGCTTTCACAAACTTTGTTCTCCTTTTTAATTTCAGGTTTCAGAGAGAGTACTGAGGGAGGAGAATGGGAGCATCAAGGAGTTTGGTTGTTCTTCTCTTCCTCTTCCTGATGCTCATCTCCTTCTCTTCTGCCTATCAGGGGAAGAAGAAGAAGCAATACAAACCATGCAAGCAAATGGTGTTGTACTTCCATGATGTTCTATACAATGGCCAAAATGCAGCAAATGCCACGTCAGCAATTGTGGGTGCACCCCAATGGGGAAACCTGACCATCTTGGCAGATAAGCTCCATTTTGGGAATGTGGTAGTTTTTGATGACCCCATCACTCTTGACAATAACTTCCACTCAAAACCAATTGGTAGGGCACAAGGCTTGTACCTATATGACAGTAAAAGCTCCTTCACTTCTTGGCTAGGTTTTACTTTTGCTCTCAACACCACTGACTTTCAGGGGACCTTGAACTTCATTGGAGCCGACCCCATTATGGTGAAGGCCAGGGACATTACTGTGGTCAGCGGGACAGGAGATTTCTTCATGCATAGGGGAATTGCTACTATCATGACTGATTCATATGAAGGTGATGTGTATTTCAGGCTTAGGGTTGATATTAAGTTGTATGAGTGTTGGTGAAGATCGATCAGGAGATATTAAAACCATGAAAAAAAAATAAAGAGTTTGTGGTTTATTTATTATGAAATGATGTACCCAACGATCAGCATAGCATATATATGCTTATAAGTGAATAAAGGTTCTCAACTTATCCTGATCAGTTAATTTCTCCATTAGTATGGAGTATGTGTAAGGGGAAAAAGGTCATACAACAAAGAAAAAGGGCATAATCGTGATAAGCGAAAGGACTAAGTATTTATTTTTTAAATTTTGAATAATTAACTTTATTGTCTTATTTATATATCAGGGTTGTTGGTTTATTAGTTATCTTTTTTTTTTGAATAATTTTTTGTTGCTATATTACCATCAACTCTTTATGCTTTATTTTTAGAGTTATCATCTAAGAGTATTTGAATTAGTGTTACTATCTTATTTTTTTGGATGTGATAGAGTAGTTGTTAATTTTCTATTTAAATTCATTTGAAATTAATAAAAGACAGATTACAAGTCAACAAACATTTATGGTTCATTCTTACATTAAATAGAATACTTATTCGAGGTTTTTTTTCACCCTCAATAGAATACTTTTTTTGTGGTTCATTCTTACCTAAGTAATAATATCCCTTCTTAATGAGACCTATAAAATCAAATCTACGGATTTGTTAGTTAAATTAATCCACTTCCACCACATGCAAAAAGCCATTTTTTTTCTTAAAGTTGACAGCTCAACCTTTCAGGTTGAAAGGAACAAGCTAGGAGATTCGAATGAAACCTGTCATCTTTTTGTAATGGGGTTGTTGAGTTCTTGCCAACCCAATTGGTCTATGGCATTGGCATCCTCCTAATTAAGAAGAATAAGATTTCAATTAAGATCCAATAGGGGGTGAAATTTTGGGATTGATGGGGACCTTCAGCCTAAAGTGAGGAAGCTTGGTCATGCCTGCTTCATGAAAAGATCATTCACTCAATAATTATAAGGGGTGAAGATCAATGCAAATTTGCTAACCTTGAATGCCATTTCACCTTATACAGTTGAGGATAATCAATATTTTAGGTGCAATTAAAGTGGTGTTGATTAGGACATTCGGCCTAATTAAAGTTTGAGGCAATGTTCATGCATTACTATATGGGGGTGAAGACTGATCTAAACTGCAATTAACTCATTATTTTATGGGGAATTGGAATGACGTCAGGCATAAAGGTCCTACTTTGGATGTACAATAATAGTTTCACATGGGTGAATGAATTTTAATCCTCCCCATAGGACCCACAATTTTGAAATCGATTGTTTGAAGAAAAAAAGTTTTGACCATTTCGTCTTGTACTCAATAGCAGACTGATAAAGTCTTTTTTGAAATCCAGCATTGTTACACGTAATGACCATTACTATAGGCTTTAGCACAGAATTGTTACATGCACTCCGGATCACATAAGCTTGACTTAAGTCATTATATCAAAATAGTGAAAATACTACTACTGTATATGCAAAAGGACAAAATAGTTGTTAATTGTACTAGTTACAGATATCGTATGGTTATTAATGAGTTGGTAGTTGCTAACCAACCAAAGATGGAGAGAGATTCCACATCCTTGTCATCCACATCCTATAGTCTTACTTTTAACTCATTTGTGGAATGCTATTAACTTTAGTCCAGACTACACTCAATCTAAAACATGGACCCAACCATATAGGTTCAATGTATGAGTTTAAGTATTAACGACATTTTTTAGTGCTTTGACGCTGAAAAATGAAGAATCCTTCAAACCCAATCTCAATTCTCCCAGGGAAAAGAATTCCTGGTAGGAAGGTAGGGGATGTTGATTTGCGATCCAAATTTGATTTTGTGTTTATGTCAAATCTGAAGGCTTATAGTGCAATTTTTATGAAAAAAAAAATTGAAAAAAAAATAAGAATCTGTTATGGTAATTTCATCATATCAACATATTAGAATTTATTTTTTATTTCACTTACTTTTTAATTATTCTTAAATTCATAGCCAAACTTTCTTCTTTACCCTTTATTTGTTCTTACAAGGGCTTCTATATAAAATCTTGATGTTTTTCTTTATTTTCATATTTTATTATTGTGTCATTCATTTTAAGAGGGATTGGACTGGGTTGAATGTTTTTCCGTCAGGTTTAGAAGATGAGTAATGATTTTATTTTTAAAATACTTTTAGGCTCCGTTTCACAATCCATAAAGCACTAAAAAAAGAAAAAAAAATGAACCCAACCATATAGGTTCAATGTATCGGTTTAAGTATTAACGACATTTTTTAGTGCTTTGACCCTGAAAAATGAAGAATCCTTCAAACCCAATCTCAATTCTCCCAGGGAAAAGAATTCTTGGTAGGGTAGGATTGATTTATGACCCAAATTTGATTTTGGGTTTATGTTCGATCCGAAAGCTTGTGATGTGATTTTTATGAAAAAAAAAAAGAATCTGTTATAGTAATTTCACGGTATCAACATATTAGAGTTTACTTTCTATTTTATTTACTTTTTAATTATTTTTAGATTCATAACCAAACTTTCTCATTTGCCTTTTGTTTGTTCTTATAAGGGTTTCCACACAAAATCTTAATATTTTTTTTTGTTTTCATAGTTTATCATTGTGTCATTCATTTCAAGAAGGGGTGGATCAATTTGAATGTTTTTCCGTCGCGTTTATAAGATGAGTAATGATTTTTTTTTTAAATTCTTTTAGGCTCCATTCAAAATCCATAAAGCGTTAGAAAAGAAAAATAAAATTAAAGTAAATGATTTTTTCATGTTTAATATCAACATGAAAATATAAAAAAAATCGAATATAATCAAAAAATTTCAAAATTTTATATAATTATAAATAAAGAAACAAATAAAATGAGTTTAAGTAGATAAATAGAATTAGTTTATTAAATTTAAATCAATTATTTATTTTGGTCCGAAATAAACATTTTCTCTATCTGTTTTATTTTCTTAATACTTTTTGGTTTCGGAAAAAGCTCAACCGTTCGAAAAGCCCACATTATTCTAATTGCTACCTAATTATATTCAAATCAAACCCTTGTTAAACGAGGACATCCAACTGGGAAAGCCTTAAATAATGTCTGACACTGGATGACTTTTAGCTTGCATACGTGGGAACCAGTTATTGTACCCAGATTTCTGTTCATTAGTAGTAGACACGAAGCTACGGTTGGATACAGAATATATGGTTTCTTGAAGACCAATCAACTGAAAGCTTAAAGTTAAAGCGTTAGCCATACTCGATCATTAAACAAGCAATTTGAACACACCTATATATAATACTGAGATTGGATGATGTGAAGTACTTCCATGTCCTAAATCAATTGACTTCTTCTTGCAAGCTTCCATTCTCCTTCAAACATGCAAACAATGAGAGCCCATAACTTGATCATTTCCCTCTTCTTCCTCATCTTCTTTGTCTCGGGATCGTCCGCGATGGCGAAAGACCCGTTTCGGGCACGAAAGCCTTGCAGAAGGCTGGTTTTCTACTTCCATGACATTATCTACAATGGCAAGAATTCCAAGAATGCAACTGCAGCCATTGTTGGAGCTCCTGCTTGGGGAAATAAGACCATTTTGGGAGGACAAAACCATTTTGGGGATTTAGTTGTTTTTGATGATCCCATCACTCTGGACAACAATCTCCATTCAACCCCGGTCGGCCGGGCACAAGGGTTCTATATATATGACAAGAAAGACATCTTCACGGCTTGGCTTGGCTTCTCCTTTGTTTTCAACTCTACGGAGCATAAAGGAAGCATAAATTTTGCAGGAGCAGATCCATTAATGAACAAGACAAGGGATATTTCAGTGGTGGGTGGGACTGGGGATTTCTTCATGGCGAGAGGAATAGCTACATTGATGACAGATGCATTTGAGGGGGAAGTGTATTTCAGGCTGCGTGTGGATATTAAGTTGTATGAGTGTTGGTAATGGATGAAACCGATTGTCATGTCATGGAGCTTTAATTTCTACTTCTTGCTTGCAGATTAAGTATTCCGCATTAACTTACTTTTTTGGTTCGGATTTAGTTCGACCAAGTTGCTCAATTGCTTTGAATAATGTAAGCATAAGCTGATCATATATAGGCAGGCCCCATGACCTTTTGTTCCATCTTCCAGTGATCTTACTCTTCTCTCATTCTTGTCTGCATTTGTTGAATTTTTTTCATAAAGTTACGTTCACTTTCAGATCTAATGTATATAGAATTTGAAAACTCCTAAGTAAACAATGTTAGACAAAGAAAACAAAGATAAAATAACTGATCTTCTCCTCGTCTCTTTGAAAACCCTAGCCGTCCCTCCCTCATTTCTTTCTTTTAGACCCTTATTCATTAGACAAAAATGGTGATTTTTTTTGTTATTATTGACATAAAATCATCATTTTCATCGTTTTCCCCTAAATCTGGGTTTTATTTTTCAATAGTGAGTTTTTCATACAGACGAGTTTTCTTTCAATAAAGCCGCTTTTCACATCTATACGAGTTCTTCCTATGTTTTCCTCAAAGGTTGTTGTCGCCGATTGCTACAACTCAGAATTCCATCATTTCGACAATTGACTTCTTCACGATTTTCGCATGTATCGCTTCAATGTTTTAGATATACAAAGTCATCATATCAAATTACGTGATATTAGGTAATGCCAGTAAAATTTTATAGACTTAAAGTAAATTTTAGATTACTAAATGTGTAGGCCTTGAGATGTTTCTTTTTACTGTAATCTAGATATTGCGTCATCCTTTAAAGGTTTTACCACTTTTGATTTTATGTTTCATCAAATGTATTATTAACCTAAATCAATAAATTTATTTATTTATTTTAAAACAAAATAACCGATGCAAATACATATATATAATTTTAACATAATTCTTTGCAAAATGATTAAAGAGTCATTTTATAATGCCATAAAAAATATAATAGAAGATGAAAATCAAATATAATCATTGGGTTTGTGCAATGATGTAGCCAGAAAATAAAGTTAGGAGCACATAAGCTCGAGGGCATGATAACATGATGATAGTGTGAGTTCCTTGTAAACTCTTGGTCCCGATTGTTATATAAACCATCTCGTTTCTCCAATGTCATCCATTCTTTCTCGCAAATCAATCTACCACCACATATAAAAAAGTTAATATTACAATAATATATTAAGCAAATGATATTCGTATCTGAGCAGTGGTATTCGTTGGAAAAATAAGTTATCTGGTGGTGTAATATCACATCTGTGAAGCAACGAAAAAATTCGAAAATCTAACTGTCTGTGAAGAAAGAGCATCTTTGTATATCAAAAACTGAATATTATATGTACAAGATGAGGTCTTATATAAGGTAAACTATACAAAATTAAATATGGAAAATATACAATTGCCATACATAATAATCTAACTCACAATATATAATAATCTAACATTTCCAAAAAAAAATCTAATTAAATAGGAGGGGATTTCCAAGATTACGATCTTTCCTTATGAGTAGGATAATTGTCCCAAAAAAGTTCTTAGTTTTGTACAACCATGAATGAGGTCGACTGACCACCAGCTGCAACAAAATCTGATTAGGTGATATCACATGGAGTTAGTTACCAACCAAGAACACAATCCGATGATAAGTTAGGTGATGTATGGGTCCGTAGCCGCTAAATGTGGAAAATGGAGAGATGTGGGAGATGTGCAAAAGAGGTAGATAGTGAAGGGAAAAAAAAGAAAAAAGCATTGGGACTGAAAAATGATAGATGAAATCATTATAAATTGCTGCGGAAACCGCATTGTGATTGGACGAATTTTCATGAGACTCCAAAAGAAACAATTAAAATTTTCTCTTTTCAACATCGTATTTGGAGATCGCATAAGAGTCATCAGTTAGGTAACTCATTTTCTAAGAACACTATTTTTATCCATCATTGATGATCTCCTTTTCAACACTGACTTGAACACATGAAAACATAACCTTCATTCGTAATACCAATTTTCGGATCAAATTGTGATAATAGTAACCGTATCAGAAAATTATTTGAAATCTCGTCAAATGGATGTGTTTATTGTTTTTTTTAATGACATTCGACATCATATCTTTTCCAATTGGGCCGAATCCACCCTAGTTATAAATACTAAACTATTGAACAAAAACCTTCTATGTTTTTTAAGTTTACCCACACTAATGTTGAATTAATCTTGGCTCGGTCCTGTTTCCCAACTTATTTTGAAAAATTATTTGGTTGAAACTTAGAAGCAAAGTCACTGCACCTCACCAGCTTGATCTCAGCATTTTTAGTTTTTTTGGCCCGTGTAACTGTAATATAAATATATATACCAACATATATTGTAGGAACATTTCTGAAGCATGAGGTACTCAAATGTTGATGCTATACTGTTAGTGGTGGGCACCAAGTCATCATGAATCAAAGCATATACAAGTTACAACCCAATTGTCAGCGTTAGCCTTATTTTATAATAAGTTCTTATTTCACTTGGGACAGTATACACCCTTTATAAACATGTCACACACTTCACTTCTTGATCATAGTTCAGTAGATCAAATAGAAATGGGAGATCATACAAAGCTGATTTCAGCTTCCATGCTTCTCCTCCACCTCCACTGCCTCACCCAGCCGGAGAATCACGCGCAGCCGCCGCCGCCCCTGCAAGAGGCTTGGGCAAACACCACCGTTTTGGCCAGAAAAAAAGCCATTTGAAGGGTTCCTAGATATATGACAAGAAGAATGCTTTCACAGCATGGCTTGGTTGGGTTCTCATTTGTGTTCCAACTCCACGTAGCATAAGGGATTAGGGAAGCATACATAAATTTTGCAGTGATTGGTGGCACTGGTGACTTCTTTATGGCTAGAGGGATCGCCACCTTCATCACTGATGCTTTTCAGGGAGAAGTCTACTTCAGGCTTAATTAGGGTTCACATCAACTTCTACGACTGTTGGTAACTTTTTTTTTTTTTTTAACCAGCAAATAAGGGTTTGTTTCATTTTAATTTTAAGTTGGTGTTCTTCCTGTTTTCCGGAACACAACAAATGGGAAACAAACAAATTTTTAGTGTGCCAATGTGTTTTTCATAATAAAAAAACAGTTTTCAAAATCAGGAACAAACCATTTCTAATGGGTTATTTTATTAAGTAATAATTTCCTTCTCAATGAGTCTTGGTAACATGGATATATTTTTTTTTTGGAAAATTTTGATGATAAATTAAAATTTCGTTCTCAATTTTTTTGGGCTTACTAAGTTAAGTTGATGATATGTGATTAGTTCATAGATTATGGATTGATAAGGTAAACAATATTTTAAAAAGCATAGGACTAGCACAATAAAGGCATCGAAGCATGTTAAAGGAGAGAAATACCGATTTCCACAACATGCATATGACAAAGACAATGTTCATAATAGCCATTGTGTTCAAGTGTATGTGACGAGTCCGGGAAATTGTCAAGGAAAGAAGAAATCTTATATTTGATTATCTAATGAAAATTTTTACAGAAAATCAAACTAAATTAAAATTAATAATTTGGATTATTAACTTTATTTTTATTTTCCTTTTTACTTTTGCTTTTTATTTGCATTTTCCTCCAAAATAAAAGAAATAGGTAAGTTACGTTTATTCCTTTAGTGGACATGGGCGAAAGAGTCTCTGTCCAAACACTTTATGGATCAAGATTGGGCTTAATAAAGGTCCAATTTTGGTTTACTGACCCAAGGGCTGGCCCAAATTGACCTCCAAAAGGGCCTTCTGGGCCTGGCCTAGCACAGAAAGGAAACGTTTTAGCACGAAAATATCTTGTAAAAAGTGTTTTTCAAAAGCAAAAATCGGTTATTTTTGAAAGCGGATAGAAAGAACTTGGAAGGTGAGAAGGAGGTGGTGCTTTGCCCAGATAGCTTATCCATCAAAAGCTACCCACCACTAGGGAGAGAGAGAGGGAAACAGAATGCCAACCGTAACGCTCTCCGAGAGCGTTCCGAGGACACATTCACTTCATTTTCCATGTCCCAAGCCTCCGAAATTCATCGGCTCTTACTTATTTTCTTTTAATTCTCGCTTCAAGGGACACAATTCAAAGCTTTCCCATCAATACCCATGCCTCATTTTCTCAAGGTAACTCCATTTTATGGCATCTCATGATGGTATTTTTTTTTGAATTGTCAGTTGCAAGAAACTGAATTCAAATCTTTAGAACTGTTTGGTGCCCGGGAAAATTGGCGGGAGAAGGTTGGCAGGTTTGTTAGAAATTGTGGGTTTGGTTTGAAATTCTAGAAAGTAAGAGCAGACTTTTTTTTATTCTTGGTGTTTGGGTGCAGGTTCTCCAGAAGGCGAGGTGGAAACACAAGTGGGAAGTTGTTTGGGCATTTTCTTGAAAAGGATTGGGAAAATTCAGATGGCATTGTAACTTTCAATACACCCGTATGCCTTTTTGTTCTTTATTTTCTAAACCCCACATTTAGATTAGTTATAAACTTCACTATCTGTTAGTTGTTCTCTTGTTTTGATGTTGAGTACAAAACAAATTTCTGTGTAGTTAGATAGTTGTCCTTTCACTCCAGTGGAGTGGTGATAATTAATAATTGCTTTTGCTGCTGACTTAAAGCCTTCGTTTGGACTAGCTTTTAACTTTTGGAGCAAGGGTAGAAGTGATTGAGTGTTATATTTGGATGTTGTATTTTAGAAATGTTTATATTGAAGATAGGAATGAATATAATATTTTAAAATTTTCCAATGAAATATATGCTTCTTGCACAGCGATTCAGTAATAAATTATGTTGGAAAGTGTGGGGCACATGGTTCAGGGTTACATCAAATATTTCGAAGAGTTATGTTTTAACCTTCAATTGCTTTTTTTAGCATAAGTGAAAGTCTCCCAAATAGAGCTTTAGTTCCAAAAGAAAATGCTTCGGTTGAGCATGAATACTACTTAAAGATGCATTCAGCAGCTTTGAAGATCTTAAGAATCCACTTCATTTCATATTGGGCTGCTTGCTTAACTTTGTTATAAAATAGAGGGCATATTTCAACATTCATCAAAGGTTCTTTTAAGTGTTAGCTAATACATGATGGAGTTACTCAATTTTGATAGAGAACCTACTGTGTCATTAAAGGAATGCAATCCAATGGGTGGCTACCATCAGCTGATTTGTTTAGTGTATGTTTTCGAGTATGCTCATCGAATATGTACATTTTGGTGCAGGAGTTGAGGTACTGCAAGAATGGAAAAGCAAGTAAACTGTCGTTGTGCAATGTGGATGACTTTGGTTTTTCAGACAAGTCATCTGCAAAAAGTACCTGTAAAAGGGAAAATGACACTATTAGAAATATCCCAGCTCTAGATACATCAATGGGTGGTTTGCTGAAGTTTATGCTGATCTTTGGGTTTCTCACACTCCAAGACTCTCATCAGGCAGTTGCTGGTTCAGATTTTTCTAGTGGATTGCAGCTGAATTCTTATTTAGGGGACCTGGGTGGCAGTAGCACAGGTTTTGCTTCAGTTAGGAAAATCTCCCTGTAACTTTTAAAACTGGCATTTTTGTTGTTGTAAGTAAAGCCTAAATCATTATTGGTGCATTTTCTTAAACTAGATATCACATTGGAACATAAAGTGACTCATCCTTTAAATATTTGAAAATTGATGATTTATTGCCACTGCAATTGAAATATCTGAATTTTTTATGCTTTAATGGTTCTGCAATTTTGAGTTGTTTGGTATGTCATTTTCTTGCATTGTTTTCCTCTATATTGATATGGTGGCATTTTCATACCATATTCTGTTACTGTGTTAATATATTTGGTATATTGGTTGTCATTGTGTTGATATGGACTATGTGCTTTGTAGTTTGTGTTTCTATTCCATTTATTATAGGACTAGACTATCTTTTTTCTTTCCCCTCCAAATGAATTCCACCAGAAGCACTAATAATCTTCATTTTTCCCATATCATTTTTTGTCGTAACAGAAATCTGACTTTAGCAGCTAATGAATTTTTGTTTTGTTTCAGGCATTCTTGCTGATCTTTTTCTCTGAACTGGGGGACAAGACCTTTTTCATTGCGGTAAGAATGGAGCAAAATATATTCAATAAGCTTTATGAGATGCTAGTTTCTGAATTGGGTGTACAGTGTACTAATGCATGGACTAGGAGCAAAATCTGTTTTCAATGTGTATGGACTCTCACCTCTGTTTCTTTCCAAGATAATTAGGCAATATTCTTCTCTATCAAAGAGAGAAGGAAAAAGGACACTCGTTCAACTGTTTTTTACCCATGTTGTTTGTGCAGTCAATAAAAAGGCCCAAAAGGGAACCTGGCCATTAATTGAAAAAACATAATTGCTCATAAGTATATTGACATGCCTATTGATTAATATATTGTTATGATTTGAAAGTTTATTTATTATCGAGAGGCTATACTCATTGTTCACAACCCTGATCTATTAACTCTGTCCTGCTTTGCCTATAAAAGAAAAGAGTGTGATCTTGATTAACAGGAAAAACTAGAAGATAAAAGAAGATCATTTGCTTGTTTTTCATCTTTGGTTCATTATGTCATTGATAGATGTCTATAATACATTTACAATATTTTGAAGATAGAAAGTTTGATGCCTCCTGATTAGATATTCAATGCCATGAGCAGGCACTTTTAGCAGCAAGGAACTCGAGTGCAACAGTCTTCATTGGGACTTTTGGTGCACTTGCGTATGTTATTCTGTTTGTTCAATGTGATTTATATATATATATTTTTTTGGTGTATTCTAAACCTTCTGCTGGTTAAATCTTTATGGGTATGTATCATATATATCCTTATTAATTTAAACATTTTTGTGGAGTGTATTGAAAATCAAGCTGCTAGTGCCAAGGTAAGTGGATATGTGAAAGCAACCTCCTCTACCTTGGGACATTGCTGACCAACATGAATCAAACCTTTATAATCGTGGTGTACAGTTTTTCCCCATGGTTTCTTAATGATGCTGTTCAAAATTATGGTGATGCATAGGGCTCTCAAACTTACTAATTAAAGTTGATACCAAGCATGTAACCCTGTCTTTCTTCAATGACATTATCCTGTTCTTCTGATAAGAGCATGATAAAAATTTACTAATTGTTTTGATTTTCGTCCAATAGAGAAAAAGTCTTCTTATCCTTGATATCATTAATGTTTATATATTATGGACAGGACAATGACAATAATATCTGTTGTTCTTGGACGAACTTTTCACTATGTTGATGAGCTTCTCCCATTCAGGTATTTAAAATGAGATTATCAGCTAATATAGTAACTTACAAACATTTGATTTGGGTAATGGGAGAATATTGGTGGATGTTTTATCAACTCCATGCTATCAAACTCAGCCGACTTGCAGATGCAATAGAGACATAATATTGAAGAAACCTCCAACTTGCAGAGTTCTCAAGACTGTTGATACCATTTCTTAGTGCCTTTTGGGAAAAATTAAAAAACAGAATGGTCATGCTCACTTGAATTTTCATCAATTTAGTGGCCAGAACTTGCCTAATTGTGATCCACAAAATGATCCCCCAACATTAAACTTGTGTTGGTAGGCCATCTCTTGGTTCTAGGTAGGTCTACCCAGGATGTTCTCATCTAGTTTTTACTACAAATGTTTCCATCAATCAGCAGTTACTAATATATGATCAAATGATGTTTCTTTCGATTATTAATGTAGTCTGACATACCCAATGATCGCAGATTTGGTGAAACTGATTTGCCCATTGATGACATTGCTGCAGTGTGTCTTTTGGTAACTTCACTCTCTAAATTTTAACTATAGTGGATGAACTACACGCTACATTTACGCACATGTTGTGTTGGTCTAACACATGAAAAGTTTATTGTGTATGATGATATACACAAAATTTAGTAACATTTTCTTGGTTGACATATGCATTAGTAATCTTAACTAATTATAGGTGTATTTTGGGGTTTCAACCTTGCTTGAAGCCAACTCAAGCGACAGTCTAAAAGCAGAGGAAGAACAGAAGGAGGTGACTTTTTGTTCTTGTATATATTTGTTCAGATTCAACCTGGCATGGAAACTGGATATAGAATTTTGACTCTTTTGAACAGATTTCATGGACTTGCTGAAGAACCTGTCGTATGAAAAATCCTTTTATGCACTCTGTAATTATCAAATTGCAAATGCCTCTGTTTCCTTTATTGAACAATACCCTTTTTCCCTTAATTCAAAATTTTTGATAGGTCGGCTTCCAATAAATAAATTGATATGTAAAAATAAAAATTGCATTATTGTTTTCTTCTGTTGAGAAACTTATTTCTTGAGTTCTTTAATGAAATCTCAATCAACACTATGAACCACCATTAATGACAATCACTGTCTTGTGGTAACCTAGCTTTACACTAAAGGTGTGTATTGTTGAAGTTAAAACAGAAAAAAGTTTGATCCAGTATAACATGCTGAAAGCGATGACACAACATACTTGTTTGTATGAAATGTGTCTTTGTTTTTCCTTTTGTTCTTTAAAGAAAAAATCAATTTAAAAACTGTGATTTTTCTGGTAGCCCAAATTCTAGTATCCTTGATCTTTGAGTGGATACTAGGCTAGGTCATTCAAACTATAAGATGTTCTTAGTTCTACCTTCTTTTTCCCTGCAATTCTTTTCCCAGGTTAGTGATATGATGAAAACTGTTCTTATGTGTTTGGATGCTGAACCAGGCAGAAATTGCAGTTTCAGAATTTTCAGGAAATGGTGCTGGGATCTTATCTTCTGCTAGCACTGTCATTAGCACCTTCCTTCTGGTTTTTGTTGCTGAATGGGGAGACAAATCATTTTTCTCGACTATAGGTACTCCATGAACTGATAAAATATATTTGCAATGGGTCTTTCCTACTGGTCTTATGGGCCCTGAACCACATGATATATGGTTTCAATTAATCCTTTTCTGGATGCAAGCATTCTCTTCATATTCTCTGTGCTAACACCGTTTTCTTTTCCCATGCAGCACTTGCTGCAGCATCTTCACCTCTTGGAGTCATAGGAGGAGCCTTGGCTGGTCATGGAGCGGCAACTTTGGTAACTTCCAAACTTACAAAAGAATTTTAGCTGCTTTGCTGTCACCAAATATAGGCCACAATGACAAGATTTCCAATTTTGGAGGTTGTGACATACAAACTTGCAAAGTTAGAAGCAATGTTTGAAAAGAAAAAGAAAAAAAAAGACTTATAAAATGTTGTCAAACGTGAAATTTTCAATCCACATGTTACATAGAGTGCAGACTTACGGTTGGAGGCTGTGAAAGTGATTGTCATTTTTCCTCCTTATCTTTTCTACTTCAAGTGTCATTTAATATGAATAATAATTTTGGGTTCTTGTTGGCAGCTTGCTGTTTTGGGGGGTTCTTTACTGGGAACATTCTTATCAGAGAAGGTGAGTTTCATAACTATCAAACTTCATTCATTAGGTAAAACACATAATCCCTTCACATGATTCCTCATTATTGCTCTTGTCCCTACTTGGTTGCAAGAAATACACATGTCAGGCAGGGAGGAAAGAAAAAGTTGACCTCCGTGTCTGCAAGTATGGAAAACTTGTTATTAGATTTCTATCATTTTCATGATAAATGTAACCTAATATGATCCCTTAGTTTAGTAATTGATGAATAATTTTCAGTTATCTATTGCAGAAATTTATCAACATGGGATATATTTGTGATATCCCAGATTGGTACAGAATTATCCTTGCCTCTTTAAGATTATTCTGAAATCCTCATTCTATTGTGATAATTACCTTGTAACTCTCCACTCTCTAATCAAATCACCAATTCTTGACCTATTTCAAGTTTCCAAAGCTGATCGTGTTCTCCTAGTGAAAGTTTGATATCACTCACCACATACCACTAAATCGGATCAGGTTGGGTACATTGTTAAGCGTAGAAACTCTCACTGCAAAAACGCTGGCCAGTAGAGTTTAGATTTAATATGATATCATGCCTTTAACAGGCTGGAAGTGGATTGAGGTCCAATTACCAGTTACCACCACTATATGCATGCATGCAGCCAGTCTATTTTCCTTGATGAAAAATAGGTATTCCAGAAATGCAACTATCGAACTTCTAGAACATCTTTGAAGAGTTTGCAATAATAGGGAAACATGTCCCCGAAAAAGGTCTTTTTGGTGGGACATGCTTTTCATGAAACCACTACTTTGCTCCATGAGTCACCCTCAGAGGAAGCAGTAAGCACCAAATAGGGGGGCCTAGGCACATAGGGGAATAGCGCTTCTCATCCTTCCATCACAGATGTCTAGTCCTTTTATGCTATTGCATTTCTTAAATGGCAAAGCACATAGTTTTTTTTTCTTTCTAAGAGATAATTACTACTCTTAAGAATGTTCCATTCTTGGATACCTCTCATGTGTAAGAAGGCTAAACTCATCTTTGTTCCTCTTACAGGTTATCGCCTACATTGGAGGTGTTCTTTTTCTTGTCTTTGCTGGGGTAACATTGATTGAGATAGTAAGTTAGAAAACCAGCAAACACCCTCATTTTTAATCACCAGTAAAAGAATAGAATTTGTAGTATTAACTCAAATTTTATTAGAACGGTAGCTGAATGCTTTCTCATTCTTATTGCCTAGAACCAGAACCCCAAGGCTATTCAATTGAGAAAGAGAGAGTACTGTATTTTTATTTCCTTTGATGAATCTATGATGTAATTATTGATATCTGATACAATTTCAATTTCAACAAACTGGTTTCAAACCACCCTTGAAGTCATTATGGAATAAGGTCTCTATCGTCCCGAAATTCATACCAATCTTTAACAAAATGTTTGACCTAGATGCCTGGAGTGCTTGAATAAGGCCATATTCAGTTCACCTGAGAAAAGTCCCAATGCCATCAATCCTACTTTAGACCATACAGCTTCCAACTTTTTTCAGGCTCCATCTTTCTTCCTGCAGTGTGTCAAACTTCTACTGCCCTCATTCCAGTGTTGGATTCTCATGTGATTGAAAATCCTCCTTCTATATGATTCTTTCTGGGTTAATTAATTCAAAGTCCACCATCAAAATTTAAAACTTGAAGCAGAGGACAAAGCCACCTAAGTCATTGAATAGAGAAGGGAAATATCAGCAATGAATATTCTGGGGTTTCTATGCCTGCTGAAAAGGAGAGAAGGGAAGCTCACTTTTGTTTCTTTTTTAATTTGATTTATAATATTCCATATTTTATGCTGCCAGAAAGGGGAGAGAGAGAGAAAGAGAGAGAGGAGAAATTCTCTCATGATGTTCTATCTTGTACTTTGTAGCAGCAGATGGTACTTTAGATGATGGGTAGGGGAGGTGGGAATGAAAAATTGAAAATAATTGGTGTGTGCTACAAACAACATTCAAGGGTGGAGAAGGAGGTGGCCATATGTCCCTTACATGTGGCACCACCTTGCCCATCCATTAGTCCCCCCCATAAAGTTGATGCCAAAGATGACTCCACACTTTATATATTTGCCCACTTTTCTTCTTCATTATTTTAAACCCAAATGTTTATTTTCTCCCTAAAATTCTCTTTACCCCCCATTTTAGTTCTCTTTTTTTTTTTAATAGTAAAACTTACATGTGAAAAGATAAAAAGGCCCCCCTCATTTTCTATGTTTCTACCTCCGCCCACCCATATCCTAACCCTATCTTTCTTTCTCCCTTGACTTGTTTTCTTTCTTCCTTCCTTCCTTCTTCCTAAAATCTTATTTTTTCAAACTAGGAAAAAAAAAACACATAGAGGAGGCGGTCATGGCCTTGATTAGAAAATTAAAAATAATAATAATGAACAAATGAAGATAAAAGGGATGAGAAGAAAAAAAAAAGACCGAAAAATAGGGAAAGGAAAAATATATGGGGTATTGGGTTTCTCAATGATTAAGGAAAGGGATGAAGAGTTCACATTTTATTTTGTATGATTAAATTGTCCTTTAAAATTAATATATATATATATATATATATATATATATATATATATATATATCATAATTAATGTCCAAAACAATTAGTAGCATGATCCTACAAAGATCTTTATAGATGTTTTAAACTATTGGTTGTGTGTTTGGAGGAGAGATCTTGTGGGGTCAGTGGACATATTCCCATAGAACAAATGGTTGTTGTCACATGACTTGCACGTGCATGAGCTCAACACGTGCGACCCCGAGAGCCGAATCTTAAAGTGAATATTCTTCACTGGAAAAAGTCCCCAGAAAATCGATTAACTTTAAAAAGGGGAAAAAAAAAATAGAATAAATCTAAAATGCAACACAAACTTCCCCAGATCCCCACCGTTGATTTCTTCCTGGAACGGACCGAACCCTAATCGAACGGCGGAGAACCGCTTAAGACGAAAAACGATACGCAGCTGGCGGGAAAATAATATAATAATAAGACGGTTTCGAGGAAAAAGGTGGGCGCCGTATTTTTTTAAAAGAAAAAGTGTCAGAGAAGTGATGAATCGGGCGGTGGAGGTTGACTGTGGGCTTCCTACGTGTCAACATTGGACGGTGGAGAGACGGGAGAGAGAATCAATTCTTTGACTTTTCTGTTTGGAAGCGAATTGACTTTTCCAAGATTAAAATGCAATGTGCGCTGCAGATCGCCTGACCACCACTCTTTTTTTCCACCTCCGTTTTCCTCAAACAGGAAATTGGAAAATGACACAAGCTCGATAATTTCCCCCTCTCTCTTTTTTTTCTTCTTTTACTCTTCCAAAAATACAGTACAAAATAATTTCAAAACTCAACCTGCCTGCCGAAACACGAGTTTGGGTTAAAATTCAAAATCATCACCTTCTTTTAAAATAAATATTTATTTTAGGCCCCTTTTCTAACTTATATCAAATCTAGTTTTTTTTTTATTTTTTATTCCTTACCATCTTAAGGAGATGCTAAATTTTTTATTTTCTTTAATGTAAGTTATTAAAGATTATAATCATCCATTATGATAATTAGTAATTATAGCTTTAGCATAAAAATAAAATCGCAGTAGTTGACAACTTATACATTAAATATATATTTTACTTATAGAATAGAATAAAGGCAACAGTTGTTTCAAAATCATGACCGAAAACTCCCTAACTTTGTAGAAAACAAAAAAAGACAAAGTTTCTGGAAAAAACATGTTTCCGTTGTTATAGTTTTATAGTCCGGTCAAAGGAATAATTGGAAGGTGAGGATGGGGAGGCACGGAGACGTGTCGAGTGGGTGTGAAGTGAAGGGGGGAGTGGAGCACGAAGAACGGTGACGAGACGCGGCTGAGAAGTGACGTGAAGGAGAAGCGCGTTAAACAGGAGATGAGGGAGGGGGGAAGGGGGAAGGGGGAAGGGGAAAGGGGGGTTTCATGACTTTCATCCGATATCGTATCGCCACGCCTATATCATCGACTTGACCTTTCATCCTCCCCCACGCTTTCCACTGTTTTTCTTAGCCTCCTCTCTTTTAGTCAATGTATCTGACTATCTGCACTTTCTCGTGCTCCAATTATTTTCCCAATATTAATCATCTCAACACTGTTTGGTAATTGTCTGTAGGTTTTATTTTTCTAATTTATAGAATTATTTTTATGAAATTTATTTATAGAAAAATAAAAAAGAGAGAGAAAAAAAAAGGAGAGTGACTAGTGAGTAGTGAGAGATAGATTTGATTAAAAGAAAAATAAATAGCAAAGCGACTTTTCCTTTTAGACAGGAATATAGATTCGTTATTTTCACCGTATTTGGCACCCGTCATTTTTCTTTTATTTATTTTTCCCTCCCCTCTCTATCTATCTTACTGTGTTCGTGTTTTCTCTTGCTTTGCGCCGGCGCTCAAGCCCTAAGGATCCTCTCTCTCTCTCTCTCTCTATCTCTCTCTCTCCCGCCTCCTCCCTCTGGTTTCTCAATTGCTCAGGTATTTTCCTTAATTTTGCTCAATTTCTCTCTGAATTTCAAGTCTTTCGTTTGTTTAGATATATGGAGTTTCGATCTAGTTTTGAAGCTTCTGTGAGTTTCAGATTTAATTTGTTGTTGCGTGTGTTTTGTTTCTTTTGGCTCCCGAGGAGGTTACGGGAAAGGGAGGAAGAGAGTTTGATCATTTTTCTTCTTCTTTTTATTTTTTTTTTATTTTTTATTTTCTGATGTTTTGTGGTGGTTTAATTGATTGAAAGTGTGGGAAGCTTATCTTAGCTGAGGTGAGGGAGAGAGCTAGGTTTGGTTTATTTCAAGTTTTACCTTTCGATTGGAGGTGCTGGTGTCTGTTATGGTTTACTGCATCTTCTCGGCAACTAGACAGGGGATGGATGGTTCAGTGTGTGTTGGTGGTGTTTTCTGGTTTGGTTTAACTCAAATCTGATTTTGATGTTAGAATTGATTAAGATTTATTTTAACAATTGCGTTTAATTTTACTTCTAAGTTGTTTCTATTGGATTCATGATACTGCCTGTTTGCATCTGACTTGATTCTCATGAAACGTCAGTCATGCAATTACTCAATATCTCATTTTGTCACTTGGAATTTTTTTTTAAATTCTGAAGTGGATTATTTTTTTGATTGGGGATTCTAGATCTTTTTGTCTATGGATGTGTTAATTTTCTTTCCTTTTTTCTGTAATTTTAGCATTGAATTTTTGCATAGTAGATTTCAAGGTTTGTGATTTTGTTTTGGATTAAGTTTTATCTTTTCATGTGCCTTTATATTCAGTTTGTTTGCTAGAACTTAGATGAGAAGAAGAGAATGAGCAAATTGAAAGCTTGATTTTGTTTTTTTTTTTTTTTCCAAAAGTTAAGAAAATGAGAAGATGAGGAAATGCATTTGATGTTTCTTCTCGGAGCTTGTCCAAATATTCTCCAGTTGCAACATGATTGCAAGGAGCAGCTAAAAAGATTTCTGTGCAAATTTTTAGATTTCAGTTTTCTGCTTTAGGAAAAAGGAAATGATGAGAAATAATCATGTGGTCTAATATTTTCAGAACTGAATTATTGATGATTTATTATTTATAATTAGTCGCAATACTATCCTAAAATAGACAGTTGCTTTCAAATTTATCTCATTTTTCATTTCATGCTATTAACATTTTGTTTCTTGTTTAAATTAGTATGACTCTTGCTTATGTTTTTTACTCTAATTTGTTCATATTTCATGCATATCAGATCCCAAGGTTCCTAGCTCCTTTTTCCATGCACTGAGAGAGAGTCCATGCTGTTTCTTCTGAGCATAAATAGAGGTTCGCAGTCTTCTGTTCTCAACCTGTGTAGCCTCTATTCTATGTCTATTCAGTTTGCAATCAACATCTTAAACCAACAAGGGAAAAAAATGCATTTCTTACTCGGTTTCTATGGAGTTAGATTCATATAATTTTTTTGTGTTCTTGCTCTGTTTTTATTTAAGTGTTATCAGTTACTGGTTTTAAATAATCTTTTCTCCTGTTTCTCTAAATCTACTCCATTCCATTGTTTAATGTGCTAGGTTCTTTTTGTTTTTCTCCTTTTTATTTACTTGTTTCTCTTTTAAGGGAACTTTTTTTCTCAAATATTTGTAGTGTTTGTTTAATTTCATTTTGAAACTGCTCCATGGAGCCTCAAGTTTATGGATGTAAAGAGTGAATTTGGAGCAAATATCATTTCACTTGTTATTTAGTTTCCTTTTTCTTTGGCCAAATTTGATGGTAGTTCTGGAAGAAAAAATGATTTTGGTAAGACATGGTTGTGATTGGTTTAGAAATCCATGTGCTTTAGGCTTTCCAATTTTTTTTTTTTAATGAACTGTCACCCATCTTGCCAATGTTTTCTGTTTCCAATATTTTATGAGAAATGATTGGCATTTTTTTATAAGTACATTTTTTTTTCTCGTATTTTTGTACCCATTAGGACTTGAACCTGGAACCTCTGATAACCCTACTTCAATCCTTTATCACTTGAGTTAGGCCTCAAGAGCAACTAATGATAATTGACATTTTTCATGTCTCTTTTCTGTAATCATGTGCATTTGCTTAAAAACAAATCTTTAGTTATTTCACTTCTTACCGATAGGGTGGCTGATCCATGACACTAGTTTCAATCAGAAAGTAATCAGTTGATGGCCACACAAACTATGCTTGATCTTATTTTTATCTGAATCCCAAACTAAGAAATACATGACTTCCTTGCCTGCTATATTCTTCTTACCTGTTTTTTTTCTTCTTATTGATAAGAAAACCCTTCTCCCCTTCCATGACATCCACTAGGCGATGAGGATTCTGGTTCCATTCCCACTATTCAGATTAGATGTTTTAGCCATTTTTAGATGAAATATCATTTGTGCAATTGGATAAATTGGTACACTGAATACATATCTACTCCATCATTTTGCATATAACCAAACAACCAGGTGGTCCAAAATCAGTAACGTAGTTGTGATTTCTTTCTGTCTGGCTACAACGTTTCTCTGTAACAATTTGACTTGTTATGATACAGGATGATCAACTGCCATCGTGTTGTTGTGAAGGATTTCAGTTTGGGTATCTTGGCTTGTTGCTGATTAGACAAAGTTGAGGCTAATTCTTTTTGGAAATGGATCGGTGTGACACTTCAGGATTTGTCAGTGGGGGTGGGATGTACTCTTACAGAGACATCTAACCCCTTTCTTTTGTAGCTAATTTTATTCACCCGGAAGTCAGGCAGACTGTTGTCTTACAACTGAAATATAGTTTGGAAATAAGTGTTGCATTTTAGCTATTGCTTCATGTACTCCAGGTTCCAGAATTTGGGCTTTGCTGCTAACCATTCCTCAAATGCATTCAAAAATCTCGGCAGTTCCATGCAAGTTGGAGGAGCTGGAACCAACTATTGCATGGACACTATCTTGCGACTTGATTCCCCCTGTTCTTTGGTTCCTGACTTGATTGCATCAAATGGGATCAAACGGAAGTGGAGTTTCATTGATGGAACCAGGGGCCAGCAAGTTGGTTCTTCTTTATCTCTTGTGCTAGGGCGTTCATCAAGTTCCTCGGACAGCAAAGGGAGTTCAGCCACTGCTTGCACTACAATGTCCTCAGCGAAAGAAAACGAAGAGGAGTCCTCTATGGATCTTGAATTGGACTTCACTCTGCATCTTGGCAATGAGAAGACGCCCAGCCCAAAGAAATATGCTGGCTCAAGTCTGAAAGCAAAGGAATCGCAGCCAGATGTTGATCTGGAGTTGAGTCTATCCACTGGGCCTGCCGAGTCTGACATCACTAGTGTCCAAGCAAACTCTACTCTACTTTGCAAGGCCACAGATATGCCACTGGGAGTTGGCATAGCTACGCATGTAGATGAAGGCTCAACATCATCTCCATGGAAACCAGGGACTTCTTTGTCATCATCATTGCATGCCCCATTGATAAAAAAGACACATATATTCCAGTCAGATTCCACAAAGAATGGACCCAACTTCCCCAGTTCAGGACCTTTCTTCAAGCATGCTAACAACACCAAAAAGATCAGTCACCTGTACTTCCGGGATAACACAGCAGCAACTACAACGCGGCACTAGTTCAAAGACTTGCCAGTTCAAGGGATGTGGAAAGGGTGCAAGAGGTGCTTCTGGCCTTTGTATTGCCCACGGAGGTGGTAGGAGATGCCAGAAAGCTGGATGCCACAAGGGAGCTGAGGGCCGTACAGTATACTGCAAGGCCCATGGGGGTGGCCGGCGATGTGACTTCCTTGGGTGCACAAAGAGTGCAGAAGGACGAACAGATTACTGCATTGCTCATGGTGGTGGCAGGCGATGTAGTTATGAGGTTGCACTCGAGCTGCAAGAGGGAAATCAGGATTGTGCATACGCCATGGTGGAGGGAAGAGATGCCAGAAGGAGAATTGCACAAAAAGCGCAGAAGGACTCTCGGGGCTCTGCATCTCACATGGAGGTGGGCGTCGTTGCCAGTTCCCTGAATGCTCAAAAGGGGCACAAGGAAGCACAATGTTTTGCAAGGCACATGGTGGGGGAAAACGGTGCACAGTTGCAGGGTGCACCAAGGGTGCAGAAGGTAGCACACCCTTCTGCAAGGGGCATGGTGGAGGGAAAAGGTGTTCGTTCCAAGGTGGTGGTATTTGCCCAAAGAGCGTTCATGGAGGGACCAACTTCTGTGTGGCACATGGGGGTGGTAAGAGGTGTGCTGTCCCAGAATGCACAAAGAGCGCAAGGGGCAGAACTGACTATTGTGTACGCCATGGAGGGGGCAAGAGATGCAGATTCGATGGCTGTGGCAAGAGTGCACAAGGTAGTACAGACTTCTGCAAGGCACATGGTGGAGGGAAAAGATGTTCTTGGGGTCAGGTTGGGTCGCAATTCGGCTGTGGTGGCAGCGGCCAAGATGGACCTTGTAGTTCATTCGCCAGGGGGAAGACCGGGCTCTGTGCATCGCACAATGCCCTTGTCCAAGACAAGCGAGTCCATGGTGGTGCCACCCTGGGAGGACATACCACCGTCCAGATCCCCTCACCTGGCAAGCCTGGGAAGAAGATGAAAGAGGTCATCACTATCGAAGACATGAATATGGATATCATGAAGATGGTGGGGAGTAGCAGCATGATAGTCAACCCACCATCTACCTGGACTGGTGTTGAATTGAAACAAGGACTTCCACAACCTCACCTCCTCCCAGCCGTTGAAGTAAGACCATCACCAGTTCCAGAAGGTAGGGTGCACGGGGGAAGTCTGATGGCCTTGTTGGCTGTCAGTACTTGTGCTCTCGGTCCAAGCTGCTTCGACAGAAAAACCACCACCCTCATCACCGGTGATCCTTCTGACCCTCCTAAGAAATCATACATGACGCCCCAGAATTGGATGTAAGGCAATCTCCTCCTCCTCCTCCTTCTCCTCCTCCTCCCTTTTTTTAATATTCTAGTGTCTGGAATTGGCACAGAGGTTCCTTCTCTCTGCCTATTTGTGTCGTTTGCTTATTAGTTCTTATCTACTACTGGTTTGATGACATGGGAAGTAGTTTCTCATTCATTGTTTTTAAATGGGAAGAACCTGCAAGTAATTTGTTTGTCATCCTCAGAAAACAAATAAGGGGTAAGCAAAGTAGGAAATAGTTATAACTAGTTTGGGTTGTCTGTGTTCATCTCTTCTTGTAAATATTTATATGTTTGTCCTTGAGGGCAACATCTGTAAGGTCGGTCCATTGTCGTTATAATAAGGTCTTTACTAGCGTCATTTTCCTTTTGTCTCTATGTTTCATGCTCATGCCTACTTTTGTAGACTTAATTTATTATTGTTTTGAATATAAATTACTTCTAAAATCAAGTGGAGCTTGAGGCCGAATTTAATTTACAATTCAACTTATTAAATCAAATCAATTTGACTTTTAATTAAGCTACTAGAGTTTGGTCCAAATTTGGTTCACCTAGTTGTTTTCGAAAAAGAGGTCACGGCATACATTTTTACACCCTTGACTAATATAACCGATTTGGTCCTTTTCTGACGTTCATGTCTGTTCTTCTATTGCCTTCTGCATATGTTTCTGCCTTATCTAATGAAATAATTGGTCGTGAGTATTGTTTATATTGAAGATTACATAGCCTAAGAACTTTTAAATCTTCAATAATTCGATTAGTCAAAATTAATAGACTGGAGCTACCAATGTTTGAATTCATGTTTTCTTTTCTTTCTTCATAGTATTTTATAAAATTGTTGTTTCACAATATTTTTATGAGGTAATTTATAGGAACAATTCATAGTTTGATCAGTCTTTTTTACTGAGAAGATTGATTAATTAGGAATAACCTCAAGTTTAGGATGTTTCATATTATATTGGTCCCGAGTTAAGAGCGACCGACTAAGAAAATTAAAATATTCTTTCATAAGAGTTATGAATGACCTACTAAGAAAATTAAAATATTCTTCACATGAAGTTAAATTAATCTTATATAGTTACATGTCCCTATATATAGATCCTTATAACTTTTTATTTTTAAAAAAATAATCAGTTGGATCCCACCTCTCTCTTCTCTCAACAGATGTCATGATTAGCCCTAAAAATTTTATTTTAAAAAAATTCAGTTTCATCCAATCTCTCTCCTTTACCACCATCAAGACGTGGAGAGATTTGTTGACCCGCTGAACAACATCTGCAATTCTTGAAAATGATTCGTCAGAGAAAGATTAGAAATGGCGGACTGGAGCTCGAAAATGGTATAGTCAAGGAGCTCTCTGCCTTCAAAACCAAGAAAAGAAGTCACCTCTTCTCTTCTTCTTCGGCAAACCCAGAAATGAAGAAACCCAAGTGGCTTCTCCGCCGCCACCTCTTCTCTTATCAAAATCTTCTTCAAACTAACCCCAATAACCCCAATCGGAGAAAGGGATACCAAGCCTTGATTCATAACATCATCCACAGCAATAGTGAGCAACAGAGCATCTGGGTAATTTGAAGCCGGTTTTTCAAAAAAAGGGTTCATGGCCACAGAGGTACGCACCATGAAGCGGTGAAGTGCACCACAGCCTGCGAGCCGCCCGTCTCTTTGGCTGGCGGCGAAGGCACCGCGGCTGCCGGAGACGCAGCGTGTAATTTACCACTCGGTTTAGGAGGAAACCCCTGTGGGACGGCGGCGTCGCCCTAGCGGTTGTGCTGGAGGGCCTGAGCGCACAACCGCAGCGACGCGCCAATGACCGGAGCAGCGTCGATAGGAGCTTCCGAGAAGACATTGGAGATCGGCACGGTATGTTTTAGCGATAATTTTTTGTTGTTCTACTCCATAAATATTTTCAGGGATTTTGTTGTTTTATTTCATAAACATTTCAGGGATTTGTATATTTGTATTGAGAAACGGAGTGTAAAAAGTATCAATGAAACGGAGTGTAAAAAGTATCAGTCAGGGAAGGAGTGGACGTGAAGATGATGTATAAGAAGGAATTTGAAGGGGCTATGGTGTCCAGATTGTTTTTCTCCTAGTGAGAGAAAATCAAAACAGCAGAGACATATACAAAATGGAATTGATAGTGGCATGTGGAGGGGGGTAGCAGTGGAGGAACAAGAAGAGATCAGAGGAGGGGGTGGAGGAGAAGGGATGAGAGAAGGGGCAGAGGGGTAGCCGTCGAAGAGAGGGGAAGAGAGAAGGGGGGAGAGGATGAGATAATATTGAATTTAAAAAAAAAATAAAAAAGTTTAATGGTGAATTAGATAGTGACATGTGACAAAAGATATTAAGATATCTTCTTTCATATGATATCAATCATACCATCGTTACTTAAACAATTATCCGCAGTGATGGTAGATATTTTTCTATCAATATTCCAATCCAATAGAACATCCAATAAGACATTAACGAGAACTTGTTTAGTATATGGAGGAGGCACATGAACAAAGCTACATGAAACAACAAATAAAAATAACATATTATTAATACTAAGCTTTATAAAAAAAAAAACAAGAATTTCAAAATTTCAAAGGAAATAACCATCTAACCTCACAATATGATGTTGTAGTAACCAACTCTCATCAATATAGTGGACAGTGATAGTCATATAACCTTTCTTTTGGTTGTATGTCCACATATAAGTTGTAATAGTGATTCTATATTCAAGCTTTTCCAGATAGTTGCTCATTTTATCCTTTTCAATTGCATAAATCCTCATTATATCATCCCTAATGGTATTGCGGGAGATCATTTTATATAATAGTTGGAGGTCTCCCATCTTATATAATGGTTGGATCAAATTCTTTAAAGCCCACATGGTCAACAATTGAAAGTGGATACTTATGTGATATAATTGCATTAGCCAGCTTCTCCCTAGAGACATCTTGATCAAATGTAAAATTGCCCATTTGCACTTTTCTCGAACCTTTTTTCTCTACTATTTCTCCGTTTGATACACCCCTCTAAGTATGTATGCAATTGTTTGGTACCATTCTTACTATCGGCTTTGAGTTTCGTATTACAATGCTTACAAGTTGCAAAATCTTTTCCATCTATTGTGACCTTCTCAAAATCATTCCAAACTATTGATGTTAGCCTTCTCTTTTTATATAAATTGGTTCCATCAGCAGTTGTACTACATGTAATCAGATTAGAACCACAACCACTACTTGGCTTTCCAAAATTTCCTTCTTCTTTTAATGTCATTTGTGTGATAACTTAATCTTATTTGAAATAATTGAAATAAAAATTAGAAGAGAATAAAGAACACACAAGTCTATTAAAGCCTTGTGAAATGATCCATAAGGAAGTTTGATTACAAATTGTAATCAAACTTCATTATAAATCATGCCACAAGGATTTAATCAGACAACACTTCCACTAAACTTGAACGGAATAGGTTGAGAATTAAGTTGAGACAAAAGCAACGGTTAAATAAATGCAAGACATGGGACAAGCAAATAATGAACATGGCAAATCAATATGTAAAACCCGGAAAAAATTCAATTTTTATGAAAAATGGTAAAACGGTAATTTTGGTTGAAAATCGGAGATTTTCTAAATCTCGGATGACAAAACGGACAATAAATCGTTGGTCGTCTCGCCAGTGATTACACCCGTGTGAATTCATTGGATTTTAAAGCGGATTAGAATTTAGCGTTTTTCGAGGCGTGGGTGGCCAGGAAGTCGGGTGACATGGCGTAATCTGTGTCTGTTATAGCACCTTAGGGAGGGACACGTGGCGTGACGTATGGTGCGGCCTGTGTGAATGAGCTACGTATTGGGCCAAGTCATCAGTGAAGATAAACAGAAAATAGAAGAAAGTTTAAAGAAAAAGAAAAAGAAGAAATTAAGAAAAGTCAAAAGGGAAAGGGCCATTTTGGCACAAGAAACAACAATGAGGAGAGTGAGCTGGGGAGGAGAGAGAAAAAAAAAAGGAATGAAGAGCTTTGATTTATTGATAGTGTCGGTTTCATTGGAAGCGAGAAACAAAGTTGAGTCTGCATGTGCATCCTGGCTGCGTGATCTAAAATCTTGGGTTTTGTTAAACTCACGAGAATCAAAGAATTTTCTACTTGAGTTGTTTAAGCGCAAAGCCCAGTTTACCCAATGAGCTTTGGGGTTTTCTTAAATTCGTAGAGAGGCTATAAATTTCGGTCCCAAATTTTGGGACTGAGTGTAAAGTACAGGAACAGATTTTTAAACCAGGTTAGGTTGAAATTTTAATTTGTTTTGAACCAGTCAGTTAAAGTGTTGGATTGTATATTGGAAACTTTTGGGAATGGTTTGGGAAATTCTGATTGGAGTTCACGATTAGTTTTAATCAAGAGGCGATCATCTTAGGTTTTGTGGTGTGTTTGGTATCACGGTAGTGGTGTGAGCCGTGAAGGGACAGAGGTCTGCTGTTTTATATGGTCAGGATTTGGTAATTTGTTAATGTATTGTTGGAAAAAAATAAATAATATGTTGTTATTATTGTAAAAAATGTATTAATATGTTTTTTGAGTGATGTATTATCTCAGTATGATGGGCCAATTATGCTGTAAAAAAAAAAAAAAAAATTATCGTTTCATAAATGTTTGCATGCTCTTGTGCCTTGCAAATGACATGATTTTGCATTTATGTGTATGGTCACATCATGTCAGTGGTGTGGGTGCATGGTATTAGTTGTCGCCATTCTTGAGTGTACAGATGTGTCTGCAGATTAAGTGGAATGACAATCAAAGTTGAGATCTGGTTGCATAAAATAATAATAATAAATTTCGTGTGTTTGGGTGAAGCGAATGTTGGAATCCCCTAAGGTGAAAGACCAAATTTTATTTTACCAGTTGGTAACCATCATCGACAATAATGGATTTAAGTATTGGAAGCGTCTGGCCTGCTGGTGGTGCGGTAGCCACTACGCCGTAAAAACACGGATTTGGTAAATTAGATAAACATTGTAGGGTTGTCGATGGGTTGAGTCATTGGTGAAACACCAATGACTGGTTCACCGCCCGTGCAGTCGTGAGGAGGTGGTGGTGGGATTGATTGTTGGGCGCCAAAGTCTCGTCTAAATTAGCGACGCGTATTATACGAGTTGCATTATTTATGGAATACATATGATTGGACGTTTTCATGGCTGCCATTGCATGTGTATTTTAGGTGGGGAGTAGCCCTTGTAGGAGAAATTTTTTACTGGGTATTGCTCATCTTGTTGTGGGACCCCCTTTCAGGTACATGGGGTGTACAGGGAGACGGCACTCTAACGAGGTTGTGATTATGAAGGAGGTAGATGTGTGGCCTTGATATTTCCTTTGTAAAAAGTATTTTGTATAAAATAATTGTAATTAAATTCTTTTGGGACAATTGTCTAAATAGTTTGGTGTGTAATTATGGTAACAGGACTGTGATTGGACTCTTACGGACTGTAATTAAGCGTTTTATTTTCATAATTTAAATTTAAATGTGAATGAATGAGTCCACGTAAATGGATGTATATATTGGGAATATGGACAGATGGACCCTATGAGGTAAATACTATTTCTGTTGAGACCCGGATGGGTTATGATTATTCTATTATACAGGTTGTATGTTGGGTAGAGCTCTCCGAACAAAGGAGACTCTGCCTGATTTGAAAATATGGTCAAGTTAAATGGGACCAGCGACAATGTGGTATCGGGTCGGCTCGGTCGCGGGAACTCCGTAGGTTGACGGGTTGTCAAGGGACCCTTGATTTGGGGTGTCACACAACATCCTACCACATTCCCATATTTGTAAGTGTTTCTATACAAAAACCCATTGCCGATCAAATAAATGAATCTCTAGAAAATGTGAGACATCTACTTTAAACATGATTTTGTTGGAAAGAATATTATTGTACAAGAAAAGGTATATCCTTTATTACTTCAAAACCCAGAAAGGTATATCCTTTATTACTTCAAAACTCACTGAGAAAAATAATACTTAAAGAATTTTGGGCCAAGCAACACCATTAGATATAGTGACACATTGATTTGGAATGTCGATATGCTTAGAACACGCATACATGGCAAAAGGGCACTCTGGATTACAAAACTAATCTTACTAACCATGCATGAAAGGATCTATAATCCACATAATTTAATCCCAAAATAAAGAAGAAGATCAAGAACAAATAGCAACTAATCCTCAAATTTACCCATCCTCACAAGGGGAAAAAAATACATGCGTTGAGAACTAAACAAAGACTTGAGCTAGTAATAAATGGAGAACAAGGCACATTGGAAATCACCAAGAGTTCAAATAATTATTCTAACCGAACCTCGTTGGGGGGAAAGATACCTTTCACATACTAAAATAAGTTTGAAAAGAATCATAATAAACAAAATAATAATAATAATAATAAAAATAATTACAAGAAACCATTATATCGTCATCAAAATTAGTTTTCTTCTTTTTGATTTCCAAGATAACATGCTCTGCTTCGAGTACCAACCAAGTTAGTAGTGTCTTAACTATTTAAGAACCACAACAAAATATTTTTGATGGATTTGACTAGCTTTGGTTGCACAGTGCCCTTGATTAAATACATGTGCATTAAGTTTGCACAAGTAGAACCAAAGATGGTAAATTCCCCATATAATTGAAAATTACGATGTCCAAGTAGAACTAGATACCTTTGCCCTGAAGTCGGTGTTTGCAAGCCTTTGCTTTATATCCCTTGCAATTGAGAAGAAAACTTCCTCCACATTTAGATTTAATCTTTACATCACCATCCACAAGATTTTTAAACACACAATGCATCAAGAAGCAAGAAGCATGGAAGCCGATATATATATATGAGTTTCACTTTACAGGTTTCAAAGAATTAATGCGTACTCATCGGCAAGTGCATGGACTACTGAAATTGGTAGAGGCACCAGCTTAGAAGAAGGACCATCAAGGATATGATTAACAATGGTGAGAAATTAGGGTTAGAAGAATTTATATACAAGGGACAATTTACGTAATTAAATTTATAAGGGAGTAGAAACAGTAATTATTGTCGCCCCGTGCAGGCTTGGCTCGGAGGCCAAATAGATCCGGGGATGGAGTGGGTTTCATATATACATTTTTGGACTCTTGTGGGGAAATAAAATGTCGCATAATGATTCAGGTTAAAGAGGGGCCATTGTTTGTCAATTGTCTTTCATTTCTTCTGACATATATGCCCTTTCAACATTATTATTTACAAAAAATCTTCATCGAGAGTTCATCTCCACAAATAAATCAAATGTGTTCACCCATGAAAACTTACTTGTTTTGGTTTCTTTACAAAAGGATCAAATGTCATGGGATGAAATGTATGAAGACAGGCTGATTATTTATACTCTTGCATGATTTGTGTGATGATTATGAACTCTGCCGGTCTTTGCTCTTATCCTGGTCAAACCGTCGCAGCGTTGATAAAAACAGCGCGCTAAGCAATTTTCATGCTTAGTGGTTCTATCACGATTCTCTTGTTTAATTAAACGCAAATGGCTTTTACGAAACAATGTTTTGGCACAATTTCAATAGTCCATGCAATATACATTATATATATGTGCTTATTTCACATACTTTCATTTGTAAATCATTTGATCACTTCAAAGTATATAATAATTTCATATGCAATATTTCATTCGAAATTCAAATCATGTATTTCACACATTTACTTATAATTTTTCCCTTAAACGAATTTAACCATTTCTTTCGGTGCTTAGGATAACGAAATCACCAGCCACCAGTCAGTTAGGCTGCGGACCCGATGAAAAACGTTTTATAACCTGATATGGTCTTGTTGGGCTCTTGTTGGTTATTTAAAAGTCATTGTGTGTACTATTGTGCATCCCACGGTGGGGCTGCAGTTAAAAGCATACCACTATATTTCATTTTGTTCATAATCTTGCTAGTTTGACCTTTGTGGTATACCAATCTATCCTCTTTCAGAAATATGACGGATAACATTCTATTAAGGGTATTAACTCATTCATAGTAATTTACAATATTGTATATACATTTATACCCAAATAATACATTTTGATACTCATACAAATTTTTTATGGCAATGCATTTGAAATCAATTTTCCCAAATTGCTTAAAACAAATCACATATGCAGTTTTCTTGAAAATCATTTCAACCAACAATCACAAAACTTGAAATAAGAACAGAGGATTAGAGAACACACTCAAAAAGGTTGTCACTCCTCGATTCCTATCATCGGAATCCCATTCTTGGGTCAGACTTTCTCGTCACCAACCCTTAATCCATCACAATTAGAGAGCAATATTAGTTGTCTTATTTAGGTTTCTAGTTAGAGTTGCTTCTACCCAACTTCCTTCAAGTAAAATTTTTTGGGAACAAATGAGTCATATTTTACCCAATTTCCTTCAAGTCCACTGTTCCCCTATAAATCTATTTTATTTAGAAATTGGAATAATCCAATTCGGAGCACTGAAACTCAAGATATATTCAAAACAACCAGGGCTACTCTATTTTCAAAACAGAACCAGAATTTGCCCGAAAATAGAGCTTCACTTTGACGAATTTATAGGTCGATGAGGTCAAAAAATTTGAATACACTTATTTCAAGGAGTTTGTTCTCCTGATAAGTTTACCGAAATTTGAATACTTAGAATTTGGATGAGTGAAACTCAACTTATGGCCTAAATATCAAAGCTTGTTCCAAACACCAAAGCGTGCAAATAGACGAAATTTGCGTAAGTACGACTTTGGCCAATTTTTTGGGTCCAATGGGGTCCAAATTTGAATACACTTATTTCAAGGAGATTTGTTCTCCTAAAAGTTTAGTTTACCCAAAAATTTGAATCACTCAATTTGGATGAGTGAAACTCAATAATTATCTAAAAATTGTTCGAAACACAAAAGCGTACCAAAGCGAACGAAATTTGCCTAAACACGAGCCTTAATTTGCGAATTTACGGGTCCAATAAGTCGATTTGGATACACTTATTTCAAGGAGATTTGTTCTCCTAGAATTCTAGTTTATCTAGAAATTTGAATAACTCAATTTGGATGAGTGATAGCCAAGTTATGGCCAAAATAAAAACATGGGTTGAGAAATTTTGACAGTATTTCCCCTAAAATCCCAACATTTCCTTTATATAAAAATTCCTCAAAACTAATCATAACCCAAAAGCACTTTGAAACTTAACACAAAATAACCTCAAAACTAATCTATAATCATTTAAAACACTTCTATTCCGATTTGGGGCTTTCATCAAACCTAAACACAACATTTAGGGGAAGTTAGGGTTAGTTCATACCTTAAATTTCTTGATTTCTTCCACTAGCTTGACTCTAGCTTCCTTTTTCCTGATCAAATAAGACTGAGATGGAAGAATCACGCAGCTTGGCTCCTTTCTAAACCGTGCCCTTCTCTTCTCTTTTACCCAAATGAGAACTCTCTCATTCTAAGACCAAAATTTGGTCTTAATCCACATCCTTCATAAGGCCATATTTGGCTCTCACATTTTTGCCCATTTCCCCATTTTTTTGCATTTTGGTCCTTTTTTTGTCTTTCATTTACATTTCATTTCATCAAATTTTCCATTTTGGCATATACACTTTCTCATTTATGACCCACAGGTCCTCATTCGACATTTACCAATTTAACCTTGAATTTCTTGTATAATTCAAGGGTTTTATCATTTTTTGTTCTTTCACAATATAAATTCGGAAAAATACAATTTAACAGTGCTATCACCTAAACATGTTATAAAGCGCTGGAGTATTTTAGTGTGTTACAATTATAGTATGGGTAGTGGGTCTTACATCTTGAACCCTAACACAGTCAGTTGATCAAACCATTCCCTTTGCTCGCCGGTTTAGTTTACGCTGGCTTGATCATTAGGGGCGGGACGGGCGAGACCCGGAAAACCCATCCCATTGCCATCCTTATCGATGGCGATAATTCTCGTTCGTAAACTAAAGTGATTCAGCTTTCAAAAAAAAAAAATTCCAATTCTACGGTGGTTTTTGTTGATGAATGTGATGTTGGAAAATCATGTTTTGAAGAAACAATTTTTTTCAGTCTTTCAATATCAATTTCTTCAATCTTTCAATATCGTCTTTTGAAAAGATGATTTCTTTAATTTTCAATATCGTTTTTTCAGTTTTCAATATCATCTTTTGAAAACATGATTTCTTCTTATTTTTTCTACTCTAATATCGTCTTTAGAAAAAATGATTTATACTTCGTCTTTGTAAAAGAAGATTTCAAATATTCTTTTCAATTTTTATTTTTTAAATCTTTGCAACAACTTTTTATTTTTTATTTTTTACAATTTGATAATAAATTATTATATTATAATTTGATGATAAAATTATTATAAATATGTTGATGTCTTTTTTTTTGAAAAATAAATATGCTTGTAAAATCCAGAAAAAATTTAATTTTTATGAAAAACGGCAAAAACAGTAAAAGTGCATAAATGGTTTAGGGAAGCCTGAAAATTTTTCTAGATCTCGGATGACGAAATGGACTTCATCATTGGATTCGTCTTGCAGAATCTGTTTGGAAGAAGAATTTTGATTGTGATTATGGAGATGGTGGTTTTCTGTTTTTGAGTACTTGGGCGTATAGTGACTCTACAGGATGTGATTTTATGAGAATATCGAGAGTTAGGAAATAACTCAAGTTAAGTTCATTTAAAATAAATTGAACTGAAACAAAGACGACAATAAATTGTTTTGGGGTAAGCGAGAATAGAAACAGTCGTGGACACGTGTACGACATGAGCCACATATCCGACAAATGAGTTAGAACAAAGAGAGGCAAAATGGGAATGAGGGCAAAGAAGCCCATTTTACACGGAAAAGTGAGAGAGGAAAGAGAGGGAGAGAGGAAGGCTCACAGCTTCTCTCTACGATCTATAGAGCTCGGTTGCTCAGTTTTCGTCGGGCCAAGAACTCAAGTCCATCTACGTGACGAGAGCTACACGTGGGTATCGAAAACAAAGGATTTCCCCGAGGATTCAAGCGAAGAGTTTGGGAAATCGTGGGTTTCAGGTCTCTAGGACTTCCGAAAGCTTCGTCTTCACTCAAAGAGGTATGGATTCTTCTTACTTTGGTTTATTTTCCATTCTAGGGGCTGTTTGGTTGAGTTTTAATGCCCTAAGGGGCTATTTGGAAAAATAATGGGTTATAGGAATAGTGCCCTGTTTTGACCCTATATGATGTCTAGTTTTTGGGGCTGATTTTCAATTAGAAAAAGATGGAATTTGGACTAGTGTCTTTCATGAAAATTATATCTGAAGTTGTGAACTTGAGGTTAGGCTTTTGAATTACCCAAATTGGAACTCTATAGCTCAAGTTATGGTCCATTTAATTTCCAGAATTATCACAGCTTAGGCTGTTAACTGTTTGTGTCTAGGTTTTTGGATTGATTTTCGGTTGGGAAAAAGAGGTAATTTGGACTAGTGTCTTTCATGACAATTGTAGTTGAAGTTGTGAAATTGAGTTTAGACTTTTGAATTACCCAAATTGGACCTCTATAGCTTAAGTTATGGTCCATTTAATTTCCGGAATTGTCATAGCTTAGGCTTTTAACTATTTGTGTCCAGGTTTTTGGATTGATTTCGGTTGGGAAAAATAGGTAATTTAGTTCAAGTAATCCCTTCATGAAAATTGTAGATAGGATTGTGAAAGTGAAGTTCTGACTTTGAATCACCTAAATTGGACCTCTATTGAGGATTATGGTCCATTTCCAGGGCCATCTGTTTTAGTAGAACCTATTGTCGAGATTTTGGGATGATTTTTGGTTAGGGAAAAATGAGAATTTGGACACAGTATTCTTCAAAAGGAAATTGGCAACCAAGCTATAGAGAACTGATGTTAGGCTTTTGAATCCACCCAAATAAGACCTCTATAACTCAAGTTATGGTCCATTTTTCGGAATTTGCTATAACTTAGAATTTGTTTAATGGTTTGTGTCAGTTACAGGATTGTTAGAATTGGATTTTTTGAAGCGAGTTTGAGAACCATCCTGTGGTTTGTTATGGATTGTTGTGTGGAATGTTTTGTGGGCATCTCTATGCCATAATTGGTCTTGAGGATGAGGTTGTCATTGCTCGAGTCTGAATGACATGCTTGGTAGTAATTGATTGGATGTCAATATGTGTGTCCTAATGTATTTACATGTGGAGACTGTCATGCCCCTACCCCCGCCTGGGCGAAGATAGGGGGCGCGGCACGGGATTAGGACTCCTTCACCGGCTTTTCGGACATTGGTAGGCCCATTGCAATAAACAAATTCATAAGGAAATAAAAATTCTAATACCACCATCGTAGTGGTGTTAGCTATCTTATACATATTCCTAAGTCTCATTTACTTGTATTTATACAATTCCATTATTACAAAACTTGTACATTACATTACAAAAGATAGACAAAAACCTACATCAGGTGGACTCCTACAAATGTGTTGGCCCTGGCTGATGCGGAATGCCACAGATGTCCTCTTCGGTACCTACATGGATGAAACACCCGCGCTAAGCTTATAGCTTAATGGGAAACAGATATGACCACTTGAAGTGGTCTACATTTACAGAATACATATATCATAAAGCATATGTCAGAGTTCACGTATACAGAATTCTATAACAAAATTTTCATGTCTGAGGAATTCTTGTAATGGAACCTCATATCTCTAATGGAGTTACGAACGGATATCATATACGAGGCGTACTCGAGGGTGCGATACAAGGCTCACATAAATGATTTTTATGCTTACTTCTTATTCATCATTGATTCATATCATTTAATTTCTATGTATCTTATTATTCGAATTTTATACAATATATAAGTATTTTCACACGCATAGACCTCTAATGCGAGATAGAAGGACCGTTACATAAGTACACGAGTGCGGTGCGATACTAAGCAGAGGCGATACTGCCCGTGTAACGAGTCTTGTGCTTGCGCGAGGAATCTTAGAAGCAACGTCGGTATACGCCGTAACGGATGTGTCGTAACCGCCCAGCGGGGAAGTGCCAAAACAACGATTAAGAGATACCTATTCATACCTTTATTCGGTCTTAGCGAGACATACGATTATATGTATTTGAACTACGTTTATCATTCTCTTAATTCCATTAGCGGCCAATAATGTTTATGACGGCCCAGCATCAGCCAAGGCGGTCTAATATTTTTCATCTAATTTTTATACTTGTACAAACCTTTTCATTCACTTATTAGGTGTGGCCTTTGAGCCGGGGGTCAGTTGACAACCGTCAACCGTAGGGAATATTCGTGAACGTCGGGTAACCTGACACCACTCATGAAAATCGGGCAGAGTCTCCTTGAACGGGGAGCTCTACCCAAAACAAAACTTGTCCCAATAATTTTACAACGACCACTCCGGGTCCACATATGAATAAAATGAGTAAAAATGGCCACTTGAGCGTACATAAATACTCCCCCAAAATACATCCAACCAGCGTGTCCCGATAGCTCGAGTTATTACATTACTCTTAATACAAACACATATTAAAATGAAGAATTCTAATATTATTGCTCTGCAAGAAGAAACACAATAAGCCATGTAGACAACAGCCACAAAAATCGGCCTCTAAAGAGTGCACGTCTTCTCGAAATACGAGAGCATATTCCTGACGGAGGTGAACGATGCCCGATGAAGTAAAAATCTCTACGCCAGGTTGCTCCCAGCCTAAATTACCGCGTGATTGACATAAACACACACACTCAGCAATCGCTGATCCACTGCTTGAGATGTTTTCGATCCCGTGTCTAGAGTCCTCTGAGCTCCCTCACCATGCGCTAAATAATCTCTGAGAAAACCTCATTTTTCATTTAACATGTAAATACGCTCGCACACAATTTTAGGTTGCCGGTGCATATGAAATGCATTATCTTATTCCAAACACACACATGTGTCAATATATCACTTACATATATTAACAAAATTTGCATACATGCCACATGTGTTGGCCCCCAATTCACATCAATAGCATCAAAAAATTAGCTCAGCCAGACCTGATCTGGTCCCATTTGATGGCTTACACACAATTATATTTTTATATAATTCCACATCATGTTAACATTTAATTACATGCATTAACATATATTAATTCTCACACAATTCAAGCCATTCATGCTCTATATATATATATATATATATATATATATATATATATCTCTATATATATATATATATATATATATGCATGTATTAACACAATTAATTCCCATAATTCATATTAGCTAGATTCTCGATTAATAACACCAAGAATTAGCTCACATGGAGCTAATTTACCAATCAAGCAATTCATTTTGAATCACTCATTGTCGTAAAAATCCACACGAGAAATCATGTGTCACTATTCCACGTGAGCGGTGAAACCCTCGGGTTGGCCTTGTTCACGGCCCTGACTAATGGGGATTTTCTCCTCGGTTCAAATGTTTGAGATCGAAACACGGCTAATCAAGCCTTAGAACTCGACCATTTACATGGCTCTGCGCTGAGAATACAACATGGTAGGAAAGATCCCTACGTCTTGGAGTTGGCGGAACTCCACAAATCGATGTCCGCGTGACCTAGCGTGATGACTTCAGGTCTTTAGCCGGAAATCGAGGCAGGCCGGTCGGAAAATGCAAACAGTAAATCTGGGAGAGAAAGAGCTCTTATACTCTGCAAGAGCTTCGAAAACCCGAGCTACTACACGAGCAGGCCTCTCATCAATTGGAGTTTTGTGTCCTCAAAAATGAAGAAGAGAAGTATTTGTTATTTTATGCTTTGATACAATTATAGCCCTTTCTATTAATTTGATGTCCAATCACTTTTCTTGATTTTTGACACTTGCTTTAATCTAGGCCATTCATACTCACATCCTCTCTGCTACTCATGCGACATGTGTCACATGGGATGTGTGGGTGCCAGTAGGTGAGCTTTTCATCGCATGTCTCAAACCGGGTTCTGGCTCGACACAGGTGCCTGAAAAATGTGAAAGTGCATTTACGTCTCGAGTGTGAATGATCGACGTGGTAGCCTAGTTTACGAAGGCGATTCCCAGGAGGGAGTGAGTGGTTTATTAAATCGAATCTAGAGAAAATTCAGGATTTGACGATCACTATTTCTTTAAAAATTAGTTTTCTGGGTTTATACATTCCACTTTGCAAGTTTTAATTATGAGTTTGGCATAACATCGACCTTGCGTCAGCGCGAGCCACACAATCGCGCGCGTGCGCGAACGCTAGGTAACATCTGCGGCGACCGATGTAACAATCTGCTCGCGGAGCGGCGTCACCATCGAACGCGCACGACTCTAACACCGATGTTGCTCCAAATATTGCCGAGTCACTCATTTCTGTCGCTCAGCTACGAAATCTACGTGATAACCATGACGGTGTGTTTTCATCTCGGTCGCTCCAGACTCACCATCAGCTCGACTCAAAGTCTACGCGATAACCATGACCGTGTGTTTTCATCTCGAGCCACTTCCGACTCTTATCACTCAACTCTAAGTTCATGTGATAACTTGATCGTGTGTTTTTCGTCTCAGTCGCTCTGGGCTCCACATCAGCTCGACTCAGTCTTAGTGATAACGTAGTAGTGTGTTTCCTCTCTCGGGTAACATAACTTTTTGGCCTATCTTTGTAGCCTATATCCAGCGCATAAATTTCGGATATCTCTTTGGTCCTCTTATCCACAGAGAAATTTCGGATATCTCGCTGGTCTGCTACGTGCGCGAAATTTCGGATGGCTACGGGTCTACATAGAAGTCGGATTTAGGATCTCTTGCCCCATGCTTGAAATTTGGGATAGCTTCCGTGTAACACCGAATCCAGGAAGATTAATGCGGTATGTGCTCTTAAATATGTCTGTGAGAACTAATAATTATTTTAGTCTGTTAATATAATTTTTGAAAGTTGTTTAAGGGTGAAATTATAAAGTTTTCAAAGAATTGTGGAGCTTTTTTTGATTAAGGAAAGTGGAGGGTGAAATTCCAATTATGGAATTTTAAAGGATAATAATAATAATAAATTACGAAATGGTTCGAGAGCTTAGAAAAATTCTAAGATTTCGGATTGTGAAGCGAATTTAATACAGTTAAGTTCGTCTCGCGAAATCTAGTGACCTAAAAGTTCGTTTAATTCAGGCCCAGTCGGAATATTTTACGAATTTAAGCGACGAGTGTAAGTGAAGCGCAGCAGGATTTTGAAAATTAGAAAAATGGAAAATATTTAATTAATATTTAATTAGGATAAAGAAAATTGAAACCAGGACAAAATAAATTGTTTCGGAGCTGAAACGGACCAAGAAGAGAAAGAAAAAGGGACATGTGGGTCCCACTAAAAAATAATAATAATAATAATAATAGAAGCAAAACAAAAAGAAGAAAACAAAACTCTTGATAAGCTTAGACGGACAGAGACGACGAAGGTGAGATTTTATTTTATTTTTATTCTTTTAAATCCTCTTTATCAGATTCTGGAAATTAGGCCCAGCTGAACTTTCGTCGGACGAAAGGCAAAGTTGAATTTCTGTGAAGAGAGAGCTACTATAGAATACGATATCTTAACACTTTTGTCAAACTTTAAGAGGTAGGAAATTTTCCTACTTGTATTATTCGAGCACAAAAGTGCACGTAGTTGAAATTTTTAAAAGTAGTAAAAAGGTCGTAAGCCCGGTCAAAATTTTTAAATGAGTTTAGGAATTTTAGGAAATTTTGGGATTATGTTAAGGCAGTCAGGGCTGAATTTGAGTTTACATTTTCGACTGATTCAGTTGAGGCTGGGGATTGTAGTCGAACCAAAAGTCGGACAAAATTTTCAAAAATGTTTGATTATTTTAGGCTGAAAGTCCGCTGAGTCGAGTTAGTAAAACGAGATGGATTTTTATGGGGCATTTAATGTGTATGGACATTTGGTCAATTTCACATCATATTATCGATGTCATATCGAATGAGGCCCAGCGTCGAGTTTTGTTAGAATCGAAAGTTAGTTCGATATAATTAAACTGGCTTGTATGTTTTATGGTTGCAAAATGTTGAGCCCGAGGGCATTTTAGTACTTTGTATGGATTGTGTAGGCGATTTGAGCATCCGACGAGAATCACAGAGTCAACGTGAGGAGTGTAAGAAATTAGTTGAGAAAAGGTGAGTCTCCAAAATTATTTTCTAAAACGAAAGTGTTTAAATTACAAAGTTTGTAAGTGCTTTGAAAATATAGATTTATAAAGCATTTTTTTACCTCGATTATTATACTCGTGAGAAAAGTTTGATTTCGAAATTATTTAAGAAAGCAGTTTGTACCTGGTTTAGCAAAACCCCTAGATGTACGACAGTTTCGGTCCGATGTATTTGGTGTGCATGGCAAGGTTGCGGGATATTATTATATTAACTATATTGCACAGTCGTGATTGGGGGTTAGATAGAATATATGGTAATTAGCCCTCTGCACGATGGGGTATATAGTTATTGTAGACTTAGTACATAGCGATGGTGTTGGTTCGAGGTTCATCAGAACATTTTAGTTCGAGGTTCCATTATGCTATATAGATCGCCGTGTTCAGGACCATCTTAATGGGTAGTGTTGAGTTTAGCTCTCTGATGCTCCGGACCAGGGTTCGTGGCATCATGGGGTATTTAGAAATGGGCCCACGATTAGTTTGGTACTTGATTTCCGGTATAGCACTTTCGGATATTAACCCTGCCCAAACAGTTTTCAGCGGCGAAATAGTTTCGAGACGGTTTTGTTAAAGTAGAAATAATTTGAGAATAGTTTTTATTGTGAATTAGTTTAGAATAGTTTTATTGTGGCTTGATTTCTTGTTAGAAATAGTTTTGAGCCGGTTTTGAGGAAATGGTTTCTGCTTAAAGCTTCGGTTTTCTCATAAACGGTTTACAACCATTTGCATCTGATTTTCATATTGGGAGGTACCTGAGAAACGGAGACAGCAACATTTAAAGACTTATAGTACTCAGGCAGTTTGGCTCACGATTTTGTTTTAAAAGTATTTTTCGGTCAGGTTTTGAAGCCAGAAGAACCTTTCGGAGATCCTCGATCCCAAACCAGTATTTGTGATTATATAAGATAAGGTGTAAAGTAAAAGTAGTACAAGTTAAAATGTGACATTTTGTATATGTAAATATATTTTGTAAAATATGCATGCATGGTTTTGAGAAAAACAAGTTGCGACAAAATTATGTTGGATTGATCATTATCTTATATTTTGATGAGGACCATAGGTCCTTTATTGTTGTAGTTGGACATTTGGAAAACATTGGGAGTGTATATGTTTGTTATACAGGTGATTTTGTATTTTGGGCTTGGCCAGCGTCACGATCGTTATCTTCTTGGGATTTTATTAAATCCTAAAGGGTGATTTTGATAGAAAAGTGAAAATTTATAACCCACGTTTTCCAAATCTGAGTTTCAGCGGTTTTAAACAGCTTCATAGTAGCAGCCGGTCGGCGAGCAGTTGGGAGGTTCTTAAATGGAGTTACCCGGCCCAATTCCTGTAACTAGGAAGGGGGGTATGTCATCCGGGTCTCTTACGCACACAGAAATTTTGGGATATCTCCTAGGTCTCTTACGCTACCACAGTCGGGATAGCCTTCCCGGGTCTCTTACACCCACACAGAAATTCGAGATAGCTCCCCGGGTCTCTTACACTCACACATAAATTCGGGATAGCTCCCCGGGTCTTTTACACCCACACAGAAATTTCGGACAACTCCACGGGTCTCTTACACCCACACAGAAATTCGGGATAGCTCCCCCGGTCTCTTACACCCACACAGAAATTTGGGATATCTCCCCGGGTATTTTACACCCACAGGAGTACGGATGCTATTGCGGGTCTCCTTCACCCCAACTCAGGGCTTTTTCACACGGGGATTAACGACCCCCTTTGTTGCTTTATGACACGTTAATTACTCTTCATTTCACGGCTTGAACTATGAGCCTTCATTGGACGTAGTCCCTAAGAGACAAACTCAACCACGCTCACGAGTAGTGAATGACATACCGTGCACCCACACCGGCTCGTACTGAAGTCAGGTGCACCCACACCAGACTCGATCACGATCCCCCAGAAGTCACCTGACCCAGAATCTTGATCTCTAACTCGATCCCGACCACTCGGGTCAGTCTCTCCCCACATCTTAGGGAAGAACATCCACCTATGGCCTCTAAAGGCCTCGACCTATAAGTCGAATCTGTCACCTGAGATGCGTTAATGAATGAATATGATGCATTCAATTCAAGCGTTACTCTAATTGACTAAGTGCAAAAGGTAAGCGTGCCTACATGTCCAGAGGCTATACGGCATGCTTAGCCGCAGTACCTTGAGACCTCTGCCTCCTAGGACAATCTCGCCTCATATGCCCAGGCTAGCGACAATGGTAACACGTCATTTGCCTGGCGGCTGGACTCTTGGCTGCAGACCTTGTGCTCGACCAGGCACGCACTCTGAGTCTGGCTTTGTAGACTGATCACGCAAAGTACTAGGTGCATGCGGCACCTGGGACCGTCTTTTGGTCCCTCGACTCATACTAGGGTATGGAGAAACAAGCGCTATGCGCTCCTGTCCCTCGGATTGGTAGGGCGCACCGTCCCAACCCTCGGAATCACACACACACCTGCAGAGGCGATCCCTCACTCATATGTTGAGACTGTTAGCGTTGGAAACGTACATCTGTCCTGCCCGTCCTAGCAACCACTAGCTCTTCCACAGCGGATAACTTGAGGCTCTAGAACCCTTAAGAGCCGAAGCCTTCTCTTTCTTTCCCAACTAGAGAAGGTTGATCTCCCTTCCTTTAGTACCAGCACCCATATCTTGGATGCCTCGCTAACATCTACCTCTCCTCACATGGTCGAAGTCGTCCCTACCACAGAGTCCACTCCTCCTCTAACCATTGGAGGACGATGTGCTTATGTGGCTTGGAGGTCGTTTGACGCCACAGTTACTATTGCACATGCACAGTAGAGATGGCGGTATTTGAAATCCCTACGGCTATAACCAAAGCATCTTTGGTCAAAGCCGATCTTGCTGATCAATACCTCGTGGACGACCCCTACGTCCTCGCCCTCGACTAGCCATCTACACATGTCAAATGGCAAGTTAATATTCAACGCAGTATCTCTAAGGCGTAAACAAAGCCTCGAGACACTATTCACATTCCGTAAAATTTTATACACTATGTCCAGCCCATTCATAGGTAATCTGAATAAGTTCATATATTAAATCATATTCAACAAAAAAATTTCATTTTATATTATTTCCTTTAAATATTTTATTTTATTTTATTTTATTTTTTGAAAACCTCGTGAACAGTGCTCATGAACAGTGTTCATGAACAATGTCCCAAAAAGTGACTCAGAATAGTGTCATGAGTCAAAATTGGGTTGGGTGTATAGGGTGCACACCCGAGAACGGGACTACAGGCTGCGAGCACGCGGTGCGCTGGGCAGCGCCTTGCTAGTAGGTCGTGCGGCGCGCTGTGGTGTCGTGGCATGCGAGTCTTTGTGTCGCAAGCCCCCTCGGCCAGTATCATTGGCCGTGTTGGCGCATCTTGCCACGCGTGTGGGGCCAATATGTCGTGGCTTAAGGTAGGCCGTATCATTGGCGCACCAGTAGCCGTGTGGTAACACATCTCCGCGACACACCAGCTGACGGCCGACCCCTCTGTCACGTCTGATTGTTTGTATCGTGACATGCCTCGCTAACCAGACCGCCCACCTATCATGATACAAAGGCGTATCGTGAGGGCCGCAACCCTAGCAGCGGGCCCTGGCTCTGTCACGATACAAAACTTTGTATGTCGCATTTTCCTTGACGAGCCAGGCCCTCATGCGCACGCCCGCTCGCCCTGGCAGCGTGGAGCGGCCGTGTCGCTGACCTAAATTTGGGTGTATGGTAGCCCACTGGCTGGCCGTATGTGGAGTGCCCTTTGCTTGCGCCCTAGCAGCGTCCTCTCGGCCGTGTCACTTTCCTGACGCAGGCCATGCATCACGATACATCCACAGTGTATCATGACTCAACCACCAAATGGGCAGTAGCCCATTCCAGTTTCTGCTTCTTTTTTTCATATCTTTTTTTTTTTTTTCATTCTAGTTATTGGAAAACCAAAAAAAAAAAAAAAAAAAAAAAAAAAAAAAAAAAAAAAAAAAAAAAATATATATATATATATATTTCATTTCGATAGAAGCAAAAATAAATTTATTAAAATTTATTTTTTATTTATTTTCTTCCAGGTTTACCTTTGTAAAACCTTAGAAAATTTCTTCTCATAATTTTTTTTTTATCTTTTTTATTTATTTTTATCTCCAGTAACCTCTTTGCTACTCCATAATTGCAATAGCCTAGACCACTGCACTTCATACAACTCAAAATTTTTATGAGTTAAATTTTAACCTTTTCTTGTGCAAGCGAAAATTTTTCGAGTTCCACAACACAATCTATTTATGTTCAAAGCTTGGAACTACATCCAAAGAGTATATATATATATATATATATATATATATATATATATATATATATATATATATATATATATATATATTCCCTCTTTTAATTACGAATGCATTTTAAAATTTCTCAAACACCTAAGGTTATATTTTCGACCTAATATTCAACGTTTTCTTCTATACTACTCACCAAGCATACAAATCACCTGATTCATACAACATATGATCACATCACTCATGTTATACACCGTCCACATATACAACACCTGATCAATCGCACATCACATTTTAATTCACCAAAATGCACAAGGATGCATGATCTAACCCATTTCCCATCAAGTCCTAGGTAAACCGTATACCTAACTTACTGATGCTAAGCTATACTCTAGTATCCAACATCGAGCTATACTAAGCTATGATGTTTTTACACTTTAATGACTATGGCCTAAGCCCCGAGTCACGAGCCCTAGGTATTCGGTATACAGGTCTGATATAATTGTGATGGCCGGAGTGGGTTGTGACCCATCAACTCGTGGAATACTCGTGGACGTCGGGTAACTCGACACCACTCATGAAAATCGGGTAGAGTCGCATGGGAGGCTCTGCCTTAAACTTATCAAATAATTTTACAACGACCACTCCGGGTCCACATATGAATAAAATGAGTAAAAATGGCCACTTGGGCCCATACATAAATACTCCCCAAAATACATCAACCAACTATGTCCCAATAGCTCAAGAGTTATTACATTACTCTTAATACAAACACATATTAAAATGAAGAATTCTAATGTCACATTATTATCACGAAACATCAAAGCCGCATGAAACTGTACAAATCGACTACAAGCGCCGCATACCGAGAGCGGTCGCATGCGAAATAATATTCATAAATTAGGGTGACGATACTTGATGAGTGAAAATCTACTTACATGGAGTTACTCCCCGCAGTGCACCATGATTCAACATAAACACACACTCAAGCAAATACGCAGTCCTACTTGAATATACACACGCCGTCCGTGTCTCGAGTCCTCACCGACTCCCTCACGCATGCCTAAGCCAATGCGAGAAAAACATCATTTTCATTTCTTTCATGCCATGCACTCACACCTAATTTTCTAGGTTGCCCCGGTGCATATGAAATGCATTATGCTATTTCAAACCACACATGTCAATATATCACTTACACATATATTAACAAAATTTGCATACATGCCTCATGTTATTTAATTCACATCAATAGCATCAAAATTAGCTCACTTGAGCTAATTACAATTCATTTCAATGGCTTACACACATTTATATTTTTATATAATTCCACATCAAGTTAACACACATTTAATTACAGCCATTAACATATTAATTCTCACACAAATTCCAAGCCATTCATACTAATATATACATATATATATATATATATATATATATATATATATATATATATATATATATATGCATGTATTAACACAATTAATTCCCATAATTCATATTATTCGATTCTCAATCAATAACACCAAAATTAGCTCACATGGGCTGAATTTACCAATCAACAATTCATTTTGAATCACTCGACATCACTTAAAAATCCACACCCAAAAATCCGTCACTATTCAGCGAACGGTGAAACCCTCGGAGTTGGCATTGTTCCGCAGCCACAGCTGCACAATGGGGATTTTCTCCGGCTCAGGTTCAAATGTTTTGAGGCCAGAAAACACAGCTAATCAAGCCCTCGAGCATCCTGACCATTTGGCTCTTGTAGAAGAATAACATGGTAGGAAAGATCCTACCTCTTGGGTTGGAACTCCACCAAATTAGTGTCCACGCGTGAGGCTACCGCCCGCGTAGATCGAAACAACCTTTGGCTCAGTCGAGAACCGACGGTCCGACGATCACAAATCTAAGAGAGAAGAACTCCTTCTCTCACAAAACTCGAAAACCCAGAGCCTCTTGCACAGGCAGGTCCTCTCATGTTCGTTTTTGTGTCTCAAAAATGAAGAAGAAGACTATTTGCTATTTTGTCTTATTCTCATTAACCTTTCATTAATTCCCAATGTGTCCCTTTTCTTGATTTTTTGACCGCCCCTTTCAATCTAGGCCATTCATCTCATCCTCGCTACTAAATACGACATGTATGCATGGAGTGCAATGTAGTAGGTGACTTTAATCCTTGTCATGTCTCTCAAACTGTTTTACGCACTTGAGCCTGCGATTGCCTCAAAGAAAGCGTGAAATTCGGGCGTCTGGAATTCTAAGTGATGTGGTAGCTAGATTTATAAGGCAGTTCCAATGGTGAAGTCTGTTTCATCATCCAAGATCTAGAAAAATTTCGGATTTTGATCTAAATTATCTTTTTGTCTTTTTTCAAAAAATTAGATTTTCTCGGGGTTTCACATTAGGGTCCTCATTAATCTAATGGATAATTGTTAGAATTAACAGAAGAGAGGAGCTAAAACAAAACTTATAGGTACGCCTAGGCGAAGCTTCGCTACGCCTAGGTAGAGAGGTTCGCCTAGGCGGAGCATGTTACGTCTAGGCGGATCAGAAAGTTCAGAAAACTTGACCTCGGGTTCGCCTAAGCGGAGGTGTCTCCGCCTAGGCGGAGCTCTACTCCTAGGCATGGACTCCTACGCCTAGGCGTAGGGGTGTCGAGCAGAAATAGAAATGACCAGTTTTGGCCATTTTCGTCGGAACTCTTTCAACCAAAACACACCATTTCGAAACAAAACCATAAAACTAACTTAAACCAACCAAAAACACATGTATGGAAAAGTTAGTGTTTTCCTATGTGAAACCCCGGAAAATCCAGAATTCTGAGAAAGGATAAAACAGTAATTTCGGTAGAAAATCTGGAATTTTTCTAGATCTTGGATGATGAAACGAACTTCACTGTTGGAATCATCTCGCAAAATCTAGCTACCACGTTGAATTTCGTCGAATTCCGAAACAATCAAAATTTCACGTTTTTCGAGGCAACGGGGGTAGTGGGGGACACTTGGCACATTTTGAGTGGCTCAAGTAGTGCCACGTGTCATGTGCAGAATTAGTCAAACATGAGCTCAAGTGTGGGCCATAGGTGGACACATGGCATGATGCCATTTGATGAAAATCGAGAAGTAGAGGGATAAGTGGATAAAATCCAAGCCCGACCCGATGGGTGGGCAGCATGGCATGAGAGGGACCGAGTCATAACTTGGCTAAACTCTCTGACCGGTTTGGGAGAAGGAAAAGAGATAGAAAGAAAATAGATTTTTAAGAGAGTAGGTCCACCTTCTCTCTAGAATTCCTAGTGATCGGACCATTGAATCCACACTTGACCCGAGGTAGAGTTGCTTTCTCCTTTGAGGAGCTACGCATGGATACAGGTTTTGTGGGTTTGACAAACTCAGAAGGTAGGGTCTTCTCACCTGGTTTATTTTTTGGCTTAAGAGCCGTTTAAAATGGTTTGGATGGTGTAGAGGAGCCGTGAGTGGCCCGTTTAGTTAGTCCCAAAACTTAGAGGATTTGAATCTTTGGAATTTTTGGACCCATTTTGGATAGTCTCGAACTAATTTCGGACTGAAAATGATCCTTGCGTACTTAATTTGTGTGTTGTTGCTTGATATTTGCATAACATGCAAATTGTGTGTTGTTTCTTGATATTTGCATAACATGCAAATTGTGTGTAGGAGGTATAACCATCCGTGAATTGTTTATGTTGCATGTAGTTTATAAATATTCATGTGGCATAAAATAAATGCATTAGCATCATGCATTTGTATGCACAAGAACATCGCATGACATTAGGTGTGAGTGCATGGTTTGGGTCGATCCTAGATTTAGTGTTGACCATGGTACATCGACACCGTGTTTGGTGTTCGATAAATTTTCATGGGGACATGGTAAGATTGACATTGGTTGGTGTCGATGGTGGGCTCGGTAGCATGGGACATCGTCCAAGCTAAGCGTATGATTTTAAAAATGTCGAAAATGTCCGATGTAGAGATAAAAGTTTATTGGGAATTGTTCGATGTTCGGAGGTGTCCCGGTCTTTCGGAGGGATGTAGTCTTTCGGAGGGCGTCGGTGTTAGAGAAGGTGTCCGGTGTTTGGAGGGTGTCCGGTGCTCGGAGGATGTCAGGTGTTCGGAGGATGTCGGATTGAAGGTTTCCATGGTGGTGTGTCCTAATATTTCGGAGGATGTCAGATTTTAAATGTAAAGCGAATATTTTTTGTTTTGAAAATAAATTCTCATACATGACAAGTTACATGTGTGAGGGAGTTGGTGAGGACTCGGGGCATTGATAGGGCATGTAGACATTCAAGTAGGATCATGCATTTGCTTGAATGTGTTTGGTTGCCATTACATGTGCACTTAGGTGAGGAGTAACCCATGTAGGGGAATTCAACTACTGGGCATTGCTCACCACAATCGAGAAGGAAAATTATTCAGTGTGAAGGCGCACGAGGATGGGAGGCACATTCGAGGTCTTAGAGACGAGAAGAGATGGCCATATGTGGCTTTATTATGTATTTTGTAAAAATGCAGGTAAGACGGAGTTTTGGATAATTTGTAAATAAAACAAATTGTAAATAAATTCCTTTTAGTATAAAATATACATTTCGACGAGTATGGATAATGGACTTTATTGAGTCATTTTTACTCATGTATGGGTCTCATGATATGAGACACAGTGTGACGCCCCAAAACCGGGGTGTCCGTTGACAACCCGTTAACCCACGGAATACTCGTGGATGTCGGGTAACCCGACACCACTCATGAAAATTGGGCAGAGTCTCCTTTGTACGGGGAGCTCTACCCATGGTACAAAACCTGTCCCAACAATTTACAATGATCACATAGGGTCCACATGTGAGTAAAATAATGGCCACTTGGGCTCACACGTATCACCACAAAATACATCAATTATATACAATAGTTCAAGAGTTAATAAATTACTCTTTACCAAACATATATTAAAATGTACAATTTCTAATACATGTTATACAAAATGACAATGCCAAAGCCACAACCCGACTTTCTTCTAAATGCGGCCTCTAGTGAGCGCCATCCTCTTGTACATTCCCTGTACCTGAAATAGTGATCCCTCGACAGGGTGAGCAAAGCCCAGTAGTGATAATTTCCTAAATGGGTTACTCCCCACCTAAGTGCACATGTTATGGAAAACAATCCGTCAACATTGCTGAACCTACTAAGATATCTACGGGACCAATCCATGTCCCGAGTCCTCACCGACTCCCTCACATATGTCTAAGCCGAATTCGAGTAAAATATCCAGTTTTCAAAACAAAAAGCTTTTGCTCAAAGCAATCACAGAGTTTCGGTAAAATGTTGGATACCCTCAGGGGCGAATTCTTTGGATAACGGCAGCAGTCATGGTCCTCATCCGAAGTGATCTGTTGGAAGACTCTCCAAGGAAATTCTTCGAAAAATCTTCCTTGAAATTCCTTTCACAAACATTTTCGTTTTTCTTTCAATTTCATGTCATGCACTCACTCCTAATATTCTAGGGTGCCCCAGTGCATATGAAAAGCATGATGTCAATCCCAATAAAGTCATGCTAATATATAAAACATGTATATAGTAACATAATTAATCCACATAAATCAAGTTATGCAAATTCACAATCAACAACACCAAAATTAGCTCACATGAGCTAATTAACAAACCTGAAATTCATTTTGAATCGCTCCAGCATCATAAAATCACACCCAAAAATCACGTCACTATTCACGTGAGCGGTGAAACTCCCTCGGTTGGCACTATTCATTACCAAATTTAAGGATTTTCTCCACTCGGTTCAAAGGTTTTGGGATAATCTTAAACAAATCTGGCGCCGAGAATATCACAACCATAAACATGGCTCTTAGCTAAAGAATATCACAAGTAGGAAAAGATCCCTACTTCTTGGAGTTGTCGGAACTCAACCAAATCGGTGTCCACGCGTAGCCCTCGCCACGTAGAACAGTTTTACTTCTTGCTCAGGCTCGAGGGGAATCGGCCCAGTCCCAGGGAGGAGGAAGGCTGAGGAGGAGCTTGAAAAGAACTTGCATTGCTTTTCTGGGCAGTAAAAAAGGGGAAAGAAGAAAAGGCCTAACTTAGAGGAGAGGAGAGAGAGGAAGGAGGAGAGAGAAGAGAAGGAAGGAGGAAGATCTAGAAGAGCACACTCTCTCTAAATTTCAAAACCGGCCACCAGCTACATCTCATCTCTTACTGCCACGTTTGTTCTTGATTTTGGAAGAAGATCACTATTTAGCTTTTGTCTTATTCTCATTAACAATTCCTCCCACTAATCATGCAACATGTGTCACATGAGTACATGTTGTGGGTGACTTTTGTCACATCACATGTCTCTCAAACCCGTTTTATGGCACCCAGTGCCTTGAAAAACGTGAAATTCCGACTGTTTCAGAATTCGACGAAATTCAACGTGGTAGCTAGATTTCGTGAGACGATTTCAACGGTGAAGCCCGTTTGTCATCCGAGATCTAGAAAAATTTCGGGCTTTTACTGAAATGACCATTTTACCATTTTTCAGAAAATTGGAATTTTCTCGGGTCTTACACACAGGTTTTTGCAGGTTGACGGTGGTCAACGGGACCCCCGGGATCGGGGCGTCACATCCTAACCCAAACTTAAACAAGTATTTCCAATACCAAAGTTTCCAAACCAACAAATATCAATTTCCAAACAAAGGAGATGTTCCAAACTTGGATTTTTCTCTTCTCTCCTTCCTTCTTCCTTCTTCTTTCTTCTTCTTTTCTTCTTCTTTTTCTCCTTCTCCCACCAAATTGCCCTAACTCTCATGCCAAAATGAGATTTTTTTTAAGGCCATGTTTGGCCTTATCTTATTTTTGGGTCAATTTCCTCCTTTTTGCCATTTGGTCATTCTATTCCATTCTATTTGCAAATTTTAAATTATCTTATTTCTAATTTAGCATATAATCTTTCATCTTATGCCACTTGGGTCCTTAAATTGGCAAATTACTAATTTATCCTTAACTCTTGGATAAATCTCGGGTTTTTATCACTTTTCTTACTTAACATTTATATTATGGAAAATACAAATTTTACTTTTCTTATACTACAAAACTGAAATAACTACTAGGGTCTAATTCGAGGTGTTATAGAGAGTATGTATGTGTGTATGAGTATGTTAACATGATTTGTGTGATTTAATTGGAAATTGTATGTTGATTGATATAATTGTCCAAATGATGCATGAGTGTAATGCATGAATGAAATTGTCCACATAGCATCCAAATATATATGTGTGACATGGCATAACCATGAAATGACATAATTGTATTTCATATGCACGGGGACATCGCATGAAATGGGTGTGTGTGCATGGTTGTTGTCATTCACCATTCTTGGTGAATGCGTGGTGGACACGGTACCTTGGATGATGTCCAATAGAGTTCCACGGTTTGCATGGTTGTAAATTAACACTGCGTTTGGTGTTGATTGTACGAGCTCGAAAAATAGGACAACTTCCAAATTGAGTCGCATGGTTTGAAAATGGAAAATGAAATTATATGGATCCATCAGTGAAAGCTTGTAAAAGTGTGGGAAGGTTTCCGAAGCTTGCGGTGGGACTTGGGAAAATTCGCCACATATAAAAGAAACATGGATTTTTGAAAACAAATGATCATTGAAGTGAACTTCCAAAAAGCCTTTGGTTTGAAAACAAATGAAATTTGTTTTGTAAAATGATCATTTGATGTAATCCAAGAATGATGGATTTTATCACGCATGGGTTTCGACATTGTGTTATAGGAGTCGGTTGGGACATGGGTTTGATGGAGTCAATGAGGACTCGGTACATGAGACATGGTGAGTCGCATCTCATTCATGGCATGTGGAATTTCATTCTAGGTTTGCATAATTTTGATTGAAATGTGTTTTTTTGGTGACATGACCATTGCATGTGTGCTTAGGCAGTGAGTAGCCTTTGTAGGAGTTCCCTCTATTGGGCATTGCTCACCCATTCGTGGGTCCCCCTTTCAGGTACAGGGAGTGTACAGGGAGACGACGTTCACTCGAGGCCGCCATTGTGAAGAAAGCCGAGTTGTGGCTTTGGTTCTTTTGTAAAATATATTAGAACAAACTGTTTTGATATATGTTTTTGTGTAAAGAGTATTGTACTTAAACTCTTAAGGACTATGACATTATAGCCTTGTGCATTATGTTTGAATATGGATAAATGGACCATATGTGGTCATTTTTACTCGTAGATGGACTCGAAGAGGTTAAGATATGATATTTGGCCCCGGATGGGCAATGCTATTATCTGTTGTACAGGTTGTATTTTTGGGTAGAGCTCCCTGTACAAAGGAGACTTTGTTCGATTTTTGTTAAATTATAGGTCGATGGGGACCATGATAGTATGGTATCGGGTTACGAGATTCTAAGTTTTAGCGGGTTGTGGTTGGTGAAACGGACTCCCAGGTTTTGGGGTGTCACAATGCTAATGCTAATATGAATTGAATTTATGTTTTTCATTATTCATACATTATATGATTAATTTTTTTTGCTCAAAAACTTATTTTAAATTATCTTTTCAAAAAAAAATATTTTAAATTATAGTTATTATTATAAATATATTTTTATCTTTATCTTAATATTTTTAATATTTTAATGATACATCATTTTATTACTAATTAAAGAATAAAAAATATAATATATATACAATAATATAATAATTTTAAATATATATTATGAAATAAATTCATTTTCTTATATAATTTAGTATATAAAATAATTATAGCCATTATGATATAGTATTTATAAATATTAATATTTTTCAAAATATATTTACTATTTGATATTAAAAATAATTGTGATATCTCGTAATTATTTTTAAGGGTAGAAAAATATAATTATTTAAAATTAAAGTAAGGGTATAAGGGTAATTCTCCCAAGGAACCCCAAGTATAAATAGAAAAAAAAAAATTAATAAACCGTTTTTACTTTCTCTGCATAGTCTCCATCTCTTGATCATGAAGCCATGGAAAACCGAAGTCGTCAAATCTAGGGTTTGAAGAAGTGATTTAAAGAGAATCGGAAAACATAAGACTTCGAATCTAGGATTGAGGAAGAGAATTTGAAAGGTAAGATCTTTCCCTTATTATTTTTTAAAATTATTTTATGTAGATTATTTTAATTTTCTTTAAGTTTAGATCAAGCCTAAAGAAGTTAAATTTATATTACACTCCATTTCTTTAAAAATAAAATAAAATAAAATAATGGTTAGTGGTGTCCTATAGAATTGCTTTGAATAGGAGAATTAAAAGGTAAAAGAAAAAAAAAAAATTAGGAAACCACCGTAAGCTATGAGTTTGTGAATGAAAAGAATAAAAAAAGAAAAAAAATGTAGTAATATGTTTTGAGTTTGTGAATAAAAAAAAATAAAAATAAGTAGGAGACAATTTAACCCCAAAAAAAATAAAATAAAGGAAGTAGAGGACCACATTAAAAAAAAAACAAAACAAAAAATTTATAAGTGGAAATTTTAGAGATGAATCATAAGGGTGTGGAAAGTAGGTTGAAAAGTCAAAAGGGCATGTTTGCATGATTTTGATTGATATAAGTGAAAAGACAAAAGGGGAATGTGGTAAAAAACCAAATTTTTTTTTGTTATGAATAATATTATTAAATATATATATATATATATATATATATATATATATATATATATATATATATATATATATATATATATATATAATTTATTAGACCTAAAAACCTTCATAAAGTAAGTCTTGAAAACTTATGTATAAGAAACCTAGGAAATTTGATTCATGATGGATGCTTGAAAAAAAAAAGAAAAATGTTAGATATTCAAAATTTATTTTAGAAAAAAGAAAAGAAAGAAATATTTGAGGATAATTTTTTAAAGAAAATAATAATAAACAAATAAGATAAATTTGAAAAGGCTAAATTTTTATAAATATATGTATTTGATAAGTATTTGAATATATATATATATATATATATTGGCAAGTAAATATCTTATTAAGAATTGAAATTTATTTAGATAAGGAATATGATTAGAGTAATTATTGAGTAATTATAGGAAATAAGATAATTGTTAGGTAAAAAGACTAGATGAGTATTATGTAATAATATAATTTATAAAATATTATTGAAATTATTTCTTTATAGTAAAAGATTTAGTTCAGATTAAGAGCATTAAAATAAATAAATAAATAAATAAATTATTAAAATAAGATCCAAAAGGAATATGAGTTTTATAAAATTTGAAAAACTACCTAATTCAAATAGTTATAATTTAAAAAGTTGTCAATATGTTTGAGGTGAACAATAAAATCATGTTGATAGAATAAACTCTATAAATAAAAATTTTTATAAAATATTTAGAAACCCATTAACTTTTATTATTATGAATTAGAAATTTAAAAATAATATCGTTGCTAAGAATATCAAATTAGGAAAGTTTTAGGAATAAATAAGTAATGATGATAGTTTATTCCTTATTATTTTAGGAGAAATATTTAATTGAGGTGAAATTCTTCGAATTAGCTTTTTCAAAGTTTTTGAATACTCTTTTGAGGTAATGGATATTAATACAGCTTTTGTAAAAGAAAATATTTTATATGTTTTTGCGTAAAGATTATCTATATAGTATTTTTTGAAAAATATATTTATTTGCCTTTTATGTAATTTGAATGAGGAAAAGTTTGATTTGTTTTATTCCTTTGCTTGTCCATGGATCAAATAGAGATTTTGCATGAAAGTATTTTGAGATTTGTTATGTTTATGAAAGAAAAAGTAGAGATATGATGTTTTGTGGTTTGAATATTTGTATGAAATATTTGACTCTAGTTCGTTCGATCATGTAAACGAGAATAATAGTTGACACTATTCGACAATTGTCAACGAGAATAATAGTTGACCTTTACATTCCTTGATGGTGAATGTAATTGATTTGAATACCAGCTTCTAGGGGTTTTGGTTAGAGGTTACTAGTACTAGTAGTGTTTGGTTTCGTCCACCTTAAAAGGAACAATTTGTGGCTAATGAACTCATTTAAAAGTCGCGTAGGTGAGCGTTTGATGTTGTTGATCGAAGAAAAATATATTTGGAATGTATTTGATTTTGGACTTTGATGAAAATGTTTGAATCGAGGGTGATATGAAATTGTTTGGATCGCATTTTGATATGAACTTGATTTGAAAATGTTTGAAGGGGAATTGCAATGTTCGACTTATTTTTTGAATTAAAAGTTTTGATGAAAAACATTTATTATTTGTTATATGATTGAAAACTTTTTGATCCATGAAAATGTGTTAGTATTTTTATTGAGCTTTAAGCTCACTCCCATTTGTTGACATATTTTCAAGTACTTTTTAGTTTCTGCGAGAAGTGATGGCTAGGTTGGGGATATGTCATCATTAGGATTTGATTAGAATTTTATGTTGGATCATGTTGAACTAATAAGGTCATGTTTATGTGGAATGTTGGGTTTTGAAAGTTAATTGAAGAAAACCACTTGGATAATAACATTCGTTTTATATTAGTACCAAAGTTGGATTTGGGAGATCCTAAATATTGTTATATTCTTAACAGCTTTATATGAGATTCATAATTGAGATTTGGATATTTAGAAATAATGTTTTTTGTCGGCATGAAAATTTGAATTTAGAGAATTGATGAATTTAGAAAGTTGCGCATTTACTCTGAACATGTGTTTAGTAATTAGACGAAATCCAGTTATAAGGAAGGTTAGTGTCGTTTCGTTCAATCCTTGATGAGGCTTGAGGATGTGGTGTGATCATGCCCCTAGAATGGGTTTTGAGCGTGACCAGTGGTATGTTTATCAGTTATGATCTTGATGACAACTTGTTTAAGTTTGTCTATGGGGATAGTTAGGTGACGTGTTAGTTGAGAGTTCATATCTGTTTGTGTATTCTTAACATTCTTTACAAATGTATGTTAGATAATTGATTTCTTGGTGACTAGTTAAAGTTCACTACACTCTTTTGCCTTTGTACTGTTTGTTGGTTTAGTGAATATACTTTTATCAATATGAATTGCTTGGGAGGGGGAGAGGGGGATTTTTTTTTTTGGTTGTCACTTCTATGGAACATGTCATTATGGACAATATGGTGGTTTGAAGTTATTTTATGACGATTAGTAAGAAGGATGTAATTGACTTAATACTCCTTAACGTAAGGTTTTTGTTTGATTTTGAGGATTAATTAAGGAGCTTACTACCTTTTATTTATCGATTGTTTTGGGAAAATATTGTATTTTCATATTCTTAGTTATCTTGAGTTTAATTGAAGGGAAACATGTGGATAAATTGTTACGCATAAGCTGTAAAACCCGGGAAAAATTCAATTTTTCTGAAAAAATGGTAAAACGGTAATTTGACGCTATAATACAGGTGGAAAATCTGGAAATTTTTTAGATCTCGGATGAAGAAATGAATTTCATCGTTGAATTCGTCTCGCGAAATCTAGTTACCCAGTCGAATTTCGTTGAATTATGATATGATCGGAATTTCATGTTTTTCGAAGAACTGTGGTGTCAAGACACTGGTGGTGCCACATGGCAATTTAATTGTAAGCTACCATGGCACCATGGAGAAAGACACATGGGCATGAGAGAGCCATGTGATGTGGAAGGTGCCACCTAAAGCATACGTCTACGCGACACACTAAGACACGATTTACACCACGCCAAGACATACGGCCATGAGAGAGAGAGAAGAGAGGGAGGAAACTTTCAAGTCAGTTTCAACCAAAAATTCGATGGGTAAGGGGAGAAAGAAAGGAAAGAAGAAAAAAAAAAGAAAGGAAAGAAGAAAAAAAGGAAAAGAAAGGGAGGAAAAAAAAAGAAGGAAGAGTCGTGCGTGGAGGAGAGGAGAAAGAAAAAAAGGAATAGCACTTCCCTTCGCGATCTCCATTAACCGGCCACAAACCCATCTGAAAGAAGACGAAGTCATCTACGCGATAAGGGTTACATGTGGGTACCGAAATCCGATTTTTTCGTCAAAGTTCCAAGGTAGTTTTGACTGCGCTACGTAGGGTCAGAAATGAATCAACAAATATTTATATACCTGTCTTCCACCGCCGTAGTCAAGCCATCAGCAAAGATAAAGGGTCTGTGTGGCTCCAACACTGGGATGGGTTTTCTTCAGATAAATGATTTGAGGAAATCAAATCAGACTAAATTTTGGATTTTGGGTCATATAAAAACAAAGGAGTGGATGGTTTGCAACCGAAAAATAAAATGAAGAAAATAAAAAGAACTCCTCGGGCTGGGGCACACGCAGTTTAAGATCCTAGTTAACCGAGGTCCCCTGTTATTTCCCTCTATGACATGCAACCTATAGTCCATGGCATAACCGGATCTATGTTTAACTAGCAAACCTCACCCTTGAAACAACTCCTATTTGAGTCAACACAGGTAGCATGCATCTATGGCCCCTTTACAGTTTAAAATCCTAACACTTAAATTATCATTTCAGAAAATTGAAGACCATCTAAAAGAATCAACATGGCATCTCACCCGGAGCACTGCATCCTAAAGCATGGAGAGTATCACAAAATAATAACAAGAAATGTTATTTAACCCTAATTTGAAGAACCCTAACATGTAAATATTATCTCGTAGGCTCAGAAAGACCATCTAAAGAACAATAAATTCCCAAAGCATGGAGAGTATCAAGCAAATCAATAACATCCCATGTTATGCAACTATCGCTTGAAACCCTAACCCCTTAACCTACTCGCTGGTTCGTAGTAATTCAGATTGATATTAGTGTATCTAAAGCTAAGAATACACTAAACCCCAAAAGCTTGCCAAGTATTGGCTGCTGGAAAAGTAAATCAAAAAGCTAAAAACCTAGAGTTGAAAATTTAAAAATCAAATGACAAACCTCACTGCATGAAAAGCATGGGAACCACCAAAGACTTTAAGATCTCACCCCAGCTACCCCTTTTTACTAAGAAGGAAGTGGTTTTAGCCGCTCATCCTCCAAGTTGTCATCCCTGGAGGGTGTTTGGCAACCGTGAAAGGGAGAGAAAGAGAGAGAAGAGAGAAAACTAAAGAAATGAAAGCCGCAAGATATTTAACAAAGATTTAAAGCTAGGTTTACAACTTATAAGGTGGCTATAGCCAACCCATAAATGTGTGAAAGCCAAGAAAGCCTAACAACTTGGCTAAGCTATAGGACAAGAGAGTAATAAACCAAAAATTGAAGCCTACATTAATTACAAAAAGGATGACAGCATGAATAATTTCCTCGCTGAATGCTCAAAAAATTTCATAGTTAGCGAAATCACCAAGAGATACGGGAATGCAAAATTTCGCTTAGGCAATGGTGTGATTTCGCTTATTAGCTAAATTTCACAATTTTAGCGAAATTCTTGTGAGTAGCGAAACATGAAATTCGCTAAGACGCTGGACATTTCTGCCATTAAAATCCCGTGAGTGAGCGAAATGCAAATTTTCGCTAGAATGGTGCATTTCTCGCTAGCTTTAGCGGTAAATTCTCCCGTGGCCACTGCTCCATTGCTTCCTCGTGATCCCTGCATTTTGCCCTCGCTTCACTTTCTTCTATTTTCTTCTTCTTTCCTTCTGGGGTCTCCGATCTATGATGTCGTAGTTTGCCTCGAATTTACGTGAGCTGATCAATCACAATATATGCATGTTTACCACGTAAACCGGCAAAATTGCCACAAAATGCTATCATTAGAATATTAGGGACCGTAATGCGTAAATCTAAGTTAATTATACTACCTAGTACACAAAAAGCACTCAAAACCTATTAAAAATGTGGTTCAAAATAGCACTGGGCACTAATCATACCCCCCTAACCTACACATTGCTAGTCCCAGAGCAATGAAAGAACGAAAGAAAGTGCATACAAAAAAGATAACAAAATTATGTGCACAAAAAAGGCGAAGTTCAAAAAAGGCAAGAAGTAATGCCTAACCCTAAGTAAGAATCATTAAAGTCGGTTCAATAACTATCATGAAAGAATAAATACCATACAAAATTGAGTATCAAAAGAGTCTCCTCTCAAATGAATCAACCAGAAACTTCACTCAAAATCTATGTTTATTTGATTAGCTCTCAACAATAAATCGCTAAACCGCGCCTCCCCCAACTCGTTACTACCACGACCTAGCACGCTAACCAACCCAAATAGATCGACCCACCTCTTATTCCATTAATCTCTTTCGCGGCTGTAGGTGCATTGCTAAAACCTCGACTTCATCAAAGTCCGTAACGGGGTCCACCGATGACTCCCAACCAATTAAGGTTTAGGGCATCATCAAAAGGATCAACTCGACCACAAACTCTGGCTGTGCTTCCACCCTCGACTTCCGAATGACTTCGAGAAATTAAGCACCTACAACTTGCTAAACTCCACCTATCCACCCATGTAGCGTAACACTAAGCCTGACTCCCAACCAAAGGAATAGTTTAGGCACCGGCTTTAAAGGCTTCGCCATATACCCCTGACCGTGCTCAAAGTTTCAAGGCAAAGCGTTGCAATTTTTATTCTTTTCTTTTCTTTTTCTTTTCTTTTCATTTCTTTTCTTTTCTTTTTCTTTCTTTTTCATTTCTTTCTTTTCCAATAGGGTCCCAACCTATTAAAGGCGGTCAAAGAAACTAGGGTAGGTTATGCAAATTAAGGGAGGGTGCACAGTTTTTCAACCTATCATTGAAATCTAATGTGCTTTGTGTGTGGTTAGCTAAAGGTGGAAGAAAAAGGTCGAAATCAATAAGAATTCAACTAATCATTCACTCAACTAAGCATGGAACCAATCTAACATCAATAGAATTGACAAAGCTTCAATTTTTCAAACCACAAAAAGTCAGCAAACCACAAAAGTTTTATGGTAAAACTGCCCAAATTTTACAAAGTAAGTCAGATGGTATAACAGCCTTATAAAAAGGGGGACCCAAAGCCACCGAACATCACAAAATGGGCTTAAATAAAATAGTCAAATGGAAGCATAAATGCAAAATCCACTTCTTTAATAACTCTCCCCAATCCAAACATCTTTGTCCGAAATGGGGCTCCTAATGGAAAATTAGAGAAGGAAGTGTTACTCCATGATAAGATGTGATCATTAGCTGGATAGATACTTCGCTTTCCATCGACGCCTTGGCGACTCCGCCCATTTCCAAATAAAACAAGTTAGGAGAAGAAAAGAGAAAAAATGACCGGGCTTGAGCATTTTGAAAATTACACTTAACAAAAAATTCAAAAAATGTTCTTTCTGGACATATTTGGGATTCACAATTTTAAGCTTTCCAACTGGGTATTCAAGAATGCCTAAAACTGGAGTTCCTGGATGTACAAGTTATGGGCAAAACAAAAATTGAGGACAAATTGTGGTGATTTTGCTAGGGATTGCGAAATTGAAAATTTCAATCTTTCGCAATATGTTCGCAGAATCTTAGCGAATTTCAGAACCTGCTCGCACTGTAATCTTAGCGAAAAATCACAATTATCGCTAAACTAAAAAAATTTTCAAGAAGAATGTTTTTAGCGAATTCGCATTTTCGCTACTCACTCCAAATTCTCATTTAGCTTAGCGAAATTCTCACAATGAATAAATTTTTGGCTAATTTTCACGGTTACCGACTTTCTTGATTTACTTACAATTGCGAAACAATTGCGAAACATTTGCGAAATTCGTCATATTCTTCATTCCAGTTTCAAAATTTGCATTTTTGCTTCAAAATCGGGCACAATAAACTGCAAAATTTAACACGTGGAAAAATTAGAAAAGATCAAGTGTAAAAGAAAAATTAATTTACAAACATAACCAACTAAAAATAAAAGATGTAAAAACAAAACAAGAAAATCTAAACAAAAAGTGGGGAGGAGCTTAGAAATGCCTAGGTCCGGTGCTCTAAACCCGAACTCGCACCCGAACCAACCACCGTACATGCAAGGTGCATTTGCCATCTGAATGTGCAAAGGCACACGAGCCACTAGTCTTCTAAAGTTCTCGTTGCATGGCTACTAGTGGTGGGTCGACTTACCTGGGAGTCGATGCGTCATTTGACTTGTTCCGTTGTGTGGGCGATGTACACTCGGGTCATCTCGAGGGAGCCATCAAGTAAAAACAGTAATGGCCCGGCATCGCAATGGTGTCCAAATCTATGATGGGCCTCGGGTCCCTTCCACCGTTTACATGCCCACCGCTTCCTACCAACAAGGCCAGTGGTTTTCAGCTCTTCTTTCCAAGGCAACGCATCACTGACTCGTATCCTCGCGCTTCTTCAGAGCTTCTAATGATTCCACTTTCAATTCCTCCCAGGTCAGCAAATGAGCCCGCTTCAACCAAAATCGCTTCGGGCCTGCCACTCTTCCTCTTGACTCCTCCTTCCGATGATCAAGATGTCGGGCAAGCTTTGAATGGAGTACCGCAGGGTTAATCCACCCATGCTCAAAAATCATTGTTCAGCCCATCTAATCTTTGGGTCCAGTGGAATTCTCCCCGCATGGATTTTTTCACCAATCGGGCATTGAATTCCTTGCTCTACCACAAAGATCACCCACCCGCTTGGTAAGGTCTAGAATTGCTCGCTCAATCCAAAGGAGATCAATAATGTGATAGCTGAGGTCGAGACAAAGAAGCATACCGTGGACGCGATGAGGCGGATAAGTCAGGAACACTATAGACAGTGCACTCATCCAATGGTCTCCGTAGTCCTCACGGATCATATTCACTCGGGTTCCTCTCTACTGTGTCATTCGCTAATCGGTATGGAAGGTTCCTATAGTCTCATCACATGTAAGCTCTGTGGCTACCCTCCCGACCGTACGCCTTCCTCCATATGGGTGTTCCATTTTCTCTCAATCAATTTTCCCATTTAACCTAAACTCGCTTGCCTTAAAATTTCAATCCATCGAAATGGATTCCTCGTAATAAACAGGCATACACCAAACAACACAGAACGATCCCGCAACAAATAGTGGCAAGACAACACCAAAAATGCCCCGTTGTGGATTGATCAGTTCGCTTCCCCACTGAAATGAACCCCAATAACTGTTTTTTTTTTTTTTTTTTTTTTTTTTATATGAATGAAAATAAAATAAAAAGGGACAATGAAATATAAAAGAAATTCACCAAAACTTGTGATGAGAATCACAAGTGTTCCATGTACCTTCCCACTGCACTAGTGGCACCATCCCCCTAATCCGCCATTTGATCTGCGCTACAAGAAATCGAAATGAATCAACAATATTTATATACCTAGTTCCTCCCATCGCATACCAAGCTATCGCAAGTGAAGATAGTGGTCTAGGTCGAACACGGGGATGGGTTTTCTTCAGACAAATGATTCGAAAGGAAATCAAAACTGTGAATTAAATTGATTGGGTTCGTTAAAAACAAGGAGGGATGGTTTGCAACCTAAAATAAAATGAAGAAAAATAAAAAAGAACTCCTCGGGGCTAACGGGCCACCGAGTTTAAGATCCTAGCTAACCAGAGGTCCCTGTTAATTTCCTCGCTATGACATGCAACCTATAGTCCATGGTACAACCTGATCTATGTTTAACTAGCAAACCTCACCCTTGAAACAACTCCCAGCCTGAAGCCAACATGTGCAGCATGCATCTACGGCCCTTTACGCTTTAATCCTAACACTTAAATTATCATTTCGCAGGCTTTCTTGTAAAGACCATCTAGAAGAACAACAGCAGATCTCTCACCCGAGCACCGCATCCTAAAGCACGGAGAGTATCACAAAATAATAACAAAGAATGTTATTTAACCCTAATCTGAAGAAACCTAACATGTAAATATTATCTCGCAGGCCTCGTGAAAGACCATCTAAAGAACAACAAATTCCCAAAGCATGGAGAGTATTGGCCAAATCAATAACATCCCATGTTATGCAACTATCACTTGAAACCCTAAACTTAACCTACTTCTGGCTCGTAGTTGCAATCTAATGGATATTAGTGTATCTAAAGCTAAGAATACACTAAACTCCTAAAAGCTTGCCAAGTATTGCCAAGGAAAGCAAAATCAAAAAGCTAAAACCTAGAGTTGAAAATTTAGGGACCAAATGACAAAACTCTACGATGAAAAGCAGGGGAACCACTACAGCCTTTTAAGATCTCACCCTGCCAGCCTTTTACTTCAAGGAAGGTTTTAGTTTCGCCCATCCTCCAAGTTGTCATCCTTGGAGGGTGCCTGAAACCGAGAAAGTGGAGAGAAAGAGGAGAGAGAAGAGAGAAAACTGAAAGAAAATGAAAGTCGCGCAAGATATTTATCGAAAGATTAAAGTTAGGTTTATTAAACTTTATAAGGTGGCTTATATACCTAACCCAAATGTGTGAAAATACAAGAAAGCCTAACAACTTGGCTGGGTTATAGGACAAGAGAGTAATAAACCAAAAATTAGCCTGGGCATTAATTACAAAGGATGACAAGGCGGTACTAATTTCGCGACAGCCAGGTACTAGCTAGTTACCGAAATCACCAAGAGATTTAAAAATGCAAAATTTCGCTTAGGCAATGGTGATTTCGCCACTTAGCGAAATTCTCGTGAGTAGCTTAAAACATGAAATTCTCGCTTAAGCACAATACGCTTAGCTAGCTGTATCCAGAGTAGCGAAATGCAATTCGCTAGAATGGTGCATTTCGCTAGCTTTAGCGAAATTCCTCCCGCGCCATCGCTCCATCGCTTCCTCGCATCCCTGCAGATTTTGCTCCCGCTTCACTTTTCTTCTATTTTCTTCTCTTCTTCCTTCTAAATTGACCATGATGTTGAGTTTGCCTCGAATTCTACGTGTTTGGATCGACTCAACAATATATGCATGTTTAGCTCACAGAAACTGCAAAAATTGCCACAAAATGCGATCATTAGAATATTAGGGACCGTAATGCGTAAATCGGGTTGATTATAACAATTAGTACACAAAAAGCACTCAAACCTATTAAAAATGGGTTCAAAATAGCACTTTTCGGGGCACTAATCGCTCTCACACTGTTATTTCTCGCCTAGTGGGCCATGTAAGTGAAATTGGCCCACCTCTAATCTTAGGCTAAGGTTTATTAACTGGGCCAAGGATGTAATACTGTGATTCGAGACCCAAATTCTCGACCTCACAACCGTGTAGCATTGGTTACGACCGGCGTATCGGGCATCCAACCTACCCATATCCATGGATGATCACTCCCGGACCTAACCTCGAACTCGTCAGGGGTTCAAGCTAACCGAGGTCGGGAAGTGATGTATCATCAGTATGGAAGTGTTGATCATGAGAAATATGTCTTCCATGTGTTTGTATGCTACCACCTTCAATTTGTACTCCACTACCTCTAGTTTGCAACCCACCACCTCTTGTCCGCACCCCACTACCCTTGTCACACCCCAAATCCCGATCCGACCCGATTGGAGGATCCGAACCGAGTTCGAGGTGCGAGACCATATACTGGGACTCTTTACCTGATTTTTTTTTTAAAACCGATATGGTACCTCGTGGGTATACCCACATCTTGTAACAAATCAAAATATTATATACAAATCAAAAAGAACTACCACCGAGTGGTGTCCATCAAAACCCTGTAGATACAGGCACCCAGTCCCATTTACAAATACAAAACTCGTATTCTTTACATTTACAAATCGTAGCACTAACCTACATGTAGTGAACCCTACAAGTGTGTCAGCTCACTGTATGATGCTCACGACATCTTCCTCATGTACCTACACCCGATTAAAACCCGTGCTGCTTACGCTTAGTGGGAAACATTTTATACGTAAACATAAATATATAGATAAATGTGTGAATGTATCGTAATATCTGTGCATTCACATAACAGAACTTATACAATTACTTAGGGCTTATACGTACTTATGCTTATTCAGACTTATACTTATCACATTCTCGATCTATACTTACCTCTAGAATTACACTTATGGCGTACTTATCCCCTTATTCGATCTATACTCATAGCACTCATTCTTATCCCGGCCCTATACTCTATAGCAATCTGACCTTATACTTATAAAGCACTTTATTCTATTCGTGACCTTATAATTTATTCCCATCTGAGTTTAGACCCCATCTCGGGAGGTACCCAAGGTATCACGTAGATTACTCGAACGTATAATCGGATTCGCAGAACTTAATCCGACACGGAGTACCCGTATACTACTTCGATCAATCGTTCCGCTTCCGATACCAACTTGTGTCGGGTATCATATCCCAACAAGCCCTAGGTTAAAGTATACCTATACTCATACGGGAGTACTCGTAGATACTACAGAGTTTATCCTTATCTGGAGCTTATACGGAGATACCCGTAGGTACTACAGAAATTAATCAGATACTGGAGTACCCGTAGGTACTTCAGAACTTATATTTATACAGAGATACTTCAGATTCAGACTTGTACTACAGAGTCTATCCTTGTCTTATGGATCTTTTACTTGTACTACAGAGTTTATTCTGGTATTTCGGATCTTATCCTGGTATTACGGAGCATATAAATGTATTTCGGATTGTATACATGTATTACAGAACTTATACATGTATTTCAGATCTTATACATGTATTTCAGATCTTATACATGTATTTCAGATCTTATACATATCTTACAGAGTATATACTTGTCTTACTGAATTCTATACGGGGTCTTGGCGTAACTTATATCATATTTCTGAGTTAATATACTTGTATTTCTAATCTTATACATGTATTACATGTAACTTATACATGTATTTCTCAGATCTCATACATGTATTACGTAACTTATATCATTCGATCGAACTTATAATCGGGTCTTACTTGATATATACTTATCTTACGGATCTTATCTCAGGCGTAAGGTAACTGTAGGTACAATAAGTCTAACTAACTACAATCGTATCACATACAAGGTCGACGTACGTATGCAGATATTATTCATCGTGTATGGACATTAGTCCATAGCAGGTACGGATCATAACATATACATATACTTATTTTACCGTTACGAGAGTACCCGTGGTACTACAGAACTTATACTTATTCTACGGATACGAGAGTACCCTTAGGTACTACTGGACTTATACTTATTCGGATCTCCCGTAGGAGTTACAGAGTTTCTTCTTATGCAGAACTTATACTTATAACAGACGTATGTTCATTCTAGACCCGTAGAGTTACAGCTTAGACTTATACAGAACTTATACTTATAACAGGCTTATTATCATTCGGGACTCCCGTAGGAGTTATAGAGCTTATTAGTATACAAAAGTACCCATAGGTACTTCATAGATTCATTATACGGAAGTACCTGTAGGTACAACTGGACTTATACTTATATTACAGAACTTAACTTACTTTATCGATACGGAAGTACCCGTAGGTACTACAGAGATTTTACTTGTACAAAAGTACCCGCTAGTACTACAGAGCAAATATAGAGGTACCCGTAGGTACTACAGAACATATACAGAGGTACCCGTAGGTACTACAGAACAGATTCATTATACAGAGGTACTTGTAGGTACTACAGAACATATACAGAGGTACCCGTAGGTACTACAGAACCTATACAGAGGTACCCTTAGGTACATTCAGATCTTTTCTATATTCATTTCTTTATTCTTATTCAGTATTCAGAGTCTTATCATATAACTGTTTGATCGTTTAGACCAAGAATACCTTAATGAGTAGGGACATATATCAATAAGTACCGAAGGTACAATACAGCATCGAGGTGTCGTAGAGCACAAAGCAAGAGTGCCAAAGACCGACAGAGTGCCATCGCACTAATCGTAGAGTACCGGTACTAATCGGGAGTAATCAAGTACTATACGTGCCCGCCATGTAACAGAGGTATATGTCATTCAATAACCGGGGTCTTAGGTGCTTTACAATTATATGAGTCTAATAACTTACTATCTATAATAGGGGTATTCTAGCCACATTATGTTTTCATGACATATTGTCTTCATATTCATGTTCATGTTTCATATTCATATTCGTAGTTCATGAACACATCTATACATATTGCATTTTCTATATTTTCCTTGTTTCATGCCTATTATATATGGCAATTCATATACTTATAAAGTATGATGTCTATGAAATCACACCTCATTCATATATTCTTATTCTATGAATTTACTTTACTTAGAATCGAATCAATCCACCTGGCCATTCAAAACTCAAGTTATGGCATTTTCTATGCCAACTAGCCTGGCTTAATTGATTTTACCGAGGGACAGTTTGGTAATATTCATTTTCCAGTGCCTTGTCTCCATATTTGACACTGGTTCTTTGTACTCCTTTAAATCTAAGGTGCTAAGGGTTCTATTCCAACTGGAATCACCCAATTCGGAGCACCGGAACTCAAGTTACGTCCGAAACAACTCGGACTACTCTATGTTCAAACGGATGTAGGGATTGGCTTGCACATGCCTATTTCTATAGTTTTGGTTCTCCTTGACGTCTATTTTAACCAGCAACTTGAATCACTCAAATCAGATCAGAAATGAGCAAGTTATGGTCAAAATACGAAAACTAGTCGAAACTGGGAAAACATAACAGGTGTACCTAAGATATTCCTCTAACGCAGATCGCACATCGCTGGCCAAAACATCAACCTAAAGTGTACCTACCAGTTCCAAGTGTACTTGCAGACAAGTCTTCGAAAGTGCCTGCATCGTGTATTTTCTCCCATTTTTCATGCACTTTTCCATCCCAAACCAAATCTATACTATATACACTTCAAAATCATTTCACCATCTTTATCCTCACTATACTCAAATCATCTTTCAATGGATATCTTTCTTCCAAATTCTTTCATGAATCACTTCAAAAACCATTCTAATATGGGTTATAACCCATACACAAACCAAATACAAAGATTTGTTAAGGTTTGTTCTAAACCCTAACTCAATTACTTGCAATTTAACATGAATCCATCCTCAAGGAGAGGATTTCATGATTTCTTTGTACTATTTAAGGTTTTACCCACCTTACTTTCCATAAATTTTTGGGATTAGATGTAACCCTAGCAAAACCCTAGGTTTGAGCAAGTTAATCATCATACAAACCCAAAGATCCATGCCAAAACTCATAGAATCTACAATCAAGGTGAGTTTCCATACAAAAAAACTAAAGTTCATACCTTGTTGGCTTGATCTTGGCTCCTCCATCTTCTTCCTCTTCCTCTTCTTCTCCTCGCTCTCCCCTCTCTCTGTTTTTGGTCCTCCAAAATGAGACCAAATTTGTCATTAAATTCCATGTTTGCTAAGGCCATGTTTGGCCCTCCAAAAACCCATTTTTGGGTTAAGTTTCATTAATTGCATCTTAGTCCTCCATCTCGCTATTTGTATTTCAATTTCCTTTATCAGATTTGGCCTCAAACTCATCAATTCATATCTTAGTTCCCTTTTAGACAATTTACAAATTTGTCCCACTATTGTAAATTTCCTGTCTTCTGCTTCCATGTTTCGCATTTAACTCACGAAACATTCAAATTACATTGACAAAATACCCTAAACATGTCGAAAACTGCTAGGGTATATTTTGGGGTGTTACAACCCTTAGTCCGAACCCCACCACTTCTAGTCTATACCCCCACCACCTCTTGTCTCTAAATCCTCATATGATGATTGTCTCTCTATATCAACAACATTTGAGTGGGGGGGAAAAGCAACCTATCGGCCTCATGTATTTCCTCTAAAGTGGTTGCACATTATTGATGAATTTCATCACGATGACCAATATTTTGAGTATGTGGAGCCATCCATTGATATATTTGTTGCAAGCTACGATTCTGTAAGAATTAAGAATGAAAATGTAAATATTTAGAAACTATGAAGAAAATAGAATAACAAATAAAAACATATTATGACAAAGATTATCATTTCCGATGAAGATCCATGTGGAGTGATAAAATGGAAAGTGATGGTATGATACCACTTCATATATGGGTGGTTACACCTAAAAGAAGTGGATGCTGCATTAGCTCTAACAAGATGATTGCGCCTAGCTTCCTATCTTTCAATATAATAATGATAAATAGTAATCCAATCTAAATCATGTCTACCCCCCAAATCATATTGATCTAATTTTGGCTTTGTGTCGCATTGCTCAGGTATACACTACATCAGTCCAAACTGCCTCAAAACACGATTTGGTCTGTGCGACTCCACTATGTGGAAACAAATAAGGGGTGACATAGTCATTCATAAGTGAGAGGCAATAATAAAATAATATGGGAGTCTTGAGATGACAACTTCAGTATATGGCTCCCATATAATTTGAAAAAAAATTCAAAATAACTCACATTATTTACTAATATTTGAAGTACAAATTATTTAAAAACACAAAAAAAAAAAAGTATGTCTTTCACCTGCTCTAACATGAGTCTGTCAAGTAGATACATGTACTGGGGGAGCACATGCATAGGCGTCACAATAGTACAAAATTCATCCCTCCACCTATGAAATAAATATATTATAAGTTTGTATAATTATTTATTTATGCATTTATGTGTCTATGTATGTTAAAATTAAAAATGAATACATACCACATGCCTAAAGGCAATTGTGGCAATGCACCATCATGTGGGTTTAAATGTAAAAGCAAAGGTGCTATAAAGGGGAAATCTTTCACAAACCCACAATTGTAATAAAATGAGAGGACCTCATATATCATGTGCATCAATATTAGATGCTCAACACATCTCTCGATATAGCCAAGCTAGGCAAGCATTACCCCAATTATAAGTACTAGTCACTCTAAAATCTTTAAGTGGTGGAAAAAACATTAGATGCACCATATTGTTTGATTTATCAGCAAAAAGAAAACCTCCAATCAATTGTAACATGAATGCCCTAGCATAGCAATACACAACTTCCACATCAACATCATATTCTAATGAAGAAAAATGCTCTAACAACCAACTCAAGTGAAGTCTTTATCCAGATATATCTATATCTTCAAGTACTACTCCTAACAATGTATAACATAACTTTTCCAATCCAAACATGACCTACTATTAACTGAAACACCATCGATTGGTAAGCTAAAAATAATGCCAACATCTTGAAGTGTAATGCTACACTCTCCTTGAGGTACATGGAAAGTGTGAGTCTCAAGGCACCATCTCTCAATAAGTGTTGCAATAAGATGTCAATACAATGAAATGAAAACTAATTTGGCAACACCATAGAAACTAGCTTGTTGTAGATATAGAATAATGAGTGCATCTAAAACACTATTACAATAGAAACTGGCCTCACAACGATGACAATGAAGCTCTCTAGTCTCTGTTCATGTCCATATAAGTGAAGAACGATGTTTTTCTTGATTGTATAAAACCAAAGAATCAAAAGGTCCTAGATCCATGATGATGTAGTCCCTGCATCATAAAAATAATTTCATTAAATTATTACATCATATTGCAATGACATTATTGAAAATATATCAATCATTGTTTAGGGTTATAACAAAAATTCAACATAATAGTAAATTTTTAATTAAAACTTACAATCTCATTGAGTTGGTGTGTTAGAAGATTACCCTACATTAAGACAATTGTGACAATTGTGACCCTCTTGTTTGCAAAATCTGCATCGAACTTTGACACTTGATTCTCTCCAATCCATTTTGTCTTATTTCTTCTTAACACTTCGTCTTCCTATCACATAATAGAGTCGATTAGATGAACAATCGAAAATTATAACAGCCAATAAGCTTGATGTGGAATATGATCGAATCTTTGGTGCATAAACAACCATAAAACAAAGCGATCTCCCAGATTTGTTCAACCATTGTCTCGTCGAGCAAGAAACAAAGTTGATCTACGCCATGCGGCTACGCGTGGACACCGATTCAGGAGTTCGATAACTTCAGAGGTGTGATCTTTCCATTTTGCTTTATTCTTTGACTAAGAGCCATGTGAATGGATAAAGATACACCTGAGGCCGAATGGCCTTCAGGTGTTTCAGTCCCAACGATTGGGATCGAGGAGAAAACCCTAGTGTGGCCGTGAATGTGCGCTGTTGTGGTTTTACCGCTCACGTGATTTGTATGTGATTTTGTGTTGTCTGGGTGATTCAAACGGAATTTGCTTGAATTCTTTATTAGCCCATGTGAGTTTAATTCCGATGTTATCATGAATCTTAATAATATGATTTATGTGACACTTGTTAACATATGCATGTAAATATATTAGCACGAATTGTTTGGAATGACATAATGCATTCCATATGCACCGGGGCACCCTAACGATAAAGTGAGCGCATAACATGAAAATGAAAGAAAATGAAAAATGATTGTGAAAGGAATAAGGAAGATTTTTCGAAGAATCGCTTTCGAGAGTTGGGCCCAACTTCATCTCTTGATAAACTCCATGACTGCTTCGCCAAGGATTACCCAAAGAATTCGCCTGAGGGGTCAGTCTAATATATTTATCGAATTCCTAGAAGAAGTTTTCGAGAACAAAAACCTTTGTTTTGAAATCGTGATTTTTCTCACATTTAGCTTAGGTATGTGTGAGTGAGTCGATGAGGACTCGAGACATGGATCATATGTGGTGAGATTCAAGGCATCATTTATTTTCTGAGTAAATGGTTACAGGAGACCTTTAAAAATCCGTGATTTCCTAGAACATGAAATGGTAATTTAGGTCAAAACTGAAAATTTTTAGATCTCACTACTTAAAACTAATTTCATCATAATTGTCCCCGCAATCAGCTATCACGGTCGATTCTCGTAGAATTCCAGACAATCGGAATTTCACGCTTTCAAGGCACCGAGGATGCGTGACACTCGCACGTTGGGGTGGCCAAGAGGCTTGACGTGTCCAAAGGCAAAATACGCCAACCTCGAGGTCAAATGGGGCTCACTTGAGACACATGGCATCATGCCATTGGGTGAAAATCTCAAGGTAGATGGATAAGGATAAGGGTGTAATCTCATGAGCCAATGGAAGCTTGATACTTGGCAAGTGAAAGGACAATTCTCTTGACCAACCATGACCCAAATCAGTTTGGGAGAGGGAAAGAAAGAGAGGGAGGCCAACGGAGGAGGAAGAGGAGAAATATAGAGTGAGAAGCTCTCACTTCTCTCTAGATTTTCCTCCTAAGGATTTGTCCAATGAATCCTGCGAGGCAAGAAGCAGTTGTTCCCTACTCGGGCAGGGCCACGCAAGGCACCCTGCTTTGAGAGTTTCACAAACTCCCATAGGTAGGGGTTTTTCCTACTTGCTTTACTGCTTAAGGGCCATGTAACGGATGGGGATTTGTCAAGGTCCGATGCATATGGCTCTACTCCAAAGATTCGATCGAGTGCGTAAAATCCTCAGAGGGTTCGACACCACTCGGCCGTTTCTATGGATTTGTGTGATGTGGTGTTATTGTCATGAGTGAATAACATGCTGAGTGTGATTTTGTGGGCAGTTCCAAGATGAATTGCCGAATTGTGACTTAGCCCACTTGAGCTAATCTTATGTTATTGATGTAAATTGAATAACATGATTTATGCGAATTAATTTTGTTAATATATGCATGAGTGATATATTAGCATGTGTTGAATGTTCGCGTGCCATCAGACAGTAATTTAGGTGGGGAGTAACCAAGTAGGGAAATTCGACCATCGGGCACGCTTCACCCCGTCATGCAAATGGTCGTGCATCGAAGACGCACTTGGGATGGGGACGATCCTGTGGCCTTAGAGGCGAAGAAATGGCTGTTTACTTTATCTTGTAATTTTGTAAAAATTTGGGGTGACCCGCTTTGTATAAATTGTACTAAATACACTGTAAATAAACCTTGTATAAAATATATATTTCCAGGTTGTATGGATATACTGCCCTATCGTCATTTTACACATGTAATGGGTCTCATGACGCGAGACATGTAGATTCGCGGCTGGATCGGTGTTTCAACGACACCCCGATTCAAGGCCACAGCCGCTAATATATGTGCAATTAGGTGGGAGTAACCCATGTAGGAGATTATCACCACTGGCATTACCTGCTCTATCGAGGGATCATTATTTTTGTATAGTGTGAGTGTTCAAGAAGACGACGCTACTGAGGCTCGATTTTTAAGAAAGCTGGATTGTGGCTTGATATTTTATTTTGTAAAACATGTATTATAACTCTAAATTTTGATATATGTTTTGGTAAAGAGTAATGTATTAACTCTGAACTATAGTAATATAGTTGATGTATTTTTGTGAGTATAGGATGCAACGCCAGTCTGCGGCCATTTTACTCGCACGTGACCCGTGGTGGTCAAGTAGGCCAATGTTTGACAAAGTTGTACTTTAGAGCTCCCGTACAAAGGAGACTCGCCCAATTTTCGCGGTAAGTCCCGAAGGTCTTGGAAAAGGGGATCTACCGGATTTATTAACGATGTGTTCAAGATATGAGACATGTGTAGCCTTCGTTGTGTCGACGTGGTCAACTGACCCCTGTGCTCTCGGGGGTGTCACATTCAAAGATCATGTATGAGCCTCTACTTCAAATTTTTTTGTGGTTACTAGCTGTACTCCGCCTCCAATCTTTAGTGTGAGAAAACTTGCGGTCAATGTATTAAATATATTTATTCGATTGATTGCTTGTGTATATTATCCAAATTTCAGCCATTTCCATTTTAACAAATATATTTATTTGATTTGATTGTCAGGACCTTTCCTGAGATATAAAATTTTCACTATCACCACCTTTAAGAGCTTAAATAGTTTATGCATCCAAAGGTAGATATGGCTTCCTCTAGTGTTGGAAAGCCACCAAATATTACTATTAATTTTGATGTTGAAGATGATTGTCAAGTGTTGCAAAATCTTAGTATTGTGAGTAACACTGTCACTAATGAGACTGTTGAACTAGGAGCCAAAAGGCTTAAGACTTTAACCTCTAATGTGGATTTTTTTTGTGAAAATTGGAGTGAGTAAAGATGGCAAAGAAAAGTACAAATGCAAGGCCTGTGGAAATGAATATACTTCTGCAAGTGGAGTTGGAACTTCTCACCTATCACGTCATATTCCTAAATGCCTCATGAAACCTCATTAAAAGATGCTAATTGATTGTGATGGAAAGTTAAGAAAGAGAAAATTTGACTCTAAAATGAATCGGGAGATATTGTCTGAATTGATTATTGCACATGATCTACCTTTTAGCATTGTTGAGTGGAGGGTGTTATGAAAATACCAAAAAATTTTTTAATGAAGATTGTAGATGCATTTCAGGAAGAACGACTAAATATGATGTGATGAAGAAATATGAGATTGAAAAAAAAAATTGAAACAACAATTAGCCTAAATAACTAGTAGAGTGTGCTTGACTTTTGATTGTTGGTCCACATGCACCAATATTGGTTATATCTTTTTGGCAGCACATTATGTTGATAAGGATTGGAAGTTGTAAAGTAAAATTTTATCATTTGCTCACATGCAACCTCCACACATTGGGCTTGATTTATCATTGAAGGTGTTTGAATTTTTAAAAGATTGGGGAATAGAAAGAAGAATATTTTCTATTACTTTAGATAATGCATTTTCGAATGATAACATGCAAAACATCTATGCTTGTTAAATAGCTTGTTACTTAATGGAGAGTTATTTCATATTAGATGTTCTGCACATATTTTGAACCTTATTGTTCAAGATGGATTGAAGGTTACTAGTGATGCATTGCACTTGATTCGACAAAGTGTGCATTATGTAAGAGCATCAAAAAGTCGGATGAAACTATTCCTTCAATGTGTTAAACAAGTTGGTGGGATTGATATATCAATTGGCTTGAGATCAAATTGTATTACTAGATGGAACTCTACTTATACAATGCTTGAGAGTGCAATTAAGTATCTTCGAGCTTTTCATTGTTTGAGTTTGATTGATAAAAATTATAAGTGGTGTCCATCTAATGATGAATGAGCAAGAGCAATTTCAATGTGTGAATTCTTGAAGCCATTTCATATTATAACCAACTTGATTTCCAGATCATCTTATCCTACTTCTAATTTGTATTTTGGGGAGATTTGGAGGATTGAACTTCTCTTGACATCTAACTTGGCAAATGAGGATTTGTTGATTCAAAGTATGTGTTGTAGAATGAAAGAAAAATTTGATAAGTATTGGAGTGCATCTAGTATGGTTATTTTATTTGGGGCTATTCTTGATCCAACCAAAAAGCTTAATTTCTTGAAGTTTACTTATAAAAAACTTGATCCCTATAGTTATGAAGAAAAAATAGGAAGGGTAAAGAAGTCTTTGTATGTACTTTTTGAGGAGTATGGCAACAAAGGTGCATCAACTTCTATGACTTTTTTTTTCTTCTAATGTGAGTCAACCACCAAATATTGCTAGAGAATAAATGGAGAAGTTGCCCACATATGATGTAAGTTGCCTTTAATGACATTTACTGTCTTTTTTTTTTTAATTATTATTACATGAATATATAATTTAATAAAATATTTATTTGTTATTTTACAGGATTTTGAAGCATTTGATTGCCAAGAAACTAGCAACAATGAAAAGTTTCAACTTTATCTTTATTTAAAGGAGCCAAGAATTTCATTCTCCAAAATTTTTGATGTGTTAGGTTATTGGAGAGATAGAAGCAATAGATTTGGTGATCTTGTAAGAATAACTTGTGATGTATTAAGCATTCCAATAACTAGTGTAGCATCTGAATCCCCTTTTAGTATCGTTTCTTGTATTTTAAGCAAGTATAGAAGTTCTATGCTTGATGAATCAATCCAAGCTCTCATATGCACACATAATTGGTTACTTGGTTTTGTTGGTAAGCTTAACTTTTTTTATTGAAGATTTATAATGAAACATTTCCTTTATAATTACTAATTAGGTTATGCTAATTTTTTTCTAGATGATGATGATGAGTCAACAGACATTGAGGATGTACACATTTCTAATGTGGAGTCAAATGTTATTATTGAGGATAATGCAAATGAAGATGAAGATTAGGGGCAAAAAGGATATTTCATTTGTAACTTTGAATTTGTACTTTTAAAGATATTATTTTGTTCTTACTTTTTTTTGGTACTTTGAAATTTGAATATTAACATGTTTGTTAGTGTTGTTTATTAAACTTGGACCTATTTATGCTTTGATGTTTCACTTGGTATGTGGTTGTAGTTAGCTAGTTAATAATTAGTATAATGTTCTAGCATTATTTACTTTTTAAGGTTTATTTAAGACTCTAAATACTATTGTATGGTTTAGTCTCCATCATTTGATGTATTAATTATTATTAGATGTTTGTGTTTTGTTTATTTTTTTTATTTGAAGAATGATAAAATTAGGAAAATTATAGATTTTAGTTTTTTTTTTTTTTTAATATTTTGGTCAATTTTAGCCAATTTTAGCCCATCGCCAATCTAGGGCTAGGCCAACCAAAAGCTAGCCCAAATAAAAGAGGGCCAAAATGGGCCGAGCCGACCCATTTCCTAGCTCTAGTAGGTAGGTGGGGGTGGCTAGGTTAGGTGGATGTGTAGGTGGGTTGGGGAGAGGGGTTTGTGTCCAACCGTGAGGGAGAGAGAGAAGAGAGAGGAGAGAGAAGAAAAGGGAGAGAAGAGATGAGAGAAAAGAGAAGAGGGAAGAAAGAGGAAAGTGGGTCCCATGTGTCACATGGACACCATGTCAACACTTAATGATCAATTTAACACCATTTGACCATTTTAATGGTTTGAGTTACGGAAAGGGCTAATTTGGGTAATGGGAGTAAACTGTAGGGGCCTCTTTAGACCGAACAAAAGTTATAGGTGTAAGGGATATCGGGTACAACACTGGTGGTTTTTTTGCACCTTTTCTTTTTTTATATTTATCATTGAAGTTGCTTGCCCCATGCCTAAGGCAATATTGATGATATGCATAAGGTGGGGTCCATCCAACATTAGAATTTCTCACAGCAGCTTCTATTCCTGCATGACGATCATAAATAAGACATATGTCTTCCTTTTGTGTGATTTCTCTCCTTAATGCATAAATAAACCAATACCAACAATTCGTTGATTCCTTCTAAACTACTGCAAATGCAAGGGGGAATATATGACCATTAGCATCAATTAATGTTGCAATCAAAAGTTTCCCCATGTATTTTCCATATACAAAAGTTCCATCTATTTGGATTATTGGTCTACAATACTTAAATTCTTCAACACATGCACCAAAAGCCCAAAACACATGTATGAAACCCACATTTACTATGGAACTTGTTAATGTTGAAGTCTTCCAAACAACCTTACTCCCAAGGTTGGTTAGTTTAACAATATTCAACTAAATAGGTAAAGTTTGGTAAGATTCATCCCAATCACCATATATCCTAATGATTGCTTTTCTCTTTTCTTCCCAAATCCTCTTGTAATGAACATTATAACAAAATTTATTTTTCACTATTTGATGTAATGCAACAATTGAGGTGGTGTGATTACTTTGAATAACATTTTGAATTTCATGTGCAATCAATGTGGAGTCTAATTATGAGTGGTCTTGTAAGACCTTGAATTTACTGTTTCCATAAATAGTAAATTTCGTTTTCGATAAGTCATGTATTTGATTGGAAATGGTCAAATGAATAGTAATTTTCGAAAAACGAGCCTCGAAAATTGAAAATGTTCATAATAATGTATTGAGTCTAAAGAAACTGAAATATATTAAAACGGAATTCGCGAAGGGGGTTTTCAAGATTCGACCCATTTATGACAAAATGCCTTTATTAAATAGTTTTAAAAATATTCCTTGTAACCTTAGAATTTTTTTCTAAAGCATGTTCATGATAGGAAATAAGTTTAATTAGAGTATTCCATGGTCAATTTTATAATTGGATGATCATGGAATATTGTTGGAGTTTTATCTAAGATAGGGGTATTATTTCAAGGAGCAGATTAAGTCATTTAATGTAGCAGTTCTAATCAAGCGATGCAAAGCAAGAACCAATAGAATGATGCCATGTAAGCTTGGTAATCCATGTGATTAAGAATGGACCTATGAGAATGGATCCATGTCATAAAGTAGTTAACTTAACTTTGGTTAGTTGATGAGTTAAAGTTAACTAAAGTTAAAGTGATATTTTGTTAGCTAACCATGAGAGTTAGTTAAGTCTAACTAGGGTTTAAGTTAGTGGGATTTTATGGAGCATAAAGTGAATTTGGTTTCTTTTGGACTATATGGTTACATATGGACCAATTAGAATGCAAGGATGCTAACCAATGACATGTTGTTAATTTAAGGACAATTGGAGGGCAAATTAGGCATGAAAAAGTATCATTAAAGTGCATTGGCTTGGCTTCTTGGTGTGCATACGGGCGAAACAAAATGGAAAGGCAAAAGTGGAGCAAAAAGGGAGACAATTCACGACAGCCCATGTCCAAGCTTTTCAAGTAATTCTCATGCCATTTCAAGTCTATTTAAAGTGTTCATCATGTCCATGAAGTGCCCTAGATCAAACCCTAAGTGAAAAAGCAAGTTTTTAAGGTGAGATCACTTACTAGTTTATGTGAATTTGAAGGTTAATGGAGGAAATGATTATATGATGGTGTAAATGAGTTTCTTGGCATGCCTTTATATAGATTTGAATAAGAGATTTCATTGGAATTCAAGTTAACACCAAGACACCAAAACTATTAAGGTAAGTAATTAGGGTTTTATGGATTTAATTATCTAAACCTTCAATTGAGTTATGTTAAGGCTTTAGTTATTAAATTGACATGATTCTATGTGGATTTTGCTAAGAAATTGAAAAGAAAGAGTGAGATTATAAGGGTTGTAAATTTTGGCCAAGATAGGGTTTATTTGGAAATGCATTGGTTTGATTTAGTTTAATTGAATCAATGACATTTGAGAAATTGTTAAATGTAATTGTTGAAAAAAAATGGAAGAAATTGAAGAAATAATGATGAATCTGGGACATGTAGGATTCGGCCACCCTAGGAGAAGTAGTTGAGGTTCAATTGATTTTAATCAATTGGAAGTGATTAAATGCCTAATGGAATGTAATAGCGCAAAGTTTTAAGAAAAAGAATCGTTAAGGTATAATGTAATTTTTGCTAACGTGAAGGGTAATGGGTTTTTCTACTTTAAGCATGCTAAGGGTTTGATTTAAGGCTTGTAATGATGTTGTCATGAGCCTTGGATTTAATTAGGAAGTGAATTGCTGTTGAATAAGAAAATGTTTTTATGAGGCTGCTTTCTAATTTAATAGAAAGTATATTATAGCATGGTTTAATTGAATATGATTAAGGTAAGGAATGTTAATGGATTTTATGGATAATGTGACTGTGGTAGGAAAGGATTAAGGATAAAGGTGGAGGTGAAAGGTTTTTAAAGGGAGGAAAATGATTTAAATAACTATGTGAGGGAAAATCTAAATGTTTATGGAAATATTTATATATATATATATATATATATGTTATATATACTAATGTTTACAAATATATATGTTTTCATATCTATGTTATAAATGTTTAATGAAAAGGAAATGTGGTTTTCTTGACTTTAATTATGTTGAGAAAATATGAAATGATTATGGTTCCTATATAGTTTTATAAAGCATGATTTATGGTTTCCATTTAAATGTTTATGAACATATAATATATATATATATATATATATATATATGAAAATGTTTATGATTGTATCTAGGGGTCTCCAATCTGAGCCGGGTCGGCCTCCCTACCGAGAAATGAAGCCTGCCCGAGTCGCCCGATTTTACCCGCTGGACTACCAACTGCCGGCTTAAGAAAATTTTAAAGCCCATGGCTCAACCCACGGGCCCAAGCCCAAAACAAGTCAAAATAGTAAAAACATTAAAAACTAAATTTATAATTTTTTAAAATGAAATTGTAAGACCCGAGAAATTCCAATTTCTAGAAAAATGGTAAAATCGTAATTTCGGTTACAAAATTGTAATTTCGGTTAAAAATTCAAAATTTATTCTCTGATCTTGTGACGATGAAATGGATTTCACCGGGCTGAATCGCTCCGCAAAATCTAGCTATCACGCCAATTTCATCGACTCGAGACACCTAATTTATACGCTTTTCGAGGCATCATGTCGTGCCTTAAAACCATTTTCTCGGCGAAAAGTCACATATAACACGTACTCAAGGTGCCAGTAAAGTGGCATGAGTAGAGAAAATATGAAAATGGATGGCCGGTGATAAGTACGAATGTCAAAACTAGGAAGAAGGGGCAAATGGTCATTTTGAATTTGATTGGAATGAGGAAAATCCCAAATAAGGAATAGTGTCTCTTCTCCAAATTGAAAAAGAGGCAAAAACGCGCCGAATGTGGAGAAGAAGCGTAAACGAAACGGTGGATTTTCAGAGAGAAGGACCTCCTTCTCTAGATTTCTGAGATCCGATCACGGCAGTCAGTCTGAAAGAAGCATGAAAGCCGCCCACGCTGAGAGACCTAATGCAGGGCATCGTGGATTTGAGGAGTTTTGACAAACTCCAAGAGGTAGGGGATTTATCCTATTTGGGTTTTACACTTTATTTAAGTAAGTTTTATAATGTTTCTAAGTGGTTCGAGGCCGTGATGGGTCGCTTCGACGGCCCCAAAACATGAGACCGACCAGGGAAATTTTTTTGTGACATTTTTGGTCACCGTGGCTGTCGGGGACTGATGGGTGTTTATATGATAATTTATGGAATAAATTACAAGCCAGCGTGTATAAGGCCTAAATGATCGTGAAATTCGGGTTCACAAAGTGAACCGACGATTGGTGATTTTTCGGGAATAGTAACCGAGGGTTTCACCATTCCCAAGAATAGTGTTCACAAAATAATTTTTTTGAAATAATGTGTTTGGTTGAGTAATTCAAATCGAATTGCTCGTTTTTGATCATTAGCCCACGTGAGCTAATTTTGATGTAATTGATGGTGAAATTACATGATATGTTTGTGTGATTTAAATTATGTGAATATATGCATGATTATATATTTGCATGTGTTATAGAATTGAAATAGAATTTGCATCATGCATTCCATATGTATCAGCACCCTAGGACGATAGAGTGAGTGCATGAGGTAATTCTCGAGAGAATGGTTCAGAGGGGTTGTCTAAAAAATGATGAATATCTAGAGGGTAGTCCAAATAAAATATTAATTGCCTGAAAGTCGGCCCAATCGACATACATCTGAGGGTAGTCCACACATACATCAATCATTCCGAGCTCCACCTCCAATCGGGATATATACACTCCGAGGGCTAACCCACAAACAAATAAAACTAAGGGTTCTCATACGTGGTCAGCAAGTGTGAGGAGTCTGTGGAGGACTCCTGGATATGAGATGATCATTAGACATCTTGGCAGGACCATGCATTTGCTTGAATGTGTGTTTATCGGAACATCAGATATGCACTTAGTGGAGAGAGCTCCACTTAGGTGATTCCACTCACCGAGCATTAGCCTCACCCCTGGCCGAGGGATACATTTTACGTGCACAGGAGGTAAGGAGAGACCTTCATCCTAGAGACTGAGCTTTTTAGAAGAAAGCCGACATGGTTGGGTTATGATGTATGATGTATTAGAATTCTAATTTTAATATATGTGTTGTATAAGAGTAAATTTGAACTCTTGAAACTATCGATATAGTCGATATATATGTTTACGAGTATTGTCTACGGGCTCCAAGTGGTCGCTTTACTCAAAGTTATCGCTTATATTTATGTTCGGGACAGTTATATGTTTTAATTGCAGAGCCCCGTACAAAAGGAGACTCGCCCCAATTTTCGTGAAAATGCCTGTCACCCGACATTCACTGCATTCCGCGTCGACGGCAGTCACGACCTCTGTTTCGGGGCGTCACGTAAATTTTGTTTAAAAATACTTATAGTTTGTTTCATACTGTTAAAGTTAATTATATAATCAATGAGAGAAGGGTTTGTGCTAAGTAGTTTTCTTTCCTATATATGGTTTTTGTTGTTTTAGATTCAAATGATGGAAACAATCCAATAGCTCAGTGGAAGCAATCGAATTGATTGTATTTAGGCTTTCAAATGACGAAGATCTTCATATCAAATTTTATAATTTTTAATCTTTATTGCTTTTCTTGAAAATCGCCCCCACACTATCGTACCTTAACCCGTTGATGAGTATCTTAAAAACTCATTCTATCCCTATGTTTTTGTAAGACCCAGGAAAAACCTAGAAATTTGAATTTTTGCTAGGAATGGCAAAATGATAATTTTTCCGGAATTCTTTCTAGATCTCGGATGACGAAACAGACTTCACTATTGAAATTGTCTCGAGAAATCTAGTCACCGGGCGAATTTCGTTGAATTCCGAGATAGTCGGATTTTCACGAATTTCGAGGCTACAGGCGTCGAGTGGACCTCGAAAATGAGGTTTTTAGAAAAATCCCGGAAAATGTCAAATATTTAAAGAATGTCCATTTAAGATAGATGGAATTTAAACCGGGATGAAATAAATTGTTTCAGGGTGAAAACGGATCGGAGAAGCATGACACGTGGTGCAATGTGAGCCACGTGTCTCATGTATAAATAACAAGAAATATCTAAAAGCAAGAAAAGATCTCACAATTTGGTCTAGCACCAAACGTTCGAAAGAGAGAGAGAGAGAGAGAGAGAGAGAGAGAGAGAGAGAGAGAGAGGAGGGAGAAAAAAAGCAAGCTTCTCCGGTGATTTTACTAGGTTTCGCCGACGAACTCTACGACGAGAAAGCTACAAAGCTACACGGCTGGATGAGCTACGAGCTGGCAAATTTAATCACAAGATTTTGCCAAGGTCTAAGGTTCGGGTTTTCACGAAAATCGAGAAAAGGCAGTGTTCCGGGAAATCACACTATTTGAGGTAGGGCTTTTATCTTACTCGATTTAATTTCTATCTAAGGGCATGTAAAATAAAGTGGAGAATGTCATTCAGCTTTTTTTCCTTCGAATTTACGAATGTGTTTTTCGCTATAATTTGGCCATCCCTCATCCTAATTGAGTGATTCTAATTTCTAGGTAAACTAGATTTATAGGAAAACATATCGCCTTGAAATAGATCTAATCCAAATTCCGACCCCTTTGGACTCATAAATGCATTAAAAGTGGAGCTATGTTCAGGCAGTTTTCCTGTTCTGTTTTGGGACCCCATGACTGAGTTTTGGCCATAACTTGGCCATATTTCATCTGAATTGAGTGATTACAATTTCCAAGTAAACTAGACTTATAGGAGAACATATTTCCTTGAAATAGTTCTATCCAAAGTCTGACCCCTTTGGACTCAGAAATGCATTCAAAGGGGAGCTATGTTAAGACAGTTTCTGGTTATGTTTGAAAACTGAGTAGTCTCGGTTGTTTAGGACATATCTTGAGTTTCAGTGATCCGATTTGGGTGATTCTAGTTGGAGAAAAACCCTAAGAATCGTATCTTCAAATTAGTGCAAAGAACCAGTGTCAAATTGTGGATTAAGACCCTTGAAATCGGGTATCACAGACTGTTTCTAGTGTAAGCAGAGTAAACTGACCAGTTTTGAATGAAAAGGCCATAAAGTCTTCGTCCCAACTCCGTCTCGGGTGTTCTTAGACTCTATGGAAAGTTCATTGAGTCAAGAACCTATCCATATGCCTGTGGAGGGTAATTGGTATGCACAACCTTGCTGAAAGTCTATGTTTGTACCAAGTGTGCAGGTGGGACACAAGGGTCATTTCCTATTTTGTTTGCCTCTAACTTTGGACGACCATATCTTTCGCGTCTGAACTCCATTTAGGGTGTTCTTAGAATCTATGGAAAGCCCATTGAGTCAAGATTCTTTCCATGTGTCTATGGAAGGCAGTGTCTATCCATAACCTTGCTAAAAATCTATGTCTTAGTGCAGGTTATATGGTTGTGTCAATGTGAATAGCTGGGTTTTGACATGACCATTGAATGGCATGCTGTAGGCTATTGTATTTGGTATGAATTTCCAGGAGTTAGCCTAAGGAAGGCTATATGACATTACTTGTTTAGTCATGTATTGATGAATGCTAATATGCATGATACTACAATATCTATAAAGATTGGCATGAAATGTATGGAACTTATATGCTTGCGATATATGTTTCATGGTACTTGACATGAAGTATGATTGATTAGAATGTTCCATGTAGTGTGCATCATAAATGTAACATGAGAATTTTCAGTAACATTAGCATTGCATATACGAGGACATCCCAACATATTGGAGTGTGTGTGCATGGATATGGAACATTCAGCATGCATCATTAGTGCGATGAATGGGTAGTAACATAAATGCTGTTGACATCCAATCTATGTCTCACGGTTTAAAATGTAAAAATAAATATAAATAATGTGTTTTGGGCGGAGCAAGAAGGGGATCGTTAACCCCCTTAGGTGAAAAGCTTGGAACATGGGTGTAAGAGACTCTCGGTGTGATCCGAAAAGTTATGTTGTCCAAAGAAGACACACAGTCTTGGTTATCACATGGACTTCGAGTTATGTGATAGGAGTCGGGATTGACTCGGGATTAGTTGCCCATTGGCACTTGCATTTGGAGTGCGGTGAGGTGGTGGGGCTCGTTGTATGTTATTAGTACCACCGGTGTGGTTGTCACACTTGGCATAGGCATGTGTGAGGGGAGTCGAGTGGGTGATTTCGGAGATATGAGCATGAAGACATTCCATGCATGACATACAACATTCATGTAGACATTTTCACTTGGATGTGTATTGGTTGGTTTGATCATTGTATGAGCACTTAGGTGGAGAGTAACCCTTGTAGGAGATTATTACTACTGGGCTTTGCTCACCCCATCGTGGGACCACCCCAGTGCGAGTTAGGTGTAGAGCTGGTGATCGCGTCGGGACGCACATATGAAGAAAGCCGGATGTGGCTTTAGACCATATTTTGTATATGTATATTAGAGTAATCAGTTTTAATATATCATTTTGTATAAGAGTGTATACTTGAACTCTTGTAAACATATCCCTACATAGTTACATCTATAGTATCTAAGGTATGGTTGAATGGGGCTGAGTGGTCGCTATGACTCATGAATGACTCGATGTGGTATATTGAGCCCGGATGGGTCATGTGATGTATTGTTATACAGGTTGTATTTTGGATAGAGCTTCCCGTACAAAGGAGACTGTCCGATTTTTTTTATGGATCTAGATAAATGAGACATGATGATGTGGGCATTGGGTTGCAGAATATCTGAGGTTTTACGTAGGTTGTGAGGTTGTCGGCAGGACCCTTGGGATAGGGGTGTCACAGTTTTACTTAGTTTTTTTTAGTGATTTTTATGTTAAATAACCTAATACTCTAAATGTTCATATTAATGATTAGGTCAACTAGTTGGTGGAATTGTGCGAAATTGGAGTGAAAACAAAGCAAAAAAATGGAAAATCAGCAAACACTGCTATAGCATGCAACAACAACAACAACTGTATTTTGACATTTTCAGTTATAGGATGAGCTCAAATGAAAACAAGCTTTATATGGATGGATTCTACACTTCAAGAGCTTTCCAACGAGATTAAGTTTGAGCGAATCAAAGTTCAGATGACAACGTTATGGCCTCAGGAAGTTAGGAGTGCAATGGTAGACTGGTAGCTAAACCAGTCGATCGATTTCTCGAGGGCCCATTATCAGGAAGTTTGATGATAAGCTCATTTTAGGGTCACTTTGGGTCCGATTTTAGAGCTATAAAAGCCAAAAAACTTGGGTGGATGAAATTTGGGTGGATAGAAGCCCTCCATGGGTGGAAACACCCTAGGGCACAAATCTTTGAAGGAAAAAAGCTTGAAGAATGAGGAAATGGAGGAGGAAGAGATTGGGACTTTACTAAGATTTGTTCATTCTCTCTTTCCCTCTTTGTTTTCCTTTCTTTTGATGGTTGTATTTTCTTTAAAGATGTTTTAGTTTGTTTTCTTAGGGTTTAGATGTAGCCAAAGACATAAATTATGGATTTCTCCTAATTTATATTGATTGGTGTATTATTTTCACATGTGTGTTTGGTATTTCATTTAATCATAGTGCTTGTGGGTATTTGGTCAATATTTGCATGATTTGTGGCTTGATTTGAGACTGAGAAGTGATGATTGAGCTAGACCATGGGTAGAAATATCCGCTATCATGATAAGTCTCAATAAAAATTGGAATTGTAAGTGACTCATGAGACTACGATTATTGACAGGGTTTTGAAATTTGGTAAAGATGAGTGCCTCAAGGTCTGAGTTGATTGGTGGGACAGGAGTTCATGTTTACTAAACAAGTATCATCTTCATGAAACAAAGTCATTGATTGTGAGTGGGATTCAGTTCAGTATACAGTGTTAAATCAAATCTCTCTTCCAGCCTAATCTATTAAGTCAATGTACCTAAATTATGGTGTTGTTGAGTTTTCTGATTTCTGCCAGTGATCTGACAAATTGTCAAAATCTTTGCAAAAATCTCGTAATGCTCCCTTTATCTTCTGCCACGTGTCGTTCGTAGTATTCTATTATATCATAATCAGACTATCAGGTACGATTGTTATTGAATTAGTTACTTTTAATAATATTGATTTAAAATAGCTTTACTCTACTCTAGATATAGTTAGTCTTGTTTTATTTTCCTTTATGTTTATTTTAATTTTGAATTTTTTTTTTTTTTTTTGTTTTATAGGTTTCAATCACAATGAATCCTATCATCGAGTTGACAAATGCATTGGTTCTCCTTAATCAACAACTAAGAATAAGGAAAATGGCCAATGAATATCATCAAAGAGTGACAAATCAAGTGAGGAACCCACATATGCACATGACTTCGAGTTTTGTATGGAATTTTTATATTGGAACAATTATAACCCAAGTTGGAAACATTGCCCTGGCACCTCTCATGGAATACAAGCTATAACACTCTTCAATCTCCTGAGTCCAATGATCGAGCCTAGAAGAAGCTATGGATGAATTAAGAAGAACTCGAGAAGCTAAATCTACCATGGCCTGACCTTTGAGTTTTTCAAGATTAATGGCTGAAATGGACCACTCTCAAGTTGGGTTGCCTAGGTTTCTTGATCCAAATGAGATAAGTCAACCTCCACAGGAGAGAATGACAAAGTTAGTGGCAGCTATGGCTGAATTGGAAAGAGTTCATGTTGAATGTGCAACATCGCAAGTTCAATTCATGGAATTAACAATGGCTAATGTTCAAATTCAGCATATGACATTCAAGAGCTTGAAAGAAGAGATGGCTCCAATGACCACTTCTTGTACTCAACTTACATTTGAGAAAAAACAACCTAAACAAGAGGAGAGTATGAGTATACAAGAACTAGTGGCCAAATATATGAAAGAATAAGAGAATATAGCTATAATGTCCTTTAAAGGACAACATGAGAGTTTGTCATCTACTCTTGAGGTGAATAAAGAAGAAGAGAACTTGAGCTACAATGAAGAAATCACCTCAAGAGGTAATGAATAACTTGAGAAGCTTCAAAGAGTGGAGAATGATGTAGAAACTTTGAAATACTTAGTTGCAAAGGAGGAAAAAGAGTCAACTTCTCCGGAATCATATGAAAAGGTAAAAGATGAAGTTGTAAAGACTATGTCGTAGATGACTCTATGGGGTGAGATGCATGAGGAATTGAAAAATGAGAAGATGACCCCAACTTTTGAGGTGGATGAGTACATCATTCAATTGAACAACGAAATGAAAGGAACCTTTGTGAAGAAAAAAAAAATGCTCTTGGAAGACTATGTGCTCAAGTTGCTAATTGAGCACAACTATCGACTCTTAAAGAAGGATGGAGGCAGAAATTACCAACATATCCGTAGTTGGTAGAGTCTAGAATTTGGACTGAAAAAACGAAGCGGCTTCTTGGGAAGCGACCCAGAGTTGAAAAGTCTTCTTTTATTTTTCAATGATTTATCCCGATTAGCTTTCAGTTTGTTTTTTTAATAAACCTTCGTGTTTGATTTTTTTTTTTCCTTGTTTTAGTTTTGGATTTCAGGCTTTTGGAGATTCAAAATTAGTTTTGGAAAAATTTAAAGGTTGAAGCTTGAAGTTGATAATCTGGGAAGCTTAAGAACGAGAGGGAAACCATATTCAAGCATCCCCTTCAGTTGGATTTAAGGTCTAACCCCTCTCAACATATTTGCCTTCGAAGCAAACCATATTCATTACAGCCCGACTTAGGATGCCAGTCAGCCTCGGGAGTACTCATTATCCATTCTTGCTTTTGTTTCACATTGAGGACAATGCTTAATTCAAGTTTGGGGGTTAAATTCAAGAATTCAATATTTTTTCAAAAATCCAACTTTTATATCTCCTTACCTGTTTTAGTTATTTCTTTTTAGTTGTTTGGTTGTTATTTGCATGTGCTTTTCTTTATTTTTTATTTTTTGTTTCGTGTCTCATTTGAGTGAGTTTGATGTTTTGTTGGCTAGTAGAAGGTCATTTTGAACACAAACATTTGAAAAAGGGCAAGTGTAAAGTGGATTGGACCTTTAGGTTTTTAAATGATCTGGAATTGTGTGCTTGCTTGGTATGGGTGACTTAGCTTAGTCTCCTCCCTTGTGCTTCAAGTAGCTATTTCTCAAGGAATCCATCACACACACTTTTGGTCTCCCTTGTATACCTTGGTCCCAAACCCTTTGCCTTGAATTCAACTAACCTGGGGGATTCTAGCCACCTAAGTAATGGGACACCTAATCAAAAGAGGATTGCCATCAATCCCCAACTAAAAAGAGAAAAGTGAAAAAGAAAGATAAAAAGCAAAAGAAAAGAAAAATGTCAAAAAGAGGTTTGTGAATTAGAACAAGTGGGATCATCAGAAATCGAATCCCGGCACGGAGTTTGAGGCCTTTTAAAGCTGTGCCTAAGCTAGCGGTTGGGAGTCATTATTTCCTTTGCCCTCTACGTAGGACCAGATGGATCCTTCCTGACCTAAGGCCTTTGAGTTTGGTTGAGTGTTCGAGGTGAAGTTTGAAGGGAATTTAATGCCCAGTGCCCTTAACCAGCTGGTAGGGAGTCACCAATGGATCCCCGCTATAGGAACACTCATCTAAAACTTATTGGCACTGGTTTTCTTTCATTTTTAGGTATTTTGGTATGAATCAAAAGGGTGTGTTCTTATCATTTCTTAGTTAGCTTCTTCCAAATAGGTGAAATGAGCTTAAGTTTGGGGGTGCTAAAACCTTGCTATACACTCGAGATCATGCTATCACCTACACTTAGATTCCTTAGGAAAGGTCATTGATGACTTAGGGGGTTGATTTTCTTTGCTCACCATGCTTTGCTTTGCCATATTCCTTAGAGAGTTTAAAAGTTTAAGGATCCTAAATTTGGGTTGAAAAGGCTAATATTGATAAATTGTGTTCATATTGATTCTTCCATTTAGCATCATGTTATCATACTTATCTAATTTTGTTGTTAGTTTGAGTCAATCTCTTGCTTGGGGATAAGCAAGAGTTTAAGTCTGAGGGTGTGATGAGTATCTTAAATACTCATTCTATCCCTATTCTTTACTTAGTTTTTTAGTGTTTTTATGTTATATAAGTGTCCTAATGCTCTAAATGTTCATATTTATGATTAGGTCGACCATTTTCGAAATTAGAGTGAAAACAAGCGAAAAAATGGAAAATCAGTAAACACTGCTACAACATGCAGCAACAACTACTATATTTTGATAGTTTCGGCCATAGGATGAGCTTAAATGACATCAAACTTTATATAGATGGATTCTACACTTCAAGAGTTTTCCAACGAGACCGAGTTTACGTGAATCGGAGTTCGGATGACAATGTTATGGCATCGGGAAGTTGGGAGTGCAATGATATACCGGTAGCTAAACAGGTCGACCGGTTTCTCAAGGGCCCATTATCAGAAAGTTTGCTGATAAGCTCATTTTTGGGTCATATTCCGATTTTAGAGTTATAAAATCCAAAAAAAGCCCTAGAAACTTGGGTGGACGAAATTTGGGAGCTCTTTGGGTGGATAGAAGCCCTCCATGGGTGGAAACACCCCAAGGTACAAATCTTTAAAGGATAAAAGCTTGAAGGAGGAGGAAATGGAGTTAGAGATTGGGGATTTACTAAGATTTGTTTATTCTCTCTTTACCCCTTTGTTTTCCTTTCTTTTGATGGTTGTATTTTTTTAAAAGATGTTTTAGTTTGTTTTCTTAGGGTTTAGATGTAGCCAAAGACATAAATGTATGAATTTCTCCTAATTTATATTGATTGGTGTATTATTTTCTCATGTGTGTTGAGTATTTCATTTAATCTTAATGCTTGTGGGTATTTGACCAATATTTGCATGATTTGCGGCTTAATTTGAGACTGAGAAGTGTTGAGTATTATTTTCACATGTGTGTTGAGTATTTCATTTAATCTTAATGCTTGTGGGTATTTGACCAATATTTGCATGATTTGCAGCTTGATTTGAGACTGAGAAGTGATGATTGAGCTAGACCATGGATGAAATAACATCTAATTATCATGAAATAGAGATATAAATGAGATTAGATGTGGTATTGGAGTTTCTTGGGTTTATTGCATTCCTAGGGTTTTAGGGTTGAGTATAGATGTAAAATACCTAAATCCTCGGGGTATTGTGTGGATGCTTGAGAGAGATTCACATATACATTAGTGAAATTTCCATCTTCATATGAAAACAAACATCGATTGATTGGGTTATGAGGTTCCTATATAATTGTTTAGGTGAAATATATGCCCTAAGGCATTTTAGTCTTATTTGAGTCATTCTTCCATGCCTAAATTAGTGTCTTTGAGTTTTTCTATAGATTTTCCACCATCCAAATAGAGCCTAGGCTAGATTAGAGTTAATACTTAGTATTTCCATGGGATCGTGCACTTATCATTATATTACTTGAGGCGACGCGTGCACTTGCGTTATTGTACCTTAACCCGCCCCGCCTTGAGAACATATTCCCAAGTCGAAATGGGATTTTGTATATGATTTGTAAATGGGAATGGAAACACCCTATCTATCGCCTAGGTTTGGAACGGATATGGTAAACAAGCTTACATTGTGGGACGGGAATAAACCCATCCCAAACCCTGCCCCGTTGCCATCCTATAGACCCCGAATTTGGACTAGGTTTAGTTTTATCATTTTTTATTTTATTTTTATTTTACCTTTTTTATTTTATTTTATTTTATTATTTTACCTTATTTTATTTGATTTTACCTTGTTTGATTTTCTTGATTTAAGTTTACTTTGGAAAGAAAAAAAAAAAAAGATGAGAAAACTTTTTTTAAGACAAGAGAAAGATGATCAAAGGGAGGGGGAGACGATCAAGGGGGAAAAGAAGCTTTGGAGGAGGAAGGAGGACCAGAGAAGAAGTTTTTGGAGGAGATTCTTTTGGCTTGGGGAGAAAACCGTTTTTAAGAGGGAGAAAATAGGAGATAACAATTTCTTGAGAGGGTTGACATTATGAGGTTAGTCTTATTTACTTTTGTTATACTTGTCTTTTCATCTTTTTCATGTAGATTAGTACTTGTCTTTTCATCTTGTGTTTGGTGGATTTACTTGGCTTATTATTCTAGTGTTTTCAAATCCTTCAAACCTTTTTTATTTTTTATTTTTATTATTCATCATTTATTTTCAAATCCTTCAAGCCTATATATTTTTATTCATTTATTTTCAAAGACAGAATTCTTCTTTTTCTTTTCACCCCAACTTCTCCCTTATCACTTTTATTTATTTTACCATTATTTTTATTATTCATCATTTATTTTAAATTATTCATTTATTTTATTTTTTATTATTCATCATTTATTTTAAATTATTTATTTATTTTACCTTTTACTCATTTTTATCAAATATTTATTTTACCATTTTTTTTTGTGGACTCTTCTTTTTCTTTTTGAATGCTGGGCTTAGGTTCTCAAAAATGATTTTACTAAATTGAAAACATAAAGCTTGAACCCAAGACCATTCGTTTAGAATATCTCACTTCAACCATTATGCTACATTCTCACTTATGTCAAATCTTTAATAATTTAGACAAATATTTCTTACCCATACTTTTAACATTTAACTTTGACTTTTGTTTGATTTGATTGTTTGTTTGTTTGTTTTTTTTTTAATTGTTAGAAACTTTGACTTTATGTAATGTTTGTTTTCAAATAAATATTATTATATTTATTATGTTTACCATTATTACTATTCTAACTTACAATTTATTAATTTCTTTCAAATTTTATAAATACAAATTCATCTTCTTTCATTTTCAAAAATAAAAAGCCCTTTGTATTTTTTTTTTTATAAATTCAATTTTTTTTTTAAATTCAAAACTTATTTATTTTTTTAATTTCTGAAAAATCAAAAATCATTTTCTTTACTAAAAAATAGTTTCTTTTTAGCTTTTAAAAATTTTTAAAAAAAATTTATTTCTAAAAAATTCAAAAATCTATTTCTTTAAATTTCTCAAATCAAGTATCATTTTTCAAATGTCCAAATTTCAAATCCCTTATTTTCCAATGTGACATCCTTATCTTCTGAATCCCAAGTCAATTTTTTTCATTTTTAAATTTTCAAAATTACCTTTTTTCAATCAAATTTCAAAATTCTAAAAGCACGATCTACTCTATAATTCCAATGAAATGAAATCATATGGAGTCGACTTGTGTGCTAAATAAATGGGCCTTGGCTTCTAATAAATGATTTGGTGCTCATTTTCTAATTTAATCATTAACGTTTTTATATGTGTTAATGGGCTAACCAATAGCGCTTGCAATTCACTACCAAGGTACATATTTCTCCTCTTTAACTTTTGTTATTTATTATATGCTTGTTGTGTCCTCGTTTTACCATTGTTGTTTATTTTTTGTATTAATTTTATGATTAGTCAATTGCTATATTAGCCTTAACTTTATTATTAGAGACCCAACTTTCAGAGGCTAAGAGGGGTGTTACAACTTTTCACCGTACCTTCCCAATAAGTAACTTGATCCCCGGACCTAGACTCGGTTTTCACTGACTTGTTTTTCCTATTAGGAGTCACATTTAGAGTTTTCTTTCTTATTTTGTTTTTCCTTTTAAAAATAAAAATAAAATAAGTGGCGACTCTAAACCGTTTTCAAAAATGGTTTTTCAAAATACAAAAATGCGTATCGCTTTTTTAGTGTGAAACGTATCATAGCCAAAATGCGGTATCCACAAAATCATTTTAGAGGGTCAACCTTGAACACTAGTTGAGGCAAATATGGTATTTGATTGGTCGATTAGTGGGGATCGATTGGGATTGTTACATATTCATCTTGTATCCTTGCTTAGATTGTATGTAGATTTGGATGATATACTTATGCTTTGCATGACTATTTGTTGCATGATTACCCTTTGTCTTGCTTGATTATATGTTGCTTGTCTATGTGGGATACACATGTATCCCCTTTATCTCCAACTCACTAGTCTTGGTCGACACAGTTTTCCTTGATTGTGTGTTTGATAGGAGACTTGTTACTCCTTTTGTGCTTTTCGACCAAGCTAGTGATTAGGAGTAAGGTCTAGTAATGGGTTATATATATGTTTGGGAGCATTTTGGAGGTTGTTGACATAGTGATGCTGATTAGAGTCTAATAGTTGAAGACTTGTATAGCCCAAAGCTAGATTTTAGGATACTTATGTGACATGTGTGCTCTCTTTGTGCCTAGATTTATTAGGTTTTTCGGATGCACCCACACATTCACTATACACTTAGTTTTTTTGCTCAGAGTAGTGAAAGCCTTCACCATAAGAAACCCCCTTGGGATGTCGAGGTAGTGCATGTGTGGAGGTGATGACCACCTTGCATGGAAGCACGTCGTCTCTTCGGAGGCATGTAAGAGGTTGCGTACCAATGAAGGGTACTATCGCTCTTCCTAAGGACCCCTTCAAAAGCCCACCCTTTTTATTTTAGAGCCACCTTGACCTTATACGTGAACTTAGATTTTTTTTCTTTTTTTAGGATTCTTTTTCCTACACTTGGGTGCATTTTAAAGCCTTTAGGGCCACTTTAATTGCAATTAGGTCTAGGATTCTCCCTTTGGTCTCTTCTTGAGTGTTCAGAGATTGGTTCGAGTTTTGACTGTTAATTGAACCACTCCTTGTCTTTGCACGTCATATTTACTCCCTGTCACTCGGTGTGTTTAGAGATCCTTCTCCATAGGGCTTTGGAGAGTCTTATTTTCTTAGGTTGACGCTTACACTTAGTTTATCACCATTTGCTGCTTGATACCTTGGGTATGCTCATTGATCACTTCTCTTGCGCCACACACCTATCATGAGCTTAATACGTTCCTTATTGGATACTTGATTCAATTTTCAATTTGAGGCCTGTTATTTCCATATGAAAGCTGAAAGGCGTGTTTTTATATTCATACATTTTTTGTAACTCGCCTTGATCACCTTATATTTTTTTCATCATGGCGTTCGAATTGAAGGTTGAATCAATAACTCAAAACTATAGATGGAGTATTGATCTCATGATAGTGTTTTTATATTCATATTTGTGGCCATCTTATAGTGGACTCCTTTACTACCCTAGGGTTCCTATCTTACATTCGGATTATGATTGCCACCATAGGATCATTTAGTATGTTGTTATGTTATGGTGTTGACTTGAGACGCTTTCACTTTCATGTCATGATCACTTGGGCCCGACTCATCATGGAGGGTTTTGAGCTTATTGACCTTAAATTGGAAACTTGACTCGAGGAGTTGGAAATTGAGACTCATTTTACCCAAATTAGAGTAGCATTTCATTCACACTTGTATTCTTACCTTAGCCTTTTCGGACCCGATGACCTATTATCAAGGGCTTTGTATTGTCATTCCTGAGCACTACTACATTCTCATTCATTTCGCCCCATATATACCATAGCCTTTTATACCACTTCCTTGATTTGACCAGGTAGTGTTTGAGAGGACTAGATTCAAGGAGAGTATTGTATCTTATGAGATGTGACTTATGATGAGAGGACAATTTGATTACTTGATGAGATCATTGATCATTCTATGGCTAAGATGGGGAGATGAGTTGTTACATGATATTCAGTCTAGGCACTTACATTTGATTTATGGAGCTTGATTTGGCTGTGGGGGTTGGTTTATATGAGTCGACAAAGAGTAGCTCGTATTGAGAGAGCAGCTAGTTGATTTGATGAGAGTGTTATTTCTATACTATGATTGAGAGGTTTTATAAAGCATATAGAATGAGCTTTCACATGATTTTAAAGAAATTGACATTGCTACATTGGGTGAGTGCTGATCTTTATTGTTGATTATGTGTAATCTCGAGTGCATGATGTATGATGTTGTGGTCAAAGGATGGGTGACCATCGTTTCATGAGCCTTTTACCTTATCCCATACACATATAGAGTTATTCATTGCTAGCCCATTAAGCCTCGTATGGATGTTATAGCCTTTCCTTTCATCACCTCATTTATCTTTATACCAGGTTGGAGGCTCCATGATATATGGATGCTTTGATTAGAAATCTCATGAACTTTGGACCAGACAGACGTATTATGATTCATTCCATCCTCTATATCATGATCTTTCCTTTCTAACATTAACATCACTCCCTCATATCACATGTCACCATTAGTCTCCTACCCCTTTTCTTTCCCGTGTCATTTCCCTTACGACATTGCCTTTGATTTCCTATGAGTCGTGGTATTGCATCTCTCTTTTGTATGGGAGAAATGACACATCTTTCCTTCATTTCACCCTTGGGTGGTAGTCTGAATATCTTGATTGCGAAGTTATCTTATTCGGTGAGTTAATTGATTTATCAATGCGTGAAGTGATTTCATTCATATGGTTGTGTATCATATATCAATCATTATTGATTTGAGGATATGTAAAAAAAAAAAAAATCTTTTATATATTCCATCGTATCATTCTTCTTGGGGCATGTGTATGGACGTGACATCTTGCTACATTGGGTATATGTGATAGTGAGAGTTCTTATGTGAGATCTCTTCCGTGTTAGATTGCACAACATTTGAGAGAGATTTGTGACTTTATTTTAAGATATTTTGATTATTTTCCATCCATCACACTATCCATTTCAGATGTGATTTCCCTTTGTGCTATGATGTGAGATAACTATCACCCACTCCCACCTCTGTGCTTTTTCTTGCTGACCTTCATTTCATTACCTTTATCGATTTGACCATGTCCAAGTTCTTTCCCCTTCCCACCTCACTTCGCCCTCGAGAGTATATATATCGTTCACATATCAGTTCTACTCATCTTATTGACACGTGATACTTCACTACCCACTATTTAGTGTTCTCACATGATGTGCTTAGGTTCTTGACTCATGAGGTTTCTATACATTGCGTTACATGCACGAGGGGTTTGTTGATATTTTTCTCATTGGGATTATTGAACCTAGTTTCCCTTCATTTCTTTTACCTTATTACTTAAGCCTATATTACAGTCCGAGTTGTAAGACCACCCTGAGGCCATGATGCCACACATTATGTTTGATATCTTACACATGGGAGATATTTAAGGTTGGTTGGAGATATTTCAGAGCATGATAGATGAGGAGCTTCGATGTTGACCATATACTTGGGGGTTATCCCTATTTGGATCGATGGATTATGATACATTCTTACATTGGGACATGACTACTTTTGAGGTCATCTTTATCATATATGTTCGTACTTGATATTGGGGCATACCTATCCTATTGTTGGCGAATCCTTGAGATGATCTATACGTATAACCCTTTTTTCTTTAGATGATGGATCTTGAGACATTCATATATTGGAGTATAGTCACTTTTGAGAGTGCACTTATCAAAGATACAGTTGTTTTATTTGTTACTGGGGCATAACTACCTCATTGTTTTGGTTCATCGATGTAGTGAGTGACCATTTGGTGGAGGATTTTGATGCATTGTGGATTTAATGTCACATGAGATATAGTCATTTCAACATACCTGGTCGATCTTGGATATCTACCTATCCTCCATCCCATACCCGGATATTTCCTTCTTGATAGCATAATCTATACTGTTTTGCTTGGACCTTATCCTTCATCTTCTTTGACCGACCCATCTCACCATGATTTATGATTTGCTCCTTTGATCAGGAAAGGATGCGGTTTAGTCTTTGAGTTTTATAGTCGAGCCTTTACCCTTATGGGTCTTTAGGTTTAACACCTTCCATGATGGCAAAGCCTAACATGCTATTGACTCATTTGTGACAATGTCTCCATTTTGGGCAGTTAGCATATTGAGTGTTGGTTACAATGAATTTAATTGTTGGTAAGTTTTATTTGGTTAGCATGCCTTGATGCATGGTCCTATGTGGCAGCCTTGAGGTTAGATTTACACTTTCACTACGTGATCGATGAGCATACTCTAGAGTATCGATGATTTTAGACACTCTGTCTTTCAGCTTAGTCTCCATTGTATACTAGGGGAATACCCCGCCACTGATGTTGCTAGATCATTAGTAGGCTTCATTATCATCACATTGAGTTATTGACCTTTTGATATGCATATTGGGGCATATCCCCATCTACATTGCTTTATGCTTTTCCAGTTTTTCCTTTTTTTAGGCGCGAGCCTTAACCGAGCCACAAATACCGACCATGAGCTATTTTATTTCCGCCACTCGGCTTCATGGCACTCTACAACTTTTTCCTTTTAGGCCCTAAGCCTTGTCGAACCTTGAACTCTCAGCCTTGAGCTGTTTTATTTCCTTTTCGATCCTGGAGCTTGTTTTTCTCGTTTATTCCCTTTTTTAGATACACGAGCCTTGTTAAACCACGAGCTCTCAGTATATAGGTGTTTTTTGTTTTGTTTTCAGGCGGGAGGCTCACTTTCTCGCTTTCCTTTTCACACCACGGTCTTGGCCCAGTATGACCTCTCGAACAGTACGTTTTATTTCCTTTTTGAGCCCGAAGATTGTTTTTTTTTTTTTTTTAAGCCATAAACTTTTTGAACCTTGAAATTTGTTTTATTTCCTTTTGAAACGAGCCTTGTCGGGCCTTGTTTCTTTATTTCTTTCTAATACTAAGCTATTTTATTTCCTTTCGAGCTTGGGCGCCGGCACTGTTTTCCTTTTTTGACCTTGAGCCTTGGCTGAGCCATGGTGACATTTCCCTTTTGAAGCGAAGCTCGCATTTTCCTTTTAATTTTTAAGCCTTGTTGACTGAGCTCTCAACCTTGAGCTATTTTATTTGCTTTTCGGGGTTGGGGCTCCTGCTTTTCACCGCTTTCCTTTTACAGGCGAGCTATTTTTTTTTTTCGAGCCTGACTCGCTTTTCTCGTTTTTCCTTTTGGAAAGCTATGGCGTTGTCAAGTCCTCACGAGCTCTAAGTATAGTTGTTTTATTTCTTTGATGCGGAGCTCGCTTTTTTCTTTGGGCCCACTAAGCCTTGTTGAGCTGTACTGAAAGCTCTTAGCCTTGAACTATTTTATTTCCTTTTTGAGCCCTAAGTCTTGTCGAGCCCTAAGCTCTTAGCCTTGAGTTGTTTTATTTCTTTTTCGAGTTTGGAGCTCACTTTTCTCGCTTTTTCCTTTTTTTAGGCCTTTAGCCTTGTTAACGACACGAGCTCGGTAGTGGTACACGTATTATTTCCTTTTCGTGCTTGGAGCTCGCTTTCTTTTCCTTTTTTAAGCCACGAGCCTTGTATGACTCCGGCTCTCGACCCTTACATTTTGGCTCACTTTTCAAGCCTGGAGCTCGTTTTCTCTCTTTTTTCCTTTTTAGGCCCGAGCCTTTGTTGAGCCTTGAGTTCTCGACCTGAGGCTGTCGAGCCTTGAGCTCTGTACTATTTGTTTATTTCCTTTTTGAAACCCAGCTCACTTTTCTTGCTTTTTTCTTTTTTAGGCCCTGAGCCTTGTCGAGCCCTGAGCTCTCAGCCCTGAGCTGTTTTATTTCTTTTTCTAACTCGAAGCTCGCTTTTCTCTATTTTTCCTTTTTTTTTAGGCCCTGAGCCTTATCGAGCCTTAAGCTTTTAGCCTTGAGCTGTTTTATTTCCTTTTTAAGCTCGGAGCTCGCTTTCTTTCTTTTTCCTTTTTTTAGGCCCTAAGACTTGTCGAATACGAGCTCTTTACTTTGAGGTTGTTTTCTTTCCTTTTCGAGCCCGAGGCTTGCTTTCTACAACTTTTTCCTTCTTAACTTTTGTAGTCAAGCGAGCTTGTCGAGCACTAAGGTGTTCTCTTTCCTTTTTGAGCCTGGAGCTCGCTTTCTAACTTTTATCTTTTTTTAGGCCATAAGTGTAAAACTCGAAAACAATGCAATTTTGATGAAAAATGGCAAAACGATAATTGGTCGCTATAGTACAGGTTGAAAACTTGAAATTTTATAGATTTTGGATGACAAAACGGACTTCACCGTTGGAATTTTCTTGCAAAATCTAGTTACTAAGCAATTTGATGATTAGAATAGTTGAAATTTCACGTTTTTCGAATTGTGGTGTTCGATGGACCCCAAAAATGATATTTTTGAAGAAAAACTTGGAAGTTGTAAAATAATTTGAAGAAAGTTCATATAAGATAATTTGAACTTGAACCGGGACGAAACAAATTGTTCGGGGCAAAACGAGACACGAAGGGAGAGGGATAACATAGGCGAGGCGTTAGCCCATACGTGTCAAAGTATAAGGGGAAAAATCTCATTTGGGAGAAATATCTCCCAAAATAAGATTTTTAAAACGGTAGAAAGAGAGAGAGAGAGAGAGATAGAGAGAGAGAGAGAGAGAGAGAGAGAGAGAGATGAGGGAATTCTTGTTTCCTTTGGCGATTTCTGTTGATCGGTTGAAAGTCTGATATTTTATAGAACGAGTTCGAGTTCTTCATCTCAACAAGAAGGGCTATGCGTAGGCACCAAGGAGGGTTTCACCGAGATCACGGGAGGGATTTGGAAATCGAGACTTCAGTTTAGAAGCGTTTGGAAACTTCCTACCAGGTTTTCTACGGTCAAGGGAGTAGGGATTCTTCCTACTTTGGTTTATTTTCCAGTCTGGGAATATTTAGTTGGTTTTAATGCCCCAAGGGCCTATTTGGCCCCTTTTGCCTAAGGAAATTTGTTTGTAAAATAATGGTTATGAGAATAATGCCATGTTTTGACCCTATATGATGTCCAATTTTTAGGGCTGATTTTCGGTTAGAAAAAGAGAGAATTTGGACTAGTGTCCTTCATGACAATTGTAGCTAAAGTTGAGAACTTGAGGTTAGGCTTTAGAATCACCCAAAGAGGACCACTATAACCCAAGTTATGGTCCGTTTTCCAGGATTTCCACAGGTTGCTATGTTTTGGTCGAACCTACTATCCAGATTTTTGGGACTGAATTTCGGTTGGCAAAAAGTGAGAATTTAGACTATTAGTAACCACTGGGAAATTGTGAAACCCGTAGAACTTGATGTTAGGCTTTTTAAATCACCCAGATCGGACCTCGCAACTCGAGTTATGGTGCATTTTAAATTTTGATATAGCTTAGGTTATTTAATGGTTTGTATCCAGATTTTGGGACTGTTAGGGGGCTAGTTTTCTGAACTGGGTTAAGAACTATCTTGTGTTCTGTTATGTCTTGTTGTGTGGAATGTTTTGTGGGCATCTCTATACCACAATTGGTCTTGAGGATGAGGTTGTCATTGCTTGAGTTTGAATGACATGTTGAATGTGAATGTTGATATATGTTTGCATGATGGGTTAGTGATAAATGATTTCTTGAAGTCATATGTAGCCTGTGATTTATCCACTTGACACGGTAATTGGTGTGGATTGTGTTGTCCATGTAGCATTCATTATGCATGTGACATGATATAACTGCCAAAATGACATATTCATTCTGTATACGGGGGCATCGCGCATTAAATGGAATTAATAAGTATGGTTGGTAAATCGACATTGTGTTGAATATTCGATGGTATGGTGACGGTACGCGCATGGTGAATCGACATTGTGTTTGGTGTTCGATGGTGAGCTCGGTAAAATGGGACAACATCCAAAAGAGTCTCACGGTTGCATAAAAGAAAAAGGAAATGAAAAATACATGTGTTGGGTATAGCTAGGAGGGATAGATACCCCCTCGTGTGAAAAACCCGGGACATGGGATAGGGTTAGTCACATTCTCATCCATAGCATGTAGACATTTGAGTAAGAATGTGTATGTTTTTACTTGAATGTGTGAAATGGCATTGCATGTGCCAGGTGGGAGTAGCCCTTGTAGGAGTATTCTTTACTAGGCATTGCTCACGTTGTGGGATTGACATTTCGATGCGAGGTTAGTTCTTTGGAGAGACTGGCCTTTCGATAGAGGCCTCGGTGTGAAGAAAACAGTTAATGGCATGGTGTTTTGGCATCTTGTATCTCATGACTGGATCATTGGAACATAAACTCTTATGGGCCCGGTAATGATATAGTTTTTATATTGAGGTTATAGGCGAGATGAAATACTATGTGATCATTACTTATTCACATTGTAAGGGCTTTGGATGCTTGGGTCTGCGATATCTTGTTATCACCAGTTGGCCATGTATTAGGGTAGAACTCGGAACAAGGAGAATTTTGCGATTTTTTGTGAAAATATGGATCTTGATGAATTAAGGACTCTTGATGTGGTATCGGGTTAAATCATAGAATTCTAAGGTTGACGAGGTTTGTCGATGGGGCCTCCCAGGTTTTACAGGCGTCGCACTAAACCTTGTCGACGCTAGCTCTCAACCTTTGAGCTGTTTTATTTCCTTTTGAGCCTAGGCTCATTTTTCCCGTAGGCCTGGGCTTTTTCTTTCTTTTGAGCACGAGCTTGCCTTTCCTCTTTTTTTTTTTTTTTTTTTTTTTTTTTCCTCTTGGGCCTTGTGAACCTGATCGAGCCTCAGCTACTTTCTTTCTTTTTTGAGCCCAAAGCTTGCTTTACCCTTTTCATTTCTAGCCCCTAAGCCATGTCAAGTCTTGAGCTCTTAGTCCTGAGATGTTTTATTTCCTTTTCAAGCCTGAAGCTCGCTTTTTCGCTTTTTCATTTTTTAGGCCTTGAGTTTTGTTGAGCCATAGCTCTTAGCCCTAAGCATCTTTTCTTTCCTTTTATGACCCGTAGCTCGTTTTTTTTTTCTTTTTTGTTTTTCTGAGTCCTTGATCCATGTCAAGCCTTGATTGCTTTCGTCCTCTTCCTCCGTCTTGGTAGAGCCATTTGGATAACCTAGTAAATACCTTATCAGTCTCTCATCGGAGTGGGCTTACTTGAGTTTTGTGTAATTGTCTTGTCTTAGTCTTTAGTGCCTTCGTGTTGTGAGTGTCGATCCTCCCTTATGTGTATTCGTTCGTTTCTTTTTGGTGGTCCAACTATCACTTGACTTCAATTACCGATTCTCTGATCACCTTTGGAGATCATTTGGGAGAGGTTTGAACTTGCTTTATGACTTTAGTGGCATCTTAGACTTTTTTCTTTTATTGTTCGTTTTTAGAGTTTTCCCAAGTCTCTTAGAGTGCTCGATTCCTGGCAAATGCGTTTATACTTTTAGGTCTTCTTTGATGATCTCTTGATAGTATTATCATTCCTCACTTTTCTAGCATTCGTTTCACACTTCATTGTCTTTGTTAATTACGTTGTGAACTCTATCAAAGGGGGCATGTTGTGAATTCAAATTTGAATAAGTTTAGTTTAACTCTTTTTTGTTTTTTACCTTTTTTTATGTTATTTTATTATTTTACCTTATTTTATTTTCTTGATTTGATACGATTTGGGTTTATTTTGGAAAAAAACAATGAGAAGGTTTTTTTTAAGATGAGAGAAAGACGATTAAAGGGAGAGGGAAACGATCAATGGGGAGAAAGGAGAACCGGAGAAGTTTTTGGAGGAGATTCTTTTGGCTTGGGGAGAAAACCGTTTTTGAGGAGGAAAAGATGAGTTTCTTGAGAGGAGCTGATACATTTGGGGAGTTCAGTCTTGACACACTTTTGTTATACTTGTCTTTTCATCTTTTTTCATGTAGATTAGTACTTGTCTTTTCATCTTGTGTTTGGTGGATTTACTTGGTTTATTACTCATTTATTTTCAAATCCTTCAAACCTACTTTTTATTATTATTCATCATTTATTTTCAAATCCTTCAAGCCTATTTTCTTTTTTTTATTCATCGTTTATTTTCAAATCCTTCAAGCCTATATTTTTATTCATTTCAAAGATCCGACTCTGTTATATTTGCAAACATAGAATGATTTTACTAAGCTTAGGTTCTCAAAAATGATTTTACTAAGTTGCGAACATAAAGCTTGGACCCAAGACCATTAGGTTCTCAAAATGATATCACTTCAACCATTAGGCTACATTTCCACTATTGTCAAATCTTTAATAGTTTAGACAAATATTTCTTACCCATACTCTTAACATTTAACTTTGAATTTTGTTTTGTTTTATTCTTAGAAACTTTGACTTTATGTTATGTTAGCTATCAAATAAATATTATTATATTACTATATTTATTATGTTTACCATTATTACTATTGTAACTTACAATTTATTAATTTCTTTCAAATTTTATAAAATTCAAATTCATCTTCTTTCATTTTAAAAAATAAAAAGTAATTTGTATTTTTTTTATAAATTCAATTTAAAAAAATTTAAAACTCTACTTTATTTTTTAATTTCTAAAAAATAAAAAATAATTTTCATACTGCTAAAGAAACATAGTTTATTTTTAGCTTTTAAAAAAATCAAAAATAGTTTTTTTTTTGTTTCAAAAAAATTCAAAATCCACTCTTCTTTAAATTTCCCAAATCAAGTATCATTTTTCAAATGTCCAAATGTCCAAATTTCTTATTTTCCAAAGTGACATCCTTATCTTTCTAATCCCAAATCAAAATTTTTTTTTTTCATTTTTCAATTTTCAAAATTACCTTTTTCAACCAAATTTCAAATTTTCAAAAGTACGATCTACCCTATAATTTCAATAAAATAGAATCATATGGAGTCAACTTGTGTGCTAAATAAATGGGCCTTGGTGGGAGGCCCAACATCCCTTGTATGCTTCCAATAAATGATTTAGTGCTCATTTCCTAATTTAATCATTAATGTTTCTATATGTGTTATTAGGCTAACCTTCTTTCTATTAATAGTGCTCGCAATTCATTAACAAGGTATATATTTATCCTTTTTAACTTTTACTATTTAGTATATGCTTGTTGTGTCCTTAATGTTACATTATTGTTATTTTTGTACTATTAAATGGTATGATTAAACTTGGTTGAATTATTAGAGATTTCTTTGGGGGCTTAAAAAGAGTGCTAAACTTTTATCAATATCTTAGACTGATGTCGACCCACAGTTTTCAGACTTTGATTTTCTGTACTTGTTTTTGTTATGAGTCGCGTTTAGGGTTTTTAACAACATTTTGTTTTCTTAAAATAAAAATAAAGTAAGTGGCGACTCCAAACTGTTTTCAAAATACAAAAATGAGTATCACATTTTTAATGGGAAACGTATTATAACCAAATTGCAGTATCCACACATCCCTAATTAGACCTTCCTTCCATAAGCAATAATGTGAGATAGTGATATATGGAACAAGAATAGAGACAAAATAATTTTCTATTTTTTGAGATAAAAAAAAAATACATTATAAAATAACATAAATAAAAACTAAAGTAAAAAAGACATGTGACATGTTATGTTGCTCTCTTGAACAAATGAAGAAGGAAGGACCTTGCAATAAAAGGAGATGAGAAGAAATATAAAAAAGATGAAGTTCACAAAAAATGAAAAGATGATAGAAATTACAGAGAATATGAGAAGAAGAGCAAGAATAGTCTCAAACTTTGGAGAAAATATGAGAGAAAAGAGCCAAAGAGGAGAAAGTTAGTGGGTGAGAGATGATTTGATGTGTTGTAGTGATGAGACATGTTTTTAGGCTAGGCTGTGAAGGGGGCAAGTGAGGGGTAAGGGGTTGTCAGACTCATTAAAATTTTAATAATATGAAAAATGATTCTCTTAAAGTTTTAAATTAGTTTCTACTTACAAAAACATTATTTAATGAATTGAAAAGCTAATATTAAATTAATTGGTAAAATAAAAAATATTAAAATAATTATTTTATTTTATTTTATAAACTTACGTAAGCAATTTTTTTAAATATAAAATCAAAAATTAAAATTTACAAGAGATAAAATTTACAAAATTTAATATTATTTTTAATACAAATACTAAATATATATTGTCAAAAAATACTAAATATATAAACACATAAATATATTTATAAATATTTATTCTCATAATTATACTTATCCTATATATTGAATTTACAAATAATTTTTATAAAATTATTTATAATTGATATATCATTATACATATATTATATATATATTTTTAATTTGTTGGACATCTTTTTTTATAATAAAATTAGTAATTAGTAATAGAAGGATATGTAAACCCTGGAAAATTAGTAATTTTTAGGAAAAATGGTAAAATAATAAAAATAATAATAATTACCAGAATGGTTCAGAAAAGTTTAGAAAATTCTCTAGATCTCGGATGATAAAACGGATTGCGTCGTTGGATTGGTCTCGCGAAATCTAGTGACCCAGAAAAGTTTCGTCGAATTTTGATATAGTCGAAATATTTTTACGATTTTCTAGGTGATAAGTCGTCATGGATTCTAGGGACGAGATTTTTACAAAAATCTGAAGTCGAAATAGTTTATTTAAGTTCATTTAAATAAATAGATTGAGCTGAAAATAAATCAGTGTTTTGGGGAGAGAAGCACGAACAGTATGAGATATTACCTGCGTGGCCTTGATAAGGCCATGTATCGAGCTTAAAAATAAAAATAAAAAGAATAAAGGAAAGAAAAGTCAAATAAAGGTGAAGAAAATAAATGAGTCAGGGAGAGATTTGGAAAGCAGGAGGAAAGGAAGGAAAGTGAGAGAAACTCTATCTTCCTCTCTAAGATCTACGAAAATTGGTAGTGGGTTTTAGGTGAAGCAGAAGAATTCGGTCCATGACGAGTGCGCACATGGTCTTAAAATCTAGGAATTTGTCAAACTCAGAGATTAGTGGGTTATGTGAGGAAATATAGGTATTCGAATTTATCAATGTTGCGTAACAGCTTTTTATTGTGTATGTAACATGACATAGCATGAAGTGTGGGCATAATTGCATTTCGTATGCACGGTGCTGTCAGTCGGTCGGATTATTGTGCATGTTATTGGTTATTCACATTCTTGGTAAGATGGCTTCGGAAGTGGGACAACGTCGAAGTGAAGACCACTAGTGCGTAAAATAATATTAAATTTCGTGTGTTTGGGTGAGAAATGGTGGGGCCAAAATCTCTCTCGGGTGGAGCCAATTTTATTCGGTCGGACATATGTATCCCGGCTGATAGTTCGAGTGTCGGGAAGAGCATGTGAAGCCTACGGTGAGACCTCGGAAATTCACGACCCAAATAAACACATGGGATTGGATAAATTAAAATAATGCTCCAGGAGGGTTGTCCATTGGAGTTAGAATCATTGGGTGGCTCATGACTGGCCCGGTTTCATACCCAGCATTTGCATGTGTGAAGAGTCGGTTAGGACTCGGGTTAGGCTACAAGGAGTCCATCTCATGCATGACATGAAATATTTCATATATAGTTAGCACTACGAATGGAATGTGGTTTGATGTATATATACCATTGCATGTGCATTTAGGCAGGGAGTAGCCCTTGTAGGAGAATTTTTCTACTGGGCATTACTCACCCCGTCGTGGGATCCCCTTTTAGGTGAGGGGTGTCTGAGACGGTTTACTCAAACGGGCGTGATTACATGAAGAAGGAGGGCGATGTGTGGCCTTGATATTTCATTTGTAAAAAGTATTTTGTATAAAAGAATTATAACTAAATTCTTTTGGGACTATTGTCTAAATAGTCGGGTATGTAATAATGGTAAGAGGGCCGTGATCGAACTCTTACGGACTGTAATTAAGTGTTTTATTCTCATATTTTAGAATTAAATGTGAATGAATGGATCCTGATAAAGGGATGTATATTAAGGATATGGACAAATGGACCCTATGTGGTCAATACTACTTCTGTTGAGATCCTAGTTGGTTATGATTATACTATTATACAGGCTGTATATTAGGTAGAGCTCCCCGAACAAAGGAGACTCTGCCCGATTTTTGTGAAAATATGGATCCTGATAAACTGGACACAACAGTGTGGTATCGAGTCACCCGAAATCCACAGAAATTATGTGGGTTGATGGGTTGTCAACGGGACCCTCGGATTTAGGGTGTCACAGCTTGGTATCAAAGCTCAGGTTAACGATTACCTAGGACCTCGGGTGGGGGTATCCACCAGTATTTTCGGATATTGGCTTGTCATAGCTGAGTATCGAGAGTTAGGTGTTTGAAATACCCTGGATTGATTGATGTGGTTCAAAAGAAACTATGACATTGTGTGCATTGATTGTTTTGGTGTTCTAATATGTACCACAGGAGATGTATTGTGGTTGTGTGAATATATGTATGATAGAATATGTATAGAAATTGAAGAACACTAGGGTTAGCAAACGTAACCTTAGGGGTTTAGAAAACGAATAAGCATGATTATGTAGGAATGGTTATTTATTAGTGTTTGGCATTATGCATCACTAATGTGATAAATGAAAAGAGAGAATCTCAAATTTCTATCTTAACTTATGCAGATGGAAACTTGAGGCGTGGGCGTAGAATTAGATCCACGGGGCGGCGACCGATCACCACAGCTTTGACGAGCGAGGCCTTTATGGGGGCATGGGTCTTATGGCTTCTTTGCCATTGGACAAGTTAGTGCAGTTGGGGGTCAGGGAGGACCAAGTAACCTCCAACGGTTTATAGCACATCATCCTCCAGGCATTTACACAAGGGGAGGGATCGATTGTAGGCGATCATTGGTTCCAATAGGTGGAAGGATTTTCGAGGGCTATGGGATGCCTCCCAGATGCTATGCGGATCGGGCTAGCACATTTCGGCTGAAGGAGTGGGTTGATATGGTGGGATTGGTTAGAATCTTGAGGATCACGAGGCAGTGAGATGGGAGGAGTTGAGAGCTCTTCATGGGGTAAGTTTTCGGCATAGGTAGACTTGTAGAAAGGCTCGGGTTCTTGGGTTGGAAACAAGGAAATATGACTATGCTCAAATACGTAGCCAAGTTCACTGAGTTGGCATGTTTGGGGATGACTATGTGGCCACATGGCCCAGGTGAGGGGGTCGGATGGCACAGAGTTGTCCATCGGGGCAAGATATGGGATTTCTCTACAAGACATGCACTATGGTCAGGACGTATGGCCGTAGAGAGAGATAAGGATGCCGCAGATGTGTTTGAGGGTACTAGTAAGAGAGGAAGGAGATCAACCTTCTTCTAGTTCGGAAGAGGAGGGCTTGCTCTTGAGTGTTTCGGGGAATTTGGGCGCGGCTATCAAGGCGAACCATACTAGAACTCTACCCGGCCCGGGAGGATGATATGTTATTTCTACCATCAGCTTGGACATATGAGGCGATATTTCCCTTAGAGGTAAGGATCTCAGGGTATTGGGACGGCAGTCGGTCATTAGTGGAGACGGCGCGGGCGCGGTTGTTTCCCTTCTCACCTAGTGCGGAATTTAGAGACCGATGTCAGTCTCGAGGTGCTGCCTGGCGCAGCCTGCTACGGATAGGCGGAGAGACCGGGGGTATGGGATGAGGTCGGGCAGTTGCAGGGCCTAGACATGGGACTGGTGTGTACATGCCATCCCACCCTGAGACTAAGCCGGAGTTGGTCGAATTGGGGTGATATAGGGTATGTTCTATGATCTCACCTTTGGGCAAAGATACTGTTTGATTCTGGTGCATCACATTCTTTTGTTGCTGCATCTAGTGTGGATGTTTTAGGCTTAGAGTTGAAGACCTTGGATGAGCTGTTACATGTGAGTTCTCCCCAGGGGATTAGGGTGAGGATTGATCAAATATGTCGGGATTATGAGTTAGAGATCTCAAAGATTCTACTCACGATGGAGCTTCGGGTAATGGACATATTAGATTTTGATGTCATTCTTAGCATGGATTGGTTGATGACACATCGGGTCGTCATTGATTGTGATAGCAGGAGGATTACTGCCTACACATGGGACAATATTTGTGTGAATTTTCAAGGGGAGAAGCATGATGCTTTGCCCTAGACCGTACATGACTCGAGGTGGAGTGGACAGTTGATGGGTTAGCTGTAAAGCCTTATCTGAGAAGAGGATGAGGGAGGCGGTTGGGTCTACCTCGGGTGGTTTCACAGTATGAGGACGTTTTTCCAAAGCGGCTAAGGATTACCGCACAAGGATGTGGACTTTGTCAGCTGAGTTACACCTTGATCGTCACCCATTTCTGACTCCTCGCCCAGGATGCTTGGCGGTTGAGTTGCGGGAACTCGAGGTCCAAGCTGTAGGTTGTTGGACGGGCTTTGTCAGGCCAGAGCACTTTACCATGGGGCACTCAGGTTCTGTTTGCGAAAAAGAAGGACAAGACCCTTCGACTGTGCATTGATTACCAACAGTTGAACAGGGTTACGATCAAGAATCGGTATCCATTACCGAGGATCGATGACTTGTTTGGTCAGCTGAGAGGGGCGCGAGTCTACTCCAAGATAGATCTTCGCACCGAATACCATCAGTTGAGAGTTAGGGAGGTTGATATCCCTAAGACAATGTTTAAGACGTGGTATAGGCATTTCGAGTTAACAATGATGCCCTTCGGGTTAATGAATGCGCCAGTAGCATTCATAGATCTCATGCATAGGGTATTCCAGCCCTATTTTGATCAATTTGTTGTGGTCTTTGTTGATGACATCTTGATCTACTCGATCGAGGGGGCATGAGGATCATTTGCTTGATTGTTCTTTGACGCCAGGATATCGATGCATGCAAAGTTCGGTAAGTGTGAGTTTGGCTTGCGGGTGAAATTTAAGGACCGTTGTGTTAACATTAAGTGTCGGTGAACCTTGAAGGTCATTTGTTATGAGTTGGAAGAGGCCAAAATCAGTCTTCGAGATACGTAGTTTTTTGGGATTGGCAAGATACTATAGGAGGTTTATTGAGGATTTCTCCTGGCTAGAAGCACCTATGACTAGATTGACCCGAAAGGGGGTCAAGTTTGAGTGGAATGACTTATGTGAGAAGGCATTTCAGGAGTTGAAAAGAAGGTTTACTTCAGCTCATATTCTGATAGTCCCGGAACAGGGACAAAGGTACACGTTGTACTGTGATGCCTCTAAAGACGAATTAGGATGTGTCTTGAAAAGTCCGGGAGGGTTGTAGCTTATGGTTTTGAACTGACTAAGAATCATGAGCATAGTACTCTACGTGAGCTGGAGTTAGCGTATTGTCTTTGCCTTAAAGATTTGGCGCCATTACTTTATGGTGGCGGGTTTGAGGTATTTTCGGACCACAAGGTCGAGTATATTTTTCACATGATGGGACCTCAGCATGAAGCAACACGGATGGATGGAGTGTTGGAAGTTATGACTTCTGCATTACCCTCCTAGTAAGAGCCCGAGATGTGGTGAGCGGCTAATGCGCTCAGACGGAAGTCACGGGGAGTATTGGCTAGTGTAGCTTCCCGGGAGTGGCAGATGCTCGAGATTATGGGACAGTTTAAGTTGCAGTATACTGATCAGGCTCAGGGAGCGCTAAGGAGTTTGGTAGCTACGCCAATCCCTCTGCAGGTAGATTGATTGAGTCCTAGGGTAGGACGTAAAGTCTCATCCATCAAGGGCCAAGATGCTAATCAATGGGTGGCCGAAGGTGGGCCATCCACGAGATGGTAATCTTCGATATAGGGGCCGGGGTTGTAGTTTGGTGACGATTGAGAGATCTGGGAGTTCCACTACTCTCGTTTTCCTGTGCATCCAGGTGGCATGAAGATGTACCGTGATCTTTGTTGCTAGTGTTACTAGATCGGGATGAAGCGACACGTTAGGGATTTTGTTCGATGGTGTCTCACGTGTCAATAAGTAAAGGCGAGCACGAAGCGGCGGGGCTACTCCGGCCTTTGGAGGCGTATCAAGTCGAAAGTGAGGCATATCCGTCGTTTTGTGACCCCACTTGCGCAGACATGGGGGCATGATGAGGTATGGGTTATAGTTGACCGGCTCACTAAGTCGGCACATTTTCTAGCAGTACGGATGACTTTCACACTGGAAAAATTCTGCCGGTTGTACATTAAAGAGATTGTTCGGTTACATGGAGTGCTAGTATCTATCTTATCAAACAAGGATCCCAGGTTTACGAAACACTTTTGGAAGAGTTTCCAAAAGGCTATGGGGACACAATTGACGATGAGCATTGCATTTCATCCGCAGATAGATGGTCAATCGGAGAGAACCATACAGGTTTTAGAGGACATGCTACGAGCATGTATCACGGTACAAGGGGTAGGCGGGAGGATCACTTACCCATGAGTGATTCACTGGGAACAACGGTTATGGGACGAGGTATTCGGATGGCACCCTATGGGCGCCTGGGAGGCCATGTCGATCCTCGATTTGTTGGACAGATGTGGGAGATCACTCCATTACTGGTTCGGATATGATTCAAGACACCTCTGAGAAGGTGGATTTGATTCGGAGGCATCGCCGTGCGGCAGCGCGGCGAGAGCCTGCCTTAAACAGAGCGGCGTCAACCTGTTCGGGTGTGTGATCACGACTTTTTGAAGGTGATGCCTAAGAGAGGAGTGGTCAGATTCGGCAAGCGAGGGAAGCTAGCGTCGAGGTATTTTGGGCCCTTCGAGATATTCGAGAGGGTGGGCAAAGTTGCATATTGGTTGGCGCTACCACCGAGTTTATCAGGTGTCCATGAGGTGTTCTATGTCTCCATGCTCCGAAAGTATACTCCAGATCCAGATCATGTAATGGATCTGGGAGAGATTACTGTTGATACTGAAGGGACCGTTGATGTAACACCCCGAAATATACCCTAGTAGTTTTCGGACTTGTTTAGGGTATAGTATAAGCTAAATATGAATTTTCGAAAATAAAAATTAGAGACCCGAAATGAATATTAGAGACAAGGGCAAAGTGGTCTTTTACCACTTGAGGACATAAGCCATAAAAGCATAAGATTATATGCAATTGTGGAATTTAGGGGAAGATTATGGGTCAAATTAGAATATGGCATAATTCCCAGATTTCAAAAGGGAAGGACGAAAGGGCTTAAATGCAAAAATGAAGACTTAAAACAAAATGGATTTTCCTTGTCTTGGCCAAACATGGCCCCTTAACTCAAAAGTTGGATTTAAGACCAGTGGTCTCATTTGAGGAGACCAAAAGCGAAGTAAAGGAAGAGGAGAGAAAGAAAGGAAAAGGAAGAGGAAGAGATGAAGAAGAAAGGAGGAGGAGTTCAAGAAGGATTCAAAGGTATGGAACTATATGGTTTTGTATGGATTCTATGATTTTGGTATGGAACTACTAAACTTGAGTATGGATCTTGGGTTTTGTATGGTTATTATCTTGTCCAAACCTAGGGTTTGTTAGGATGAAATCCTAACCAAAGATGTATTGAAATTAGGGTTGTTAAAACTCTAAATGACCGCAGATAGTTATAGAATCCTCTCTCTTAAGTTGGATTCGCGTTTAATTGAGAATAAGTGAGTTAGGGTTTTAGAGCAAACTACACTAACTAATCCAACTTATATTTGGTTTGTGTATGGGTCATAACCCATATTAAAATTAGTTTTGAGAGAAAATCATGAAGGTTTTGATGAAGGATATGGATTGAATGATAAATTGAGTAGAAAAGAGATCATAAGATGAATTCAAGTTGGTTTGAGGTATGGATTATAGAAGTTGTATGGGTGGTGGCATCAAGAGTGGGAAAAATAACAAAATGCAGGCAATTTTGAAAGGTGAACGGGGTACATGAACAGTAGTGTACGGTACACTACGCAAACAAAAGTGTACGGTACATGAGCAGGTATTTTCCCAGTGCTATTTGCTTTCGATTTCGACCAGTTTTTGTATTTGCCCTGACTTCCTCATTTCTTATCCGATTTAGTGATTCAAGTGTCAATTAAAATAGACTTCAAGGAAAATCAAACATAAATAAATAGATATCGTCAAATTCTGATGGCCCCAAAAATTCCTCCAAGTGGGGCCATGTGCAAGCAAATTAAGTTTCGAGTTTGATCATAAAGTAGTCGGGTTGTTTCGGACGTAACTTGAGTTCATTGTGCCGGGTGGGTGATTCCAGTTGGAATGAACCCTTAACATAGCTTTAAATGATGCGAAATACCTAGTGTCAAATAAGTTAATACCCGGAAAAATGAGTAGCCTAGAAACGTCTCTAGTGTAATCGGTAAATTGACTGGTTGGCATTAAAATGCCATAACTTTATTTTGGATGATCCAATTGAAATAATTCCAATTTCTAATTAAAATAGATTCATTGAGGGACAAGAATGTGTGAATGAGTATTTATGAATGAGTATACATGAATGAGTATACGTGAATGAATATGTGAATGAGTATTTATGAATGAGTAGACATGAATGAGTGATCGTGAATGAATCGTGAATGAGTATTTATGAATGAGTATACATGAATGAGTATCGTGAATGAATATGTGAATGAGTATTTATGAATGAGTATACATGAGATAATTATACGTGAATGAATAAAGTAAATGTATTTATGAATGAGTATACATGATGATATCGTGAATCGATGATAGTATTTATGAATGAGTAGGCATGAATGAGTATACGTGAATGAATACGTGAATGAGTATTTATGAATGAGTATACATAAATGAGTATGAATGAATATGAATGAGTTTATGGAAATAAGTACATAGATTGAGTATATCTTTGAAAGATATCTGAGAAATGATTGTAAGAGAATAAAATGTGATATTTAAAAACCGAATGATAATGAATGATGATAAAGACGGGATTCATTGAACGGAATCCGTCATAAATGTGAATTAATTGACATATCGAATGAACCACCTGACGGGATGCACAAAACGACATCCGTCATGAAGGCACCCCAAAATTTTCCAATGTCCCACTTGGCGGGATGCACCAATCGACATCCGTCATGATGGCTTATGGCATTGAAGAAATGTCCCACTTGGCGGGATGCACAAATCGGCATCCGTCTTGATGGCGTATGGCATTTAATTGATACCACGTGTCGGGATGCACCAAACGGCATCCGTCATGATGGGAGAACCGAATAATTGATACCACGTGTCGGGATGCACCAAACGGCATCCGTCATGATGGGAGAACCGAATGGTGATACCCCACGTGTGGGATGCACCAAGCGGCATCCGTCGCGATGGGAGAACGAATAATTGATACCCGCGTGTGTCGGGATGCAAAGCGGCATCCGTCATGATGGGAAGAAGCCAGAATAAGTGATACCACATGTCGGGATGAACCAAACGGCATCCGTCATGATGGGAAAGGCGAATAAGTGATACCCGCGTGTGGATGCAAAATGGCATCCGTCATGATGGGAAGAAGCCGAATAATTGATGCCACGTGTCGGGAAGCACCAGTAGCTTTGTCTGATGGGAGAACCGAATAAGTGATACCACGTGTCGGGATGCACCAAACGGCATCCGTCATGATGGGAGAATCGAATAAATGATACCACGTGTCGGGATGCACCAAACGGCATCCGCCATGATGGGAGATAGAATCGTTAAATGTATAAGCACATTACCGAATGATAATAAGGGTGGGATTCATCAAATGGAATCCGCCAGAAATTTTGAATCGAATAGTCAAGGTGAAATAGCCAACATTGGCCAGGTGTAATGGGATTATTATGAATACTTAAATCTCATGAATTGATTGTGAAATGAATTGTTAGTGAGAATGCATGATATGATATGGTAAAATGATTTGTATATTGAAAGCATACGAAAATGAATAGCATGAGTATATGTGGATACAAAGGCATTATTTGAAAATGCATGTTTTTAAGTGTAGATGTTATGGGTCTTTTAATTGTAAATGATCATGGAATTGCGAAAAGAAGTGCTTTCACTTAATTAAGGTCTAAAATGGAATAACATAAACAACATGTTTTAGGAAGAATGGTGTCTTCGAGATGGCAAGATCGGCTTGGATCCGCCAATCGGGTCAAGTCGGGATTCAGGTCGCGACACTTTTGAAAACTAAAATTTAATAAGACGAAACAAAATGTTTTGATTAAAAATGTCGGAGTAAACCGGGCTTGACTGGATCCATGCGCCGGGTCAAGTCGAGAGTTCGGTCGCGACCACTTTTGAAGTGAAAATTTAATATAGCGAAACAAATGTTTTAAGCGGGCATCCCGGATCATGAAATGTAATTGCTAAAGGAGTTGATTAATGGCTACGACCATGATAATGATAAGAGTCCTAATATGTGTTAATTATTAGTTTGAGTTTGACTGCGTATGAATTTATATGACTTGATGATTCTCAGTGCCCATTGTATACGTATAAGTTTACTTTGAATATGATTTGATCTATCATACATGTAGTAGATATGAGTTACGACACTGTAAAAGACATGACACAGGGAAGTAATATGAACAAGATAATGATAAGGAATCTGAAAGAATAAAATCTACATGTATAATATGAGATGAGTTAGAAGTCACATAAGAATAGGCTTCGTTATATGCATAAGTAAATGTAAAAGATAGTGACGATTTTGTTATTGGTAGATTCTTGCCTATATGTTCCTACTAGCGTAAAGCAGCACGGGTGTTCAATCAGGTGTAGATCTTGAAGAGGAGATAAGAGGACATGACATTCCACACCGAGTTCGGGCCATCTCGAGAGATGAGTGCTCCTGGTATTTTTCACGCCAAATCTCGTGTTTGTATTAGATATGTACATGTATAAGTAAATTTAGCCACGCCAGTAATTGGGACTTAGCATATGTGTAGATATTTTAATGGATACCACTCGGGTGGTAGTTCCTTTGTATATAAATGACTTTGGTTATTACAAAAATTATTTGTATACCCACAATTATAAGTTAAATACGAAAAAAAAAAAAAAAAAGTAAAGAGTCCAATTATATGTTTTCGCACCCCGAAACCGGTTCGGATTCGCCAATTGGGTCGGACCGGGAATCGGGGCGTGACAAGTTTAGTGGTATCAGAGCCTAGGTTTAGGCGTTTCTGGAAAAGCCTATGTTAGGCGATTTTAGATAGAGTATATGATAGAAAAGATATAAATGCGTATGTATAGAAAAGTGTTGGCCCCTGATGTGGATGTCCTTGTATTTGTATAGATGGATCGTCTTCCGAATCCAGTTGAAGAAGCTATTGAAAGTGTTAACTTGAACAAGGGTTACTATTACAATCCTTAGGAATCATTCGAAGTGAGAGTCACACTCTGGCGAGCTAAATGAAAGAAAGGACTTGACATAGAGAGCAGGACAAAGCGCATAGTATAGATTTCGGACGAAATTCTTACTAAGGAGGGAGAAATTACTTGGCAGAAATATCACACCCAGTAGTTTTCGAGACTTTGTTTAGGGTATAGTATAAGCTAAATATAATTTCGAAAATAAAAATTAGAGACACGAAATGAATGTGAGACAAGGGGCAAAGTGGTCTTTACCACTTGGGGACATGAAAACCATAAAGCATAAGATTATATATGGTGTGGAATTTGAGGAAGATTATGGGTGAATTAGAATATGGCATAATTTGAATTTCAAAGGGAAGGAGCAAGGGCTTAAATGCAAAAATGAAGACTTAAAACAAAAATGGATTTTCCTTGTCTTGGCCAAACATGGCCTTAACTCAAAAGTTGGATTTAAGACCAAGGTGGTCTCATTTGAGGAGACCAAAACCGTAAAAGAGAGAGGAAGGAGAGAAGAAGAAAGAAGAGGAAGGAAGAGATGAAAGAGAAGAAGAAAGGAGGAGTTCAAGAAGGATTCAAAGGTATGGAACTATATGGTTTTGTATGGATTCTATGATTTTGGTATGGAACTACTAAACTTGAGTATGGATCTTGGGTTTTGTATGGTTATTATCTTGTCCAAACCTAGGGTTTGTTAGGATGAAATCTAACCAAAGATGTATTGAAATTAGGGTTGTTAAAACTCTAAATGGCACAAGATAGTTATAGAATCCTCTCTCTTAAGTTGGATTCATGGTTTAATTGAGAATAAGTGAGTTAGGGTTTAGAGTAAACCCTAACTAATCAGCATATTTGGTTTGTGTATGGGTCATAACCCATATTAGAGTGGTTTTGAGAGAAAATAATGAAAGGTTTTGATGAAGGATATGGATTGAATGATAAATTGAGTAGAAAAGAGATCATAAGATGAATTCCAAGTTGGTTTTATAGGTATTATGAATTATAGAAGTTGTATGGAGTGAATTAGCATCAAAAGTGGGAAAAATAACAAAATCTGGGAAATTTTCGAAAGGTGAACCGGTACATGAACAGTAGTGTACCGGTACACCCCACCAGAAGCAAAAGTGTACCGGTACATGAACAGTGGTGTACCGGTACACCCTGTTCTGCTTTCCCAATTTCGACCAGTTTTCGTATTTTGGCCATAACTTCCTCATTTCTTATCCGATTTGAGTGATTCAAGTGGCCAATTAAAATAGACTTCAGAGAGAAGATGCAACCTTAGAAATAGATATCATCAAATTCGGACTATAAGTGGCTAAAAATTCCTCAAAGTGGGACCATGTAGAAACCAAATTAAGTTTCAGTTTGATCATAAGTAGTATCACGAGTTGTCTCGGACGTAACTTGAGTTTCGGTACTCCGAATTGGGTGATTCCAGTTGGAATAGAACCCTTAGTACCTTAGCTTTAAATGAGTACAAAGACCTAGTGTCAAAAATGAAGTTAATACCCTGGAAAAATAAGTAATACAAACTGTCCCTAATGTAATCGGTAAATTGACTGGTTGGCATTAAAATGCCATAACTTTATTTTGGATGATCCAATTGGAATAATTCCAATTTCTAAAATTAAAAATATAGATTCATTGAGACAAGAATGTGAATGAGTATTTATGAATGAGTACAAGATAAATATATGCTGAATGAATATGTGAATGAGTATTTATGAATGGAAGTAGACATAGATGAGTATTCGTGAATGAATACGTGAATGAGTATTTATGAATGAGTATACATGAATGAGTATACGTGAATGAATATGTGAATGAGTATTTATGAATGATGAATGAATATGTGAATGAGTATTTATGAATGAGTATACATGAATGAGTATACGTGAATAAATATGTGAATGAGTATTTATGAATTAGTAGACATGAATGAAGTGATGGTGAATGAATCGTGAATGAGTATTTATGAATGAGTAGACATGAATGAGTATTCGTGAATGAATATGTGAATGAGTATTTATGAATGAGTAGACATGAATGAGTATACGTGAATGAGTATTTATGAATGAGTATACATAAATGAGTATGTGAATGAATATATGAATGAGTTTATGAAATAAGTACATATATTGAGTATATCTTTGAAAAGATAATACGAAAATGATTGTGAAATTGAAATGTGATATTTAAAAACCGAATGATAATGAATGATGATAAAGACGGGATTCATTGAACGGAATCCGTCATAAATGTGAATTAATTGACATATCTGATAGGCTTAGCGGCAGGATGCACAAAAGCGACATCCGTCATGAAGGCGCCCGAAAATTTTCAATGTCACTTGGCGGGATGCACCAATCGGCATCCGTCATGATGGCGTATGGCATTGAAGAAATGTCCCACTTGGCGGGATGCACAAATCGACATCCGTCTTGATGGCGTATGACATTTAATTGATACCATGTGTCGGGATGCACCAAACGGCATCCGTCATGATGGGAGGAAGCAGAATAATTATTCTGCGTGTCGGGATGCACCGCGACATCGGATCATGATGGGAGACCGAATAGGTGATACCACGTGTCGGGATGCACCAAAGCGGCATCTTGTCATGATGGAGAACCGTCATGATGGGAGAGCGAATAGTGACTACCATATTAGGGATGCACAAGCGGCGTCTCCGTCATGATGGGAAGAAGCAGGAATATGTTATACCACGTGTGGGGATGCATAAGCGGCATCCGTCATGATGCGGAAGGGCGAATGGTGATACGTATTGACCGGGATGCACCATGACCTCCGTGCGTGATGGAGAACCGAATAAGTGATACCACGTGTCGGGATGCGCAGCGACATCCGTCATGATGGAAGAGCGAGATAATTGATACCACGTGTAGGAGGATGAACCAGCGGCATCGTCATGATGGGAGAACGGGTAAATTGATACCACGTGTGGGATGCATAAGCGACATCGATCATGATGGGAGGCGAATAAGTGATACCACGTGTCGGGATGCACCAAAGCGGCATCCGTCATGATGGGAGAGCAGAGATAATTGATACCACGTAATCGGGACGCACCATACGGCATCCGTCATGATGGGAGAACCGAATAAGTAATACCACGTGTCGGGATGCACCAAACGGCATCCGTCATGATGGGAGAATCGAATAAATGATACCACGTGTTGGGATGCACCAAACGGCATCCGCCATGATGGGAGATAGAATCGTTAAATGTATAAGCACATTACCGAATGATAATAGGGTGGGATTCAACAAGCGAATCTGCGAAATTTTGGTCAGATAGTCAAGGTGAAATAGCCAACATTGGCGAGTGTAATGGGATTGTTATGAATATCTTGAAATCTCATGAATTGATTGTAAATGGTGTTGCATTGAGAATGCATGATATGATATGGTAAATGATTTGTATATTGAAAGCATGCGAAAATGAATAGCATGAGTATATGTGGATACAAAGGCATTATTTGAAAATGCATGTTATTAAGTGTGAATGTTATGGGTCTTTTTAATTTGTAAATGATCATGGAATTGCCCGAAAAGAAGTGCTTTCACTTAATTAAAAAGGTCTAAAATGGAATAACATAAACAACATGTTTTGGGAAGATAATTGAAAATGTCGAGATGTAGGGATCAGCTTGGATCCATGTCCCGAATCAGAGTCGAGGATTCGGGTGACACTTTGAAAATAAAATTTAATAAAAGCGAAACAAAATGTTTTGATTAAAAATGTCGGATCATAGGGCTCCAGGCTTGGATCCGTAAGCCAGGTCAAGTCGAGGATTCGGGTCGACACTTTGAAATTGAAAATTTAATATAACGAGCAAAATGTTTTAAGGGCATCGGATCATGAAGTGTAATTGCTAAGGGAGTTGAAGATTCAGTGGCTCTGTAGTGATAGTAATCAGAGTCTAATGTGTTGGTATTAGTTTGATTTGACTACGTATGAATTTAATATGACTTGATCAGTTCTCAGTACCATTGTATACGTATAAGTTTACTTCCAGATATGATTTGATCTATCATACATGTAGTAGATATGAGTTCTGACTGTAAAATACATGACACGGGAAGTAATATGAACAAGATAATGATAAGGAATGAAAAGAATAAAATCTACATGTATAATATGAGATGAGTTAGAAGTCACATAGAGAATAGGCTTACGTTATATGCATAAGTAAATGTAAAAGGCTTGGCTTGATTTTGTTATTAGTGGAATTCTTGCCTATATATTCCAGCTAAGTGTAAGCTTAGCACGGGTGCTCAATCGTGTAGGTGCTGAAGAGGAGATAAAGAGGGCCCAGGGACATTCCACACAGTGATACGGGCCATCTCGAGATAGGTGCTCACCGACCAGCTATTTTTCGTAATCTCTTATGTTTGTATTAGATATGTACATGTATAAGTAATTGTATAAGTAATTGGGACTTAGCATATGTGTTGATATTTTAATGGATACCACTCCGATGGTAGTTCCTTTGTATATGTAAATGACTTTTGGTTATTACAAAATTATTTAATATACCGCAATTATAAGTTAAACTTTGAAAAAAAAAAAAAAAAGTAAAGAGTCGATTATATGTTTCGCACCGGCTTAGGTTCGGTCCCATGCGATTAGGTCGAATGGAATCGGGGCGTGACAGTTGAGGAGGGACCAGTGCGTATCTTGGGTAGCTGGGATCAGGTTTTGCGGCGTAAGACTATGCAACTAGTTAAAGTGTTGTGGCAACGCCGAGAAGTGGAGGAGGCAACTTGGGAACGCGAGGACACGATGCGAACCACCTATCATTTCCTATTTTAGGGTGAAGGTGCGTTGCATAATATTTGGAACTGGAATGACAATTGCATATGCATGTGATTTGATGTGTATATGTGTGGAATTTCGAGACAAAATTCTTTTCAGGGGGGAAGAATGTAAAACCCGGGAAAATTAGTAAATTTTAGGAAAAATGGCAAAATAATAATAATAATAATAATAATAATAATAATAATAATAATAATAATAATAATAATAATAATAATAATAATAATAATTTAATAATAATAATAATAATAATAATAATAATAATAATAATAATAATAATAAATAATAATAATAATAATAATAATAATAATAATAATAATAATAATAATAATAATAATAATAATAATTTTCCTTGGTCCACGCAATGAGGGCTGCAGCGTAGATTACCCAAAATCTAGGGGTTTCGATCAGGCTCAAAGAAATTAAAGAACTTTCCTATTTGGATTATTTTTAGTCTAAAGGCCATTTAATGGCATGGACGTTCTTTGGAGTCGAAACTGGCTGTGTGTTTTAGTCCGAAGATTTTTGGGACTAAATATTAGAAATTTTGGGATTAGTTCCGGGCAGTCATTCTATGTTGAGATTTGGTTTTGATCATGGGACCGATGTTTTCGGGTTTTGTTGAGTTTTTCGGTATCACCGTAATTTGTTGATGAGTGGAACCAAGAATAGTTCATGGCCGTGAAGGGACCGAGAGGTGCCTTGTTTATATGGTTCCGAGATTTGGGCAATTTTGTGTGTTATTGTTGGAAAAAAAAAACATGCTGTTGTGTGTAAATCCTTAGTAATATCTCTACTTGTGATGTATTAACATGGAAATTGTGATGAATGGAAATTATATGTAGAAAATATAATTATTCGGAATTTATCAATGTTGCATGTAGCTCTTATTGTGTATGTAACATGACATAGCATGAAATGGCATAATTGCATTTCATATGCACGGTAACATCGCGTTAAGTTGGGTGTGGGTGCATAGTGGCAGTTATTCACCATTCTTGGATGGATGATGACTCTGAATGGGATAAATCATTGAGACTGCGGATAACAAAAAACTAATAATATTAATTTGTTGTTTGGGTGGATCAAGATAGGGTGAAATTTGGATTGAAAAAACCATTTTATTAACAATTAAATTTTAATATGTCAATGATTTCACAAAAGTGTCAGAAGGCATGTAAAGTGACACACCCCGCTCTTGCGTGGTGTGCGGCGCTCCACGAAATCATTTATTACCTCTAACGACTAGAAAATCCTGGCCAGACGAAAGGCGTGTGTTGCGCCAAATCTATTATAAAATTTTTTCCTTTTCTCCACTTGAGTTTTGTAAAATCTCGTGACATGCATTTATGTAATAAGGACATAATCAAAATCTTGTAAACACAATTTACATTTTTTCTAAATATGGCAACCAGCAATGTTCTTTCAAAAGAGCCTCAGGCTCAACACATTTCCACAAAACTACACTATGTACATACATATGCTCCATTATACAAATTCAAAGTATTTCCTTACAAAATATTATTAATTCTGACACTAATACAAAAAGTCGGGAGAATCTAATCTGCTCCCGGTCAGGAGTGCTGTGCACAGGAAAATAGTTTTTAAAACACAAAATAATGAGCTAAACGAGCTCAGTGAGTGTATGCTTTATAAAATGTTTTTCTTTTTTGGAAAACATCTCAAAAATGTAAAACTCTCTTTTACAAGATATTTTCCAGAAGCCTTGCTTGCTTACTTCGCTTTGCTTTGCTTTAAAAGTTTATAAAACTTTTCTCAAATCTCTTGCTTGCTTACTTTACCTTGCTTTGCTTTAAAAGTTTATACAACTTTTCTCAAATCTCTTGCTTGCTTACTTTACCTTGCTTTGCTTTAAAAGTTTATAAAACTTTTCTCAAATCTCTTGTTGTAAACACGGAACTGGGCTCTTAGCTTGCTTTAAAATAAAAGCGAGGGCACAGGCTCAACGTTTGCTAAAATCACCGGGAACTGGGCTCTTCGCTCATTTTGAAATAAAAGCGGAGCTTGTGCTCAACCGTTGCTTAAAGTAAACAGGAGCACAGGCTTAAGCGTACGCAGTAGTTGATTTTCAAGCGTATAAACATGCTTATAAATCATCAACCGCTGAGGCCCTTTCACGCTTCTTTGTACCTAAATGAACCGCGGGAGCACAGGTCGCGCTCACCTAGGTGAAAGGGCCTGGGCACACTTCACTTCACCTTTTCCGGTAAATATGGTGGAATTGACCTGGGTCTTCATCACCATAATTTAGTTAACGCGTTAACCTTATATACTCCTGTACGTGCCACGGTCTCCTTTAAATGCCATGATGCATGACTAAGTTTCTTAGGCGAGGCAAATCTAGAGCTCATGAATGATATCCTAACACCATCGTGCGTCTGAAATACCTCTGACATTATGCTTGCTTATTAGGGTTTTAGTTAGGCCTGTTTTCGAAAATATTCTTTTTGCTTGCTTGCTTGCTTGAAACATGGTTTAATAATTCAAAACCATTGTTTGCTTTGAATATGGTTTGATAATTTAAAACCATTGCTTGCTTACTAAACCCATTGCTTGCTTTTTAAAAGTATGGTTGAATAAATAAAAACCATTACTTATTTGCTTTTCACATATGGTTTAAAATCAAAACCATTTACTTGCTTTCTAAACTCATTGCTTGCTTTTCAAACATGGTTTACAATCAAAACCATTTAAATACCAGTGTAAAACAGTTTATAATAATAATACAATAGTATTTGAAAAAAAAAAAGGGTTTAGAACACTCACCTTTCTGCTTACTAAACTTGAGCACAACTCCACAACTTTCCCGTCTTTGCTTTTAGCCTACACACTCAAACGAATACGGCGAACACATTAATCACCTATGTATAACGTATAAACTTAACGTACTTCTTAACACTTATTCACACTCAACGAATATCGCTTCGCCGAGGCGGCGAGGTACGCTTCGTTTTTCATCGAGTTCCAATCTTCTTTGAACCTCTCTTAATCATTTAGTAAGGTTCCTATACTATCGGTGTATGATTTTGGGCTTAAATATACAAACTACACAAATACGGGCATTTTAGAGCGATTAATGAGATGCAGGGTACCACTACATTGGAGTGCAGGTACCGAACACATTACGTAGGTGGTACCGGTACCATATGTCCGTCTAGAATGCAGGGTGAAAACTATAGCTGGTGATGCCGGTACCACTTTTTGGTACTGATACCGGTATGTAATTTTGCCCGAATGCTAATTTTGCATCTTTTGGTACCAATTCTCTTCATACAACTTCTATATTCCATAATACCTCAAGAATCAACATGGAATCTAATTCAAAACAATTTCACAACACTTGAATTGGTGATTTAGAACTCCATACAACAAAACCCTAGGTGAAAATCCTATGAATTCAACCCAAGGTCCACCAATTCCTACAAAATCATATAAATAGGAGGATTTATGTTTAATTTTCACCAATTGGGGTTTACATAACCTCAACAAATCTAGGGTTTGGTGATCTCTTCCACAAAACCACAGAAAAGGAACTAATCTCCAAACCAAAACCTTAGGAATCCAAAATACCCATGATTTCAAGATGAAAACATACCTTGGTTTGGTCTTCTCCCACTTCTTCTTCCTCTTCTTCCTTTTCTTTCTCTTCTTTTCTCACCAAAACGTGAAGCCCTAGCCAAAAAGAATGAGACCAAAATGAAATGTTTGTCTTATCTCCCTTTTTATATTCTAATCTTTGCCTTGGTACAAATAAGTCCTCCATCCTTTTAATATTGCAAATCAACTTATGTTATTTTCATTTTGGCATACCATCTTCTCAATTTATGCCCTTTATGTCCCATTTGATCTATTACGATTTTACCCTTGTTTTAGTACAACAATTCCGGGTTCATAATTTCATCTCCAAAATACTACAATGTGACACTTGGTGCTCGTATGCGCCCCTACAGTTTCATGTATTGTACACCTTCTTAGGACGGGGCGTTACATAAAGCCTGTGGTGAGACCCCAGAAATTCACTACCCAAATAAACACACGGGATTGGATAAATTAAAATGAATATTAAAGGGTTGTCCAATGGGTTAAGTCATTGGGTTAAACACCAATGACTGATTTTCACACTTGACATTTGTATGTGAAGTCGGTCGAATTTCGGGTTATGGAGCACAGGGAGTCTCATCTCATGCATGACATAAATATTCCTATAGGATTGCATTTTCTAAATGGAATGTGGTTTGATGTATGTTTGCCATTGCATGTGCATTTAGTCGGGGAGTAACCCTTGTAGGAGAATTTTTCTACTAGGCATTGCTCACTCTGTTATGGGAGCCCTTTTAGGTACAGGGGGTGTACAGGGAGACGACGCTCTGACAAGGTCGTGATTATGAAAGAGGCCGATGTGTGGCCTTGATATTTCATTTGTATTTTATATAAAAGAATTGTAACTAAATTCTTTTGGGACTATTGTCTAAGTAGTCGGGTATGTAATTATTGTAAGAGGGTCATGATTGGACTCTTATAGACTGTAATTAAGTGTTTTATTATCATATTTTAGAATTAAATGTGAATGAATGGATTCCGATAAAGGGATGTATATTGGGGATATGGACAGATGGACACTGTGTGGTCAACACTACTTTTGTTAAGACCCTGGATAGGTTATGATTATACTGTTATAAAGGTTGTATGTTAGGTAGAGCTCCTCGAGCAAAGGAGACTCTGCTCGATTTTTGTGAAAATATGGATCCCGATAAATGGGACACAACAGTATGGTATGGGGTCACCCGAAATCCACAGAAATTCCATGGGTTGACGGGTTGTCAACGGGACCCTCGGATTTGGGGTGTCACAAGATATGCCACTAAAAATAATTAAAGATAAAGATTTTTTGAAATATAAAGATAAATTTTTATATGCGACATATATTGGTTTGTTAATTTATTTATATAGATAAATTATTTGGTCTTTTTATTGATAATTTTTATATTTAGAATTATAATATACTTGATTGTATAGGGATAGTACTTATTGATATATTTACTATTTTATTTTAAATTGATTAATGTTTATTATTCAATAAATTAAATATGTTTGTTGGTTTTATACAAATGATTACGATTTCATTTTAAATTGATTAATGTGCAAAATCTTATCTCTGAAATTTTTATTCAAATTTCGTTTATTAAATAATAAATTAATTTTTCGATGCCCCAAAATCCGAGGGTCCGTTGATCAGCCATCAACCCTTAGAAACCTATGGATATCATGTAACCTAATACCCCTTCGTGTGTCCCATTCACCGAGATCCAAAATTAAACAAAAAATCGGACATAGTCTACAACAACATGACCCATCCGGGTCCATTTATGAGTAAAAAATTGACCACACCGAGCTCATTTATTCACATTCATATAAAAACATGTAAGACTATATTAAAAACAGTCTATATGAGTTCAATTACAACTCTTTACATATTAGTACATGCCAAAAATATTTTGTTTCAAATTATTTTACAAAAATAATTACACAAGTAATTATAAAAGTCACACGTCGGCTTCCTTCACCCTTACGGCCCCGAATGAGAACCGTCAATCGACGCAAGTCCTGCACTTGTAATGTTATCCCGTATAGGGTAAACCACCCAGTAGAGTAAATCCTACAGAGGCTACTCCCCACCTAAGTGCACATGCAATGTTTACACTTAACAATTTTCACATTCACATTACAATTCCAAGCAAGATATGTAATCTTATGTTGGAATTCTACATGTCATGCCATAAAATGAGTTGAGACTCACTCATGCACTGTACTCGAGTCTTTACCGACTCCAACCACATAATGCGATGTCAATGTGTGATAAAATTCGTCATTGATGGATTACATCCAATGATCATTTTCAAACAAAATTCGTTTGTTTATAAACCAAAAGCTTTTTGGATGTTACACCTCAAATGATAATTTCATTTACAAAACCATGTGTCTTTTGTGGGCAGCAAATTTTTAGGGTCCGACCACAGGCTTCAAACTCCTTCCAACTCTTTTTGGACTTTCACCGTTGGAGTGTCTAAACCAGACCAGGTCTTTCACCCGAGGAGTATCTAGCCCTTAGCACTATTACGACCGCAATTTACCATTTCATTCACTTGGTGCTACTATGTTGGACTTTGTCGTCCAACAAGATTTGGCCCACCCATCAATCACCATCAGGTGTTGATCTCAACTATGCACTCATACCACAATGCTATGTTCTCGGTGTTATTTGAATAGTGCATAATTGCATGTTAACAATGCCATGCCAATATATGGGCGATTGTCATATGAGAATTGATTCATACATTTTACCATAATATGGATAATGAGATGATATGCATATAATCATAAAAAAGATCATTTAATGCCAAGAGGCACACATATATCAACATTCATCAAAACAATAAATAATTCAAACCATATGATATAAAATCCAAGTACAAAACTTAATTTTGGTCTAAATGTGGTATATATAATGCCCACAAAATAGCTAATACAATGTGCCTTTAAACCCAGCCTTTAAACCCATAAAAAACAGCCTCCAAATAAAGCATAATTGTAACACTTCAAATTATGTTCTAATAGCTTTTAAGTTAATGCTTAGGTATAATGGAACCAAAATTTATGTTTTTAAAATTTGAATAGTTAAGTGCAAAAAGGATATAATTGAAATTAAATAAAGTAAGTAAAAAGTATAATTCATGACTTGTCAAATTAGGGTCTTATGATATTATGGAAAGAAGATAGTTATTAGAATAAATGATAAGTGGAATCTGCAAATTGGGGCCATGGGAAAGACTAAAAAGTGAGTGAGAAAATTAAGCCATTAAACAACTTAAGACAACACATGTCTTCAGGAAAGGAGTTCTCGTTGATTCGTGAGCAGCAGCATCCCAGGCTATGGAGAATAAATTAATTGAGTTTATTTGATTTCTCTCCATATCTGAGCTCTCTTGTTCATGAAAAGAGAAGAAAAGGAAGAGGAGGAAGACAAAGAATAAAAGAAAAAGCTCAGCTTGTGTCTTCAAGATAACTTAAGGTTAGGAAAATCCTAACCCACCCCATAATTGTGTTTTCGGTCATCGAGTCGGGCCGAAGGTTGTTTTATCCGCCTCGTTTTAATTGGAAGTGTCCAATGGAAAAGGCCAAAATGCCACATTTCATTATTCGATGCCCTTCGCCTGTTTAAGAGTCCGCCGCAGAAGGGTGTGTGTTGTCCTTCGCGTTAGTAAACCCTGAGATCGACTTCATCAGCACTTTCCAATTTCTGGCGAACCAACTTTATTGCAAGCTTGTTTTCTTGCATTTTCTCTACCTGTTTTGTTTTCTATTCCTATTAAGCCTAAAAGAATGGGTTACATAAATACATGAATGATATTAAGAACAATATAACATGCTTTGAAACACATAATTGTATGTCGCTTAAGACCTATTAAAGGAATAACAAAAATTGGCCTACCCAAAGACTCCTATTTCAAGCATCAAAGATCTGTACATTTAAGATGTCCGTTTAAAGGCTACGAAGCACTCATGTTATGATGGCGCCTCTTAAGGGATTTCACATTTGACCACTCTGCTCGTACTATATCAGACCCATGAGTACCTATCAGACGGTTCCTATTATTCATTTTCATTGGTATATGCAGGCAAACATTTATATGATAAGTATCTGAATAATGAACCATATTAAAACAAAAGTAATCAACTCGAATGCTTAGCCAAATCTCAATTCTGTACTATAGTATACCTACGGGTACCTTATGTTATAAAATTTCTATTATGTACTCCTATGGGAGAAATGCCTATTATTGAATAATATGATATATGAATTGTTTATTCATGTATACTATAATTGAGGACTATTGTGAGTAGTCATATATGTTATTCGATTTTCCCACTAAGCTAGAAGCTTAGCACGGGTATTTCATCCGTGTAGGTACTGAAGAGGTCGCCAAGGACATCCCACTCACAACATGCATTGGGGAGTTCACCCCTTATAGGTCCTTGTTTTTGCTATGATTTTGTAATAGAATTGTAAAAGGAATATTTTGTATAGTAGAACTTGTATAAATATAAGTAGTTATGGACTTAAGCATATATGTACATGACATTTTAAACACCATTACGGTGGTAGTTACACCAGGTTATGATTGTAGTCAAGAATTACACTCGTTTTTTAAATGGCAATTTATGTCATTTATGAATCTATGCTTGAAAGGTTCCCAAATAATGCCAAAAAATCAAGTTAACAAATCTCTGCTTTGTGTGGTGTCCCCTCACTTGCCACAGTCAAGGGAAGAGGTGTTACAATAAGACAAGCCATAAACATGCCATAAAAACAGGCACAAAAATAGCCCAAACATCCCACCAGCCATAAAATAGTCCACAAAACCGGGCCATCAAACTGTGCACAAAACAATCAAATTAGTTATAAAATCGGGGGCACATAACAAGCCATGAAACAACCACAAGAGGGTCCCAAATTATTTCCCAATCAAAGCCATAAACACCACAAAGCCGATCTAAAACAAATTTCTAAAATTAGTCTAAACAGCTCCCTAATATAAGCACATCCCAAGTCCATCTCCAACTGCAATTTTGACCCTGTAAATGAGGATTTTAGACAAGGTGATCTTCTAAAAAAAATGTTCACCTATGTCTTAAGTTTCCAAGTTTCCAGATCAAAGTTTATTTGACCAATTAGTGATATGACCAAAACATTTCTGACTACTCGACGCCTGTACATTATTATGTTGTCAATTGGACGAATTTCTAGGAACAATAGAGATATAATGTGACCATACTTTCCTCATGAAGGTTATCTGGGTACTAGTTTCACAGATTTGATTTACATCATCAGATTAGTATGACCCAATATAGTATCCAAATTAACATGAGCTACCCCGTAGAGGGACATATACCCGCTGAGTCTTTCTGTAAAATCATTTTCAGGTTTTTGACAGATTAAAAATCATAATCTTCTTCTAGATATTTGTAGCTCTGAGTTTTCGGTTTATCTCCACTACAATCATCCAATTTGGAGGCTCAGAGCTGCTATGGCAAAAACACATACGCCTAGGTAATTTTAAAGAATTTCACCACCCATTATCATTTTTCACATCTGAAGACCACAACTAATAAACCACAAATAAGCCAACAATTACCCACAAATAGCCAAACAACCCCTAGACATCAAATAACCAAACTCCTCAAACAACCTAAGGTTGGGAAATAAACCAGTAGGGAAGAACCTCACCTTCGAGTGTAGAGAACCGAAGGAGGCTCCCAGAACACCTTCCTGTCCAAAATCGATTCAATCTCCTCCTTGGATCTTTAGTGAAATCATTTTTGGTACTCACGCCGTATCCTCGCTGAAAAGCAATGAACCTAAAAGCTCTCGAATCTAATGAAATTCGACCGATTTAAACTTTATAGATCAAGAGAGAAGCTCGGGTTCTTTTCTTCCTTTTCTCCCACTCGCTTTCCAAACCGTAAAATAAGCTTTTCTTTCCCAAAATAGGTTTCATTAACCTCATCCACAACTTCTGCTATTCGCCCACGCCGCGCCACATCCAATAATTTTGTCGGAGTCCGTTTTTTTCCCGAAACAATTTATTTCGTCTTGGTTCAAGTTCAATTTATTTTTAAATGAACTTTACTTTACTTATTTCCCACTTTCAAGATTTTTCTCAAAAATCTCATTTTTGGGTTTCATTGGACACCTGTCACCTCAAAAAACGTGAAAATTCTAACTGTCTCTTAATTCAACGAAATTCGTTTAGGTAATTGGATTTCGTAAGAAGAATCCAACGGTGAGGTTCGTTTTGCCATCCGAGATCTAGAAAAATTTCAGGTTTGCAACCTATATTGTAGCGATAATTTACTGTTTTGTCATTTTTCGAAAAAATTAAAATTTACCTGGGTTTTACAATTTTATTATTTAATATACAAAACGTGTTATAGTTAAATTTTAATTAAAGAATAGTATTTGAGAGTTTGTTTATTCAAAAATTAAAATAAAACAAAATTATTTATTAAAAAAAAATTGATAATAAGTTTGTTTATGGTTTTCTTTAATAAATTTTGCCTAACAAACTGATAATCTGGAAGTAGAAAAATAGTGAGAAATAATGATCAAAATATTCATATTTTTTTTATATTAATATCTCATTTGATAAATAATATCATTTTAAATATCAAATAGTAAATGTATTTTTTAAAATATTACTATTTATAAATACTAAAATAATAGCTATAATTCTTTTATATACTAAATTATATATAAAAACAAATTAATTTTATAATATATATTTAAAATTATTATATCTTTGTATATATGTTATAAATTTTTACTTTAATTTAGTAATAATGGATGTAGAGTCATTGGGGAACGATATGCAATTAGTTTTATAACTTAGATTCACTCTGATTTCTGGAGATTTGAGTTTTCTATTACAGGATGTCATGATTAAATTTTGTTTGAGAAAACTCATATCTCAAGAAATAAAATTGAATATAACGGTGTAAAACTCTTGCCTACATGCGAACGAAGCTTTTTTATAATTAAAACCTAATGATGTGCCTACAAAATATTAAAATATAAGGCAAAGACAAAACATATTTATAATGAAACACTGTAATTTAAAATAATATTTTTTTCAAAAATAAGTTAAAATAATTTTGTTTTTTAGCAAATAATTGAATCGTATAATATATGAATAATGACAAGCATAAATTCAATTCATATTAACATCAACATTTTTTTCAAAACATCAACATATTTATTATAATTTTATCATTAAATTATAATATTATATATATATATATATATTGCAAAGATTTAAAAAAATAAAAAATGAAAAGAATATTTGAAATTGTCTTTTTAAAAGACGAGATGTGAAGAAAATAATAGAGGAAATAATCTTTTCTAAAGATAATATTGAAAACTGAAGAAATTGTCTCTAAAGACGATATTGAGATATGAAGAAATTGTCTTCCCAAAAGAGGAAATTGAAAAGAATTGAAAATTGAAGAAATCGTCTTTTCAAAATACGATTGAAATGATAGTTTACAATCAGCATGATCATTACATAGATGACTCCGACCAACATATACCCGATACAGCCGATAGTAACCGGATCGCCGACATGAATTCCCCGCTTAAGCGAGTGACTACAAAGATCGGCATGCTACCATTTCAATACCGGCATCATAGCACACAATCGATTTATTAACTAACGCCGGCATTTAGTTTTTACGACCAATTATGTCAGTTCATGACGACTTCGAAACATACAGGAACTGTAAGTCAGAAGGCAGCGCAGGGACTGAAGGTAATTTTCCAAATGTTATTCTGTAAGAGAAACAAAGAAATTGTTGTGAAGGCGATATTTTTTCGTCCTTTCCATCGGGTAATCGCCTATGAATCAACTAACTCCCACGCTTTCTAAACCCGGAAAAGCACAACCGTAACCTTTTCGGGACAATCCAATGGGTGAAATCCCCCCTTCTAGTTTTGAGCCTACATTGGAACAACGACTACTATCGTTGGAACAATTTCTAAAAGACCAATAGGAATCCCACCAGCAACAGTTAGCCTCTTTCTTAGTGACCAATGCAACCTTACGCGAAGAAAATGCCACTTTGCTTAACACGGCCACCATTCCTCGCCCCGGGCAACCCCAAGAGGCCTGTAACCCTCACCCATTGAACCAAAATATCTCTCCCGCCACCCTCCACGATCAACCCACACAATGGGGCCCTGAATAAGCAACTTTTCCTTCCTTACCTGAAGTTAGATCCTACACTACGACACCGACGACATGTTGTCGCCCTCTTTTTGTTCCCCGCTTCACAGGATGCCCGCCGCACACTCGTCTGCCAAAATTCCAAATGTATGATGGTCTTCAAGATCCTTTAACCATCTTATGCATTATGCGATTTGCGATGCCGCAGACTAGAAATGACACTTCTGGCGCAAAGCTCCTTCCATCCAGCCCAGCTGGCCTAATATGCCGCGGCTCGACTCTCCTATCACCAAACACCCGTAACTTCCTTCCGGCGCTTAATCAAAATTTGTAACTCACATGTGCTCGCAGCAGTGGAATCAAAGTGACTGGCTGGTATTTTCCACGTCCTGATGGGACGATCTAAGTCCATCAAAGATTTCATGAAGCATTTTGGGCCGCAATCCTCCAACTCAAAGCTGAAGCCCTAACATCATCCTCAGAGGGCAAGTAAAGCAAAGTTATTCATCTAACACCTTAGTTCTTCGACCACTTTCACATCCTCACAATAACTATTGACAAGCTGTTCCAAAGGGGGAACCAGTACGCTATGCTTGAGGATGACACGCTCACCGCAACTAAATGAAGAGTCGTCGTAACGTCAAAAGCCAGACACTAAGACCGAAATAGAGGAAAAAGGGGCCGCGACAATCAAGATAAGAAGAGAAAGCATGAGCATAAAGATCTGATATGAGCCAATCATCATAATACACCCAAAAGGTTTGGAGAACGAGCCAACGAGAATCCAAGGCGGGATAGTAGCTCGAAATAGACATGATTCACATTACCACCTTCTCAGCTCCACCCAATAGTTCAATCTCTTCAAGGGTTCGAGTGGCCTAGACCTCAGAGGGGTGATCCGAAAGGAAGAGACAAATCTCGGTATTACGAGTATCACAAGGACATCGGACATCGAACTAATGAATGCAATGATTCCTGGCTGTCAGCTGAATTTCACGGCCAAGAGGGGACGTGAATGCGCCGAGAAGGCTTATCCTCGACCACCCCTAATTAATAAGCTACCACAAACTCTGACTAGTGATAGACACAACACTCACGACTCCGACATCACCCAAATTGAGTCAATCACAATGTATCTTTAAGGTTAGAATTAATTATAGTTTTTCCCCGAGCAACATCCGGTTCCATCGACGGATCATTACCTTCCTCCAAATCTCCTTGCTTGCCACTATCCATGCCTCATGACACGACTTGTTCTAACTAGAAGCCTAAAAACACCCGATGAGAAAAGAAATGTTGACGACCGGCAATGTTGCCTACCTCCTCTACCTATTTTCCTTGCTCCGCCTAGGCTATAAGCTTGACAATCTTTGCAATCAAGGGAGGGTGTTAGTTCATTAACGGAATTGTAAGAATTCATCACGGGGGTTAGTAATATAAACATAGACTGTCACCGCCTCTATTCCCACTCAAAGTGATCGAGGAGCTCTTATCTTTCCAACGCTATCTTCAAGTACTGATTCATGCCAGAAGGCATTGTCATACTCTTACCACAAAATGTTAAGTTTCCGGACTCCACTAGGCCAGGTTGATATAAGAGGAGACCAAAAAGCAGTCGGAACCTGTTATGAGGTCAAATAGCATAAAGATGACGCTACAATTAAATAGCAACGACAAGCTGAGGCCCGCCATTTGAGCACAATGATTCCTCTAAAATTGCGGCAAGCTCCCAGGGCTCACATCCTCTTATTCAGTCCCGACTAGCCCGAATAGGTTAATTTGGGAGTATCTCTCTCTCGAGAAGAAATTTACTCTTTCTTATCACTTCTGCAAGAGTTCTTTGACATCTTTGCATAGTCCCATATCGATATGTCTAACATTTCTCCCACTTGCCTGTGACTTGTCCAACATTCAAAAGAGTATAACCATTATTGAGAATTATAATTTCACCCAATACCGAGTAGTCATAAACAAGAAGACAAACTCCTTAGCATTGGTTTCATCATAAAGGTTCAATACCTTGAATGGTTGGCCAACTTAGTGGTCATCCCTAAAAAGAATGGAAAATGGCACGTGTGTGTCAACTATTTTAATTTAAATGATGCTTGCTCGAAAGACATGTTTCCTTTCCCACTCATCGATCAAATAGGAGACGGGTTAAAGAGGACAGCGAGCTATTGTTTCTAACATACCATGTATAATCCGATAACATGCTTCTGACTAGATAAACACGACATTCATAACACAAACGAGGATGTATTGTTACAACGTCATGCCTTTTGGTCTACATTATCGGGGGCCACTGGCTTCAATGTGAGATAATGTCCCATATGTTTGAACTCTATCGGGAACAACTATGAAGTGATACATCGGTTGACACATATGCTAGTCAAGCTTGAACTCTCAATAAGGATCACTGGCCCACTCAGAACATTGATTTCACTTGGCTTGAGATTACATCACTTAGGCCGAATCCATAAATGCACTGAATAGTCTCCAGATTTCTGGTTTTAATAAGATAAGATAATTCAGAGTGGCCCCATCAAGCCAAGGCCATCATGCAGATGCAACCCCCTATTACCAAAAAGCAAATCCAAGCTTTCACAGGTAAGATGACAACATTAAACAAGTTTATCTTTCGATATTCAGATCGTCTTCGCTCGTTCTTCATAGCGTTCAAAGAATTTTATCGGAAGGGTGGGGGCCCGAATGTGGCAAGGTCTTTCATGATATTAAAGGATACCTCCCCTCCCCCCCTAACTTTATCTCAGCTCGTTGAGGACGAGGAGTTCTATTTGTATCTCGTAGCCCCGTCCACGGCAGTAAGCATAGCTTTGATAAGGGCGAACGAAGACAAAAAACACAAGTCGGTTTACTTCTTGAGTAAGATGTTAATAGATACTAAAACTAGGTACATCGATTTTGAGCAAATCGCACTAGCCCTTAGAATGGTAGCAAAGAAGCTACGCCCTTACTTCCGAGACCACACTATTATTGTCCTCATTAGCTATCCGATCAGAGTCATACTCCACAAACCAGATGCTTCGAGAAGGCTCTTGAAATGGGCCATTGAACTAAGCGAGTTCGATGTCGTATACCGTCCGAGATCAACTATAAAAGGTCAAGGCCTCGTTGATCGATAACGAAATATCCGATGTCCGACCTCTTCTATCGTTGGGTAAACTTTTGATGCTTGAAACTAATGGCTCATCGAAGCGTGATAGGAGCCGCATGGTCTTACGCCCTGGGAGGGCTTATCCATATCTCAAGCTATCAAATTCGCATTTATTGCCTCCAAGAATAGTTGTTATAGCTTGCCACCAGCCAAGCTAGCTACTTAATCATCAGGTGAACTCTGAAACTCGATGGACTGGCAGCCAGGTGAGATCTCAAGGTGCGCAGGAGAATACGAGGCTAAAAATGGTCGAATAGAACAATATTTGAAGCTAGGACAGTCCCTGATAGCTAGATTCATGAAATTCGAGGTAGCTCAAGTCTCGAGATCAAAGAACCGCATGCCCAACACCCTAGCGAACCTAATGTCCAACTTGTTATACCCTTGCCACGTGGAATTAAACATTATGACTCCACCTTCACCCTAAGATGATAACTGACACCAAAATCCTGGAAGAGCAAATTCTTTTTATCCCTACTTACTAACTATTAAAGTAATCATTCTAAAGAGGAAAAAGAGTAGATAAAGTCGAAAGTATCTAGGTACTCCTTGATAAACGAGCTACACAAAGTGTTGTTGGCTTTAGACCATGCCAAAGATGTCACTCGGCAGCGCTACATTATCATTAAACAAGTTCATAGAGGTAATTCGAAGACTGTACATTAGCTGAAGTGAATGATGTTGAGTCATAGGATTATGACACAGGGTTTCTACTAGCCTACGATAAAACAAGAGTCTGAGCTCTTCGTCAGAAATTGTGACACCTGCCAAAAGTTCGACAACATTATTCATACCCCAGCCATTATGCTCCACTTCGCGTGTCTAAGTCGTACCCATGGCCTTCTATAACAGTATTGATATCAGGCACACCAAGCCATTGGTAAAGGAATTCATCTGAACATTATTTCAAAATGGCTGAGCAACAGGTCACACCCAGACTAGGCAGCCACTGATGCAGCCAGCATAAAGATATGGTTTTGGTGAACCACCCATCCACGCCAGCTGCCACCGCAATTAGCAAGAAATGAAGTTGATTTCAAGTTTTGTATAATTGGCCTCTAGAAGGAACGCTTTTCTGGGAGTCATCACCATTTTGCTTTTATTTTAGTGGTAGAACCGGTAAGAAATAAAAACCCCTATGATCTGTGATAGAAAGCCATTCTAAAACTAATATAACCAGACTGTGTTATTTACTGAGTGTACTTCGAGAAGAGGTAGCACCTCAGCTTGAACCCCGCCTCATTAATGAATTTGGTAAGGAAGGAGTATGGGTCAAAGATCAAACAGCTCTGAAGTATATGGGGATGACTGAATCACACTAACCTACTCAAGATCTAACATAAACACTCAACCAATCAAAACACGGGGTGCCACCTATGGTCCCTAGCTATAGCTGCATAAGAAGTCACTAACAAGCTCAAATAAACTAATAAATGTCAAAATCCAACACGGGCAATGATATGAATACAAATACCAATGCCTAAGATGTACTGAGGTCCTTAGCATGCGCGAATGTGAATAGGTAGTGGCAAATAATACATCATACACAGATTAAAACCAACATCTGATCCTATACCAAAGAAAGGAAGAAAGCTGAAACAGGCAAGCGGCTTCGCCATTTTTAGCACACATTCCTTAAAATCCTCAAACCAACCCACACACTTCTTACTAACCCACATTGCCCACTACCCCACTTTGTTCAAATAGAAACTGAACTTGAACCCTAAAGGCGGCTTGCGCATAGTGTCCCTGATGCCAAACAGAAGCCATACAGATTCTGACTTGAAACATGCCAAATGTTAGAAGCCCACAGCTCATCTTTCTTCAACCGATTGAACCGATAGTCAACAAGTGTAAACGATTGAGAAAAATTCTGAAACTTTGTCAGAAAATTCCTCACAGTATGAATCTAAAAAACAACCATGCATGATCTGAGTTTAATGATAGAACCCAACCAAAACATCACAGTATGCTGAAAAGCAAACCAAGCTACCCCCATTTTATTAAAAATGAAGACCATGGGATTCCAACTAATTTACAAACACAGCTCACCTAGATCCCTATAACTAAACTGGAAATTCAGCTACCTAAATCCCATGAACTTAGCCGCAATTCAACTACATAAAGCCCAACAAAGCCACTATTCCTGAGTCATGACATTCACAAAATGTCCTAACACAAATTTCTAGGAATGAACTAGTAACCATTCGTAGATGCATGCCATGGCTCAAACCAACTCTAAGGAGACAAGACAACCTTGGGACTATCATAATATCTATATTATTAAGCTAATAATCGAACCCGCTTCATCAAACTTAATACACAACCTGCCGCTGCTTCTAAACCCTAACTCAATGACCGGTTGTCTGTTTTCCGTTGTTTCAGACGGTGGAGAAAAGATCTCAAAATTTTTCAAAACGTCCTTCTCAGAGACAGGGAATCCAACAAGATAACTGAGGGCGATTCCCGACTAATTTCCATCAAGAACCAATGATGTACAGCTAAAGTACCCAAACTGTCGTTCCGAAATTCGAACCCACTGAATCGGCTGGTTCGCTTTCCTTAACCGGCCAGCTTGATTGAGGAAAGATCTCAAAATTTTTAGAACCTTCCTCTCATTAAAAGCTCAAGATTCCACAGATAAACTTTATAAATTCTCCATTCAATGGCTCAAGAACCATAAACAAAGCCAAAGTATCTTTAACACGAGTCTCAGAACAATAAAGGCAAAGAAAAGTATAAAGAACGGAGAAGCATATAATTTTCGTGACTGTGATTCATGACTATCCTCTTTTTTCTCTTTCTTTCTTTCGCTCCAAAGGAAACCGAGTCTCCTCTCACCAATGAATACGGCCAAGAAGATCTAGAATGTACACTCCCCCACCAAGAAAAATGCCAGGAAAAGCCCTTTCTTCCTCTTCCATTCTATCCTTTATATCCGAAACCCTAATGAGCTAATCCTAACCTTTTTTTTTTTTTTTTTTTTTATAGTTTGTTTACTCCACCAAGAATCCATGGATTCATGTAGGGCCTCAAGGAACCAAACTAATACTGTAAAAATGGACCCACGATATTACCGGCACTGAGCTGTTTTCAGGCTTGAACCACAGGATTCGGCTCCAAAATCATTAAAAACCAAAGGTTCCACACAAGCCGCCCGACTGGGTCCGTTGAACCAAATGCCAACTACGGAGCCGCTGATCTAAAATTATGAAATTTTGACATCGTTCCCTGAAAATAAGGAGAAAAAATGCGCATGAATCCAAGTCTGATAGGCAGATATGATTTGAAACAAGGAAGAGTGCTCGCCAAAATCACCCAAAACATGGTATAAATAGATCGCCCGACGAACCAATCAAACCGATTGGTTAAACGGTTGACAAAAATTATGAATTTTTAACAGAAACCTCCTTGGCAAATAAGGAATCTAACAAAACAAATGACGCACGATTCCGAGTTCGAACAAGGATATTAATCGAAACAAGCCTGGCAAGTCTCGAATTTGACATAATTCAATAAATTTCGATTGAAAGCCAAAACCTCGGAACATTATTCATGAATTATGCCAATAACTAAGAAAAGAAGCTATGATGACACCAGTGCTAAAATCATGACACGCAATCAATGGACTACATACAGTCACCTCAGTTCCTAAGAGACAACCGAACCCTAAAAGGGCCATAATGAGAAGAGAGGAGAACGATGGGTGAGTGTGACACCCATAGGATAAATGCAAGTGCTGAGGGACAAAATTGAGGGTCTACACGAGGTCTCTCACTCTATAGTTTATGATAACGAACACAGCCTGAGGTTGTAATTATGTGTCCAATATGGAACAAAAAATGCCCACTCCACCCTCGCAGACCCCCAATCCAATGGCCGCCAAGTTACAAACAAAACATTACTCGTCACCCGAAAAATGACGATATCGGGCTAAAGCGAAAATGGAAGCGGATCTAACTCCTATCGTGACTCTAGGCATATCGCACAACTTTGAAGCGTACTTATTTGCGGAAACCCCACGCCTTTGCTTTGGGAGTCGAAGCATTGATCCCCATTGAATTTGGGCTAGAAATTTTGCACACCAACGACACCTTCGAACTATCTCACACTTTAGATGAGCTCGAGGAAAAGAGAGATCGAGTAACAGTCATAATGGTCGAGTATCATCGCTAAGCCTGGAGCCAAAAAGAGAAAATCATCAAACCTAAAACTTTTAGAAGGGTGACCTTGTCCTTCGACGTACCTTCGAGGAGGGAAAATTAAAGCCCAATTTGGAGGGTCCATTCTTAGTGGCTAATGATAGGTCAAAGGGTGCGTATAGAATACAATCCCCCTACAAAAAGATGGAATCTTGCCCTTGGAACTCAACTTATTTAAAAAAGCTTTCTCAGTAATTGTCCATTATCATGAGATGATTATTTCATTATTCTGGTGAATGAATAAAAGTTGCATTATTTCTCTATCTCCATGGCATTCAAATGCCTTTTGTCGACGCTACAAATCTTAGGCTTGAGCATCATAAGTCCTGCATTTACTTCTCTAATACTCTTATGGTTTTTATACCCCTAGTACTCATGTGAATGCTTGTTCCTAAACAAGGATTCTAAACAAGGTACAACACCGCAGCACGCTGGAGGAGGTAGAGTCATGCACACAAAGGCGGCACACACCACGCACGCCGTCGTGCACAGCACTGCACTGGCGTAGTGCAAACATCGTTTACGCTTCAACCCACGCTACTGCTAAAGACTCCTCAGTGGCTTACGATGTCCCACTCAGCCTCAGTGATTAATGCCCAAAAGTGCAATTTGAACCCTGTTAGATAGGCTGGGAGTGCTAAGATTCAATCATGTCATTTATACCAATTGAAGTGTTCTAAATCTTCAGGCAACACTTATGCTATTTGCAGAGGGTATTTTGGTTGTTTGTAGGCTTGCGACACTCGAGTTCAATCTGAATCAAATGATGAATCATGAAGGGGAATTCAAGTCTCAAATGATCAACCACTCCCAAGATTCAATGAGAAACCAAGGCAAAATGAAAGAAAATTCACAGCTGAAGACAGGAGGCAATGCAAATGGAAGAATCAACAATGGATTTTCTGGCTAGAGTCGCGGAAATTTTCGCTAGATCATAAATTTCAACCTTAGCGAAAATTTCGCAACCTTAGCGAAAAACACCAAATTTCCGCCAGAACATCACTTCATTGTAACCTATTTTTAAGCTGAAAACTTGATTTCGCTTCTCACAATACTTTAAGAGTTATTAAATTTCATTAGCTAGCTTAAATTGTCTAATTCCTTAGCGAAATTTCTTGTTTTCTGACTAGTTGGATTTCGCTTAGGTTACAATTCTTCACCCTACGAATTCCGATGCCTCACACATGCTTTACCACGCTAAACCGCCTCCAAACTTGGTGTATTACTCTCATTATCCTTAACTTAGCCAATTCTGTGCTTTTTGGCATTTCATACCGTGAGGCCTATATAAGCCCCTCTTGTTTGTAAAAAAAAAAAGAGAACAGCCTAAGTGAATAATCTGTGTGAGAAGATATTTTCAGAAGTTTTATTTTCAGAAATAAAGTCTTTTATTTTAGGTTTTTCTTTTATTTCTTTTCTCTCTTCTCTCTCTCCTCTTTCTTTTCTTTCCCTACTGCCAAACACCCCTCTCGAGGATGACAACTCAAGAGATGTTGCCAGTTTCCCTTTCTTGAAGATACAGCTAGCTTGGTGGTGGGGCATATGCACGTTGTCCTCTTGTACTAAAAGCCATGCGTAGTGCATTTATGGCCCAGATTTTTCAAAACATGGTTGGGATAACATTGAATATCATTAATTTGCCAATACTCCTCCATGCTTTAGAATCCAAGGCATATTCAAGGAGAGAGTTACTCGTGATTCTTAGATGGTCTTTACGAGCCTTTAAAATGATATTTATATGTTAGGTTTCTCAAATTAGGCCATAGCATTTACCAGCTACTGACGGGCCAATATCCATGCTTTAGGACTATTGTTTCAGATGGTCTTTACGAGCCTTCAAGATGATATCGAATGTTGTGGTTTTAAACTAAAAGGGCCATAATCGCATGCTACCTCAGATGACTCAAATAAGAGATGTTTCTATGGGTGAGGTTTGCTGTTAATATAGATCCTAAGATGCCATGGACTATAGGTTGTAGCTGTAACTGTGAGGATAAAACCCGAGGACACTTGTTTGCCCTAACTTGCCAAGATAGTAACCTAAACTCACGGGCTACCTTTTCACCTTTTTATTTCGCTTACGCTTCGCTTTTCAACTTCATTCCCACCGCTTTTAAAAAGCACACCCAAAGTATCCAAATAGAAAGCCTTACCTTCATGCACCGATGCAAACCATTTCTGTGGATGAAAACCCATCCCCGTGTTCGACCAGATCAGTCATATCAGCAGTGAGTTTTGATTTACCAAAGAAGAGGGAACTTAGTATGTATAAATTTTTGTTGATTTTAGCTCACCATCAGGGCACGGCACTCACTCCAGCCTCCGTCGTGTGAATTCTATAAAGGCCTCTGGCCATGAGACTGGGCACATCTTCGCCACGAGATGGACTACGCCGCAACGCTACAACCCTAATTCGACATTTCAGCCAATGGTACTAACGCCATGTCATGACACCTAAACAGCCACTTATCACGACGAAAGGCTCAACACGACAACACTTCCATCGAAACGCCGGCCGCCGACAAGATCTGGTCACGTAATCAACCTTCAACCCACAGGCAGACTCTGCGACATCAAAATTAGTCAGATGCTCAGAAACTAACGCCGTCGCCTTGTCATCAAGGGTCGTCGCAATCTAGGTGCCCCGGCCCTAGTCTTTAACCTTGTTGGCGGATACGTGAACTCATGTCGCAACAATGGGGAGAGCTCACTTATCGCTGACTACTAATTCTCTATCGAGATGAGAACGCCGTGGAGGCCTCGTCGCATTAACCCCTTCCCGGCACTCCTACATGCGGCGCTGCCGCATTATGAACGCCATTTCCGCCAAACAAAGTCAGGGAAATTAGTGAGCACCATTCCATCTTCTTTCCTGCATTTTTCCCTTGGTTCAGCAGGTTCTAAAATCACCATAATTTAACCTTACTACTACAAGGCTAATAGAACTCAGAAAACTTGCAAAAATATATTTTCATTACACAAAAGAGTATAATTACAACTCCATGTCCTTTAATAACAATACAAAACTGGGTTTTCTACCCAAAATTTAAATTATAAAAAAAAAAAAGCCTAAAGTGGCCTATACTCCTCCACTAAGGCCTCGGATGAGCTTCGTTGTCCAATACGCCTTCGATATCTGAAATGTTTTCCCACGACGGGGTGAGCAATGCTCAGTAGTAGAAAATTCCTATATGGGCTACTCCCCACCTAAAATGCACATGCAATGGCACATCATACACATCCACATTCCATACAGTTTACAACTCACACATAGAATGATTTATGTCATGCATGAATTGTCTTCATACCCATATCCCAAGTCACTCACCGACTCCCTCGCAGATGCCTATGCCAAGTGTGATGACCGTCATTGGTAGTACCAATGACACACATATACCGAGTCCTTATCGGTTCACTAATACCCAATGGAAGTGCCATTGGGCAACTAATTCCAAGTAAGTCCCGACTCCTATTACACAACTCAAAGTCTATGTGATAATCATGATCATGTGTCTTCTTTGGGAAACAGAACTTTTCGACTTACATTGCGGGTCTCTTACACCCATACAGAATTTTTCGGATAATACTGCGGGTCTCTTACACCTAAGTTCCATGCTTTTAACCTGAGGGGATTAACGGCCCCCTTCTTGCTCCGCCCAACACATATTAATTTTATTTCACTTTATGATTTGAACCATGAGTCATTTATTGGACGGCCGTCCAAAACAGAAGCCGCCACACATCTACCAAGATCAGGAACAAACCGCACGCACCCACACCCGACTCGACACGATGTAACCATGCACATGAATATAATCATGCCAATGCATATATTCAATTGTAATGGTTCATACATCATTATATTCCATATAATTCAAACAATCATGTTAACACATCAATTTAGCATGCATTAACAATTTTATTCTCCACACATCAATCATGCTACTCACGTCAAGCAATAACATGCAAGCAAGTTCACATGGACAATTTCAGTCCAAAATCAGTTCTGACCGGCTCTTAAACAGCCCCAAATCAACTGTGAACTCAAAAGCGACGCTCCTCATCAAGCATCTGGCCCCTTTGACCTGAATGCGTGGCCATTTCCTGCCTCATACTTCCCAAAACCATTTTCATGGCTTTTTAGATAAGAACAACCAAGTAGGAGAAGGCCCCTACCTCTTGGATTTTGTCAAAACTCCCCGATTTTGGTCTCTATGCAAAGCTCCTGCCACGAGGAAGAACTTTCCCCTCTTGCTTCGCTTGAAACCGTCGGCCTGATCGCCGGGAAATTTAGAGAGAAGTTATAGTCTCTCTCTCTAAAATTCTCTCCCTGTTTTCTCTTTCTCCCTTTTCCCCCTCTTTTTCTTTCTCCAACCGTTTGGTCCAAGATGGGCCAAGTGGGAGAGTGCCTCTCTTGCCACATGTCAGCCTATCATTGGCTCACTTGGATTACCCTTATCCACTTATCCTTCTACTGGGATTTCCATCCAATCACATCGTGTGCCACATGTCTTTTAAGGGTCCCACTTGAGCCCTTTATTTGAGACATCTTGCACTTGACACATGGTGCACAGTGAGTCACTCAACATGTGCCAAGTGTCTCATACTACCTCGGTGCCTCAAAAAACGTGAAATTCTAACTGTCTTAAAATTCAACCAAATTCGACGTGGTAGCTAGATTTTGCAAGACGATTTCAACGGTGAAGTCCGTTTCGTCATCCAAGATCTATAAAATTTTCGATTTTATGACCGAATTTACCGTTTTACACTTTCTCATAAAATTTGAATTTTCTCAGGTTTCACATTCCCCCCCCTTAAAAGAATTTCGTCCCGAAATTTCACACAATCATGACAACTTACATGCATATGCAACATGCACTATGTCATGCATGTAAACTAGTCACCTAATTATTGAAAGACTAAACTGCGTACCTTCATCCCTAAACAAGAAGCAGATGCTGCCCGCATGGTGTCCCTTTCAAGACTCCCACGTTACCCTCCTCCACTTCACCTGTTGCACAAGACTTTACTACAAATTTCATGTTCTTATCGCAAACCCGATCCCAAGTATCCATGATGTACACCGATCCCTCCTCGAAGGTCCCATCTGTGTCAACCGTAATCTCTCCTCAATCCACCACATGAGCTGGATCTAGATTGTACTTCTGGAGCATGGAGACCTGGAATACCTCATGGACACCTAACAAGCTAGGCAGTAGTGCTAACCGGTACGCTACAGTGCCTACCCTCTCGAGTACCTCAAAGGGCCCAATGAATCTTGGCGACAGCTTTCCTTGCTTACCGAATTTGACCACTTCTCTTTTAGGCATCACCTTCAAGAAGACATGATCGCCAACCTCTAACTCTAAGGGTCGACGTGGTCTGTCAACGTAGCTTTTCTGCTGGCTCTGGGCAGTGAGAAGATGTTGTCGTATTAAACTCACCTTCTTCGAGGTGTCTCTAATCAAATTAGGATCAGCGATAGAGCTCTATCCCACCTATGTCCAGCAAATCGGTGATCGACATGGCCTCCCATACAAAGCCTCATAGGGTGCCATCTGTATACTCGCCTGATAACTGTTGTTGTAGGTGAATTCCACTAAGGGTAAGTGCTCCTCCTAAATTTACCTTACGATCCAGATCGCATGCTCGCAAAGATGTCTCTAAAATCTACGGTCCTCTTCGACTAACCATCTGTCTATGGATGAAATGCAGTGCTCATAGTCAATTGCGTTGCCATGGCCTTTTGGAAGCTCTTCCAAAAGTGTGCCGTAAATCTGGGGTCTCTATCCGACACTATGGATACTGGCACTCCATGTAATCTGGACACCGTATATACAACCCAAGATAATTTCGCGGTGAAGGTCATCCGCACAACCAGAAAATGTGCCGACTTCGTGAGCCAGTCTACTATCACCCATACCGCGTCATGCCTTCATGGTATCCGTGGCAAGTGGGTCACAAAGTCCATCGTGACGTGCTCCCACTTCCATTCAACCACCTCCAATGGCTATAGTAGCCTTGCTGGCTTCTGGTGCTCAACCTTAACCTGCTAACACATGAGGCATCGTCGAACGAAGTCCCGCGACATGTCTTTTCGTCTCGCTCCGCAGTGGCTGGGCGACAAAGACGCGATACATCTTTCGCGGCTACGGATGCACAAACAAACCGAGCGCTGAAATCTCTCGGCGACCTCCTCTCTAAGTTTTGTTAACCTGGGGAACCACTCACCCGTCCCTACATCAAGACTACCACCCGCGTGACGGTCCGGCCCTCATAGAAACCCCAAGAAAACGACCCTTCAAAAGCGGTAAAATGGTACTTCTGTACCAAAATTCAGAATTTTTCAGATCCTGACAGATGAAACCGATTTCACCATCGATCCGCCCTCGAAATCTAAATTTTACCATCGCCGAATCTCTCACACCTCCGAGATAAGAGGACTTCACGCTTCATGACTTCCGTCTATGCCGTATGACGCCTTTATGAGAGATTATGCGATGACAAAAGCTCACCCATCACGCACTATGCGACACATGTCGCATGACAAAGGAGATACAGATAAATGGCTAGATTAAGTCACGGTCAAAAAGCCTTTAAAGTCAAAACTAAAGGGACACAAAGGGAATTAAGTGAAAAGAATTAAAAGAATAAAATAAAGACAAAAGGCTTCATCTTCTCCACTTTTTGCTGGAAACGGCAAAGGAGGGGAGAATGGAGTTTTAAAGGCAGAAAAGCGCACTCTCTCAGATTTCTGCTTTCTTAATCGCTTCGCTCATCGGGCTACAGCTGTGCTGATCTACGCTACAAGGCTACGCTGCGGACAATCGATTTCAGGAGTTTCGACAACCCAAGAGGTATGGTCTTACTTGTTTATTCTTTGCCAAGAGCCATTTTAATAGATTTCAGATTTGTTAAGGCCTAGATGGCTGTGTTGGTCTCAAAATATTCGACTGAAAGTGAAGAAAAATCCCTATTGCGGGCCGTGAATCGTTGCAAGACCTAGGGTTTTACTGCTCACGTGATTTCACAGGTGATTTTTCAGGTTGTTGCGATTCAAAATGAATCGCTTGAATTGCTTATTAGCCCATGCGAGCTAATTTTCGATGTTATTGCCATGAATTGAATAATACGCATTTATGTGAGCTTAATTTTTGTTAATATATGCATGAAAAATATATTAGCATGAATTGTTTGGAAATTAAGATATCGCATTCCATATGCACCAGGGCACCTGTAATTTATGCGCGAGCGTACGATACGAAAGAAAAAATAAAAATGAAATTGCTGTAGTGGAATTTCAAGGGAAGATTTTCCTGAGAATTTTGTTTGAGATCACCCAACAATTCACGCCTGAGGCCCATGAATTGCTTTCTCGAGAGTTATCCAACAAATTCCGCCTCGGCTTGTCATTCAATAGATTTTACCGAAACTCTGCAGTATGTTTTCAGAACAAAAACCTTTGTTTTGAAATCGTATTTTTCTCACATTCGCTTAGGCACATGAGGGAGTTCGTGAGGACTGACATGGAATCGCATGTAGATATTCAAGTAGATCACGCATTTGCTCAATAATATACTGCTGCTACTGCTACGTGCATTTAGGTGGGGAGTAACCTACGTAGAGATTATCACTATCAGTATCGCTTCACCCGTCAAGGATCATTATTTCCGTGCACAGGAGTGTTCTCGAGATGAAGAGGCCACTTGAGAAGAAAAAGCCAACATGCGGGCTTTGGAAGATACTTTTTCAGGTAACACGTATTAAAATTTTAAATCTTAATATATGCTCAGATAAGAGTGACGTATCAACTCTCAACTATGGTAATATAGTTGATGTATTTTTCGTGAGTATTTGATGTATGGGCCCAAGCGCCATTTTACTACGCGACGTCTCATAATATGAGACACAGTTTCCACGGGTCGACCTGTCATTAACTGACCGAGATTGGGCATCACACTGGGCCACCGCACTGACCGGTATTCGGTCCCTCATGGACACTATCTCTAATGTCCCGCTCTAGACTCAATCACTGCCATCAGTGGATCGCAGATAGGCATAGCCACCAAACTCCCCAACGCATTCCCAAGCCTACCGCCAAGACTATACCAACCATCTACGCCTCAGCATCCGCTACACTTCGAGCTCACACTAAATTAACGCCCCCACGACTTCCGACCGAGTGCATCAACCACCACATTTGCCTTACGCGGCGGTAAATTTAAAGTGAAGTCATAGTCCTCTAAGAACTCCATCCACCGTGTCAGCTTCATACTAAGGTCTCGCCGCAAGATGTACTTTGACTTCGTGATCCGAATACACTTCAAACTGCCACAGGCAGGTACAGCGCATCTTCAAAGTAAACTATGGCCACCAACCTATGTCGTGCAAGGTAAATCTACTCATGATTCTTATCCGCGGGAACCATAAGCTACTACTTCACGGACAGATCAAAACGCATCCCAGTCGGCCCCTTCGAGGCATCACAATACACCGCGGTACCTCCGTCTCGGGATTCACACATCGTAATAGGAGCCGGCATTTTCTTTCAACTCCCCGGAATGCCTTCTCGCACAAGTCATTCCACTCGAACCTGACCTCCTTCCGAGTCAGTCTCGTCATAAGAGCTGCTAATCGGGAGAAATCCTCAATGAACCTCCTGTAATACTCGGCCAATCCCAAGAAACTGCTTATCTTGAAGACTAATTTGGTCTCTCCTAGCTTATAACAACCTCGACCTTTTCGGGGTCCACTGTCACTCCTGGAGCTGACACCACGTGCCCCAAGAATCTCACCCGCAGTTTCAAAACTTGCACTTACTAAACTCTGCTGCATAACTTATGATCTCTCACCGCAACAATCCTTAAATGATGATCCTCATGCTCCCTGACGAGGCATCAAAATGTCATCCACGAAGACTACGACAAACCGATCTAGATAGTGGTCGGGAATACCCTATGCATGAGATCCATGAATGTCGCAAAGTGATTCTGCCAATCCAAAAGTGGCATCATCAGAACTCAAAGTGCCCATAATCCGCCCGTAACGTTGCCTTAGTGATATCCGTCTCCTCGACCCCGCCCAATGGTAACCAAAGGTGAAGGTCTATCTTGGAGTAGACTCGTGTTCCTCTCAACTGATCAAACAAGTCATCAATCCTCGACAACGGTATCGACTTCTCGATCATAACCCTGCTCAACCGCTTAGTCAATGCACGGTGGTTCATCTTTCTTTTTCGCAAATAACCTGAGCGACCATGGGCGGCAAGCCCATTTAATGAACCTCGTCCAAGAACTCCTCGTATCTGCACTCGAGTTCATGCAACTCAATCCAGCATCTTATGCTGAGTCATGGGGACGTGGCGACGTGCTGTGCGTAACTCATTACGTAAGTCTACATCCCTTCACGGAGGTAATCTCGATACCGTCTTAAAAAACATCCTCGCATTTCGTATTGACTGCTCGAGATCCAAGTCTTGTTCGCCGTCTTTCCAAGGTAAGGCTTAGCCAGCCAACCCATCAACCTACTCGGTACACCTAGAATCGCATACGTCTCAGCAAGACACATGCCGCCCCCTTGAAACATAACACGAGTACTGCCTCAGGTAGCGAATCCTCCTACGCCACAATCGATGATGTCTCAGATGCCGCCAACTACCCATCCCAGCGGATGACGTTGAACTCGACATGTCCATGACCTCAGTCTACTACGTGCGTAACCCCCGAGATCTTGGCCTTGAAACTCGACATATCGTGATTTATACTGCTTACCTGTGAGAATCAACCACATACATGGTCTCCCTCCAAAGTCTCGACTCTAAGCCCACCTCTTCACAATCGATGTATCGATGAATGAATGCGATGCACCATAATCGTCAATACTTCGCCCATAAAGTAGATAACGTAAACGCACTCGTATGACTAGCCGAGTCACCGCCCGCTTCTAAGGGTACGATGGCATGTATTATCGCCCGACCTCGATGTCCCGCTGTAGGCCTTGCCCTGGCTCGGATCATACCGCCCTCTTGCCCGTCATAATGTAAGGTGCTTTTTACAACACCCCCGACCGGTATCGTTCTTCTCACCACACTGACGCGTGAGGAATAACCGTGTCCGCGCTGTTCTAAGGATGACCGACCACACCGCCCGAAACCCCGGATTCGCCTTTGGGGCAATCCCGCCTTTATATGTCTGGTGCTGATGGCGTAAATACCGTGATCGTTTGTCTTCGGCTCGACGGGAGTCCTAGCCTGTCTGCCCTACGGGTCATGACTCGTCTCGAAAACCTTCGCGAAATAGAAGCCTTTGGCTTCTTTCCCTAACTGGAAGAAGGCTGACTCTCCTTCCTCTTGCCACTAGTACCCGCATCTCGGATACTTCGTGCATCCTCTATCTCCCTTTCTATGGTCATGGCTGCTCGGACCATAGAGTCCATGTCCTGTAGGAGTAATCCCATAATCTTGCCCCGAATGGACAACTTTAGCCCATTCTCAAACTTCCTTACTTTTGCCATATCCGTGGGCCACGTGAATACTCCAAGAAACGTTAACTCTATGAACTTAGCCACATTACTCCATCACTGGCCATTGTTCCTCGTTCCGCCTGGGGAACTCGGGCCTGCACGCGCAGCGCCGGCCTGAAATACTTCGTCATGAAGAGCCTTATGAATCTCGCCTCAAGTCATCGCCTCTATGTCCCTAGAGTGTCTTAACCCAGTCCCACTGGGACTCATTCTTTACCGAACGCAACTAGTCTCGATTCGCCGTGACCTGAGGCACTTCTATGGTCTCTAATACCTTCAATTCGCTCAACCAACGGTCTCGCCACCATCTGATATCCTCCCTATGAATGCTCTGAGGATGATGTGATTTGAACTCCGTGGAGGTTGCTCTGGACTCCTCCCCAGTCCCAACAAGACTAGCTCAGGCAATGGCAAAGAAATTGCATTACCCACGTGGGCCTCCAAGCAAAGGCCCACGGTCAAAAAACAAAAGCTTCGACCGCACCTCGCGGGACGAATTCTACACCCCCGTCCTCGACTTGCCATCTACACATGCCAAATGGCAACAATTTATTAAATTCCTTATGTTTTCCAAACCCCTAAGGTTATATTTTCCAACCCTAGTATTCCACATGCAATTTAGCATGCATAATATTCATACAATTCAATTCACACGTCACAAATCAATTCATCAAAATGCACCATGGATGCATGATCTAACCCATTTCCCATCGAGTCCTAGGTATTCGTGTACCAAAATCGAGACACCAAGCTATGAAGCTGGTATCAAATCTAAACTCATGGGTACCAAAACTCAAGCTCCCTAGGTATTCGTATACCTAAGCTCTGATACCAAGCTATGACGCCCCAACCCCCAGGGGTCATTTTTGTACTCTTTTTTTTTTAGCAACCCATGAACAGTGCTTATGAACAATGACCCTAAAACAGTACACAACACTGTACATTGTCGTAGGTGGGTCATGCGTATAGTGTGCACACATTACAAGACGCTGCTGGCGCTGCTAGTCGCGGAGCCGCAAAGACGCCAGGCAAGGCTAAAGACTCTATCGCCGCCAAGCCAAGGCGCTTCAGCCGCGATAATGTCCCACCAATCTCGCCTCATAATCCCAGTGCCCTTGCCGTGACACCAAACGGCCATATCTATCTCTTGACAGAGACACTCCATCTCGACAAGCTTCAACCCTAACCTATCACTCTTTTGTCGCGACACCAACGGCCATGTCGCGACACCTGGGGTCAGCTCACCGCAACGTAAAGGCCTCGCTGCTTCACTTCCATCAAACTCCTCAATCGCGATTAATGAAGAGATCTGGTCGCGACCAACTTCAACCCACAATGTAGTACTCTATCGCGATTATCAAAATTCAGGTCGCGACATAGAAAACCCCAACCTCTCAGGTCTTATCACACATCAAGGTTCACGCCGAGATCTGTGTGTGCCCCGGGCCCTGGCCTCTAACTCCCCGCCGCGACACAAGGAGAGCTCAATCTGTCACGACCAAGAATTCTCTGTCGCGACAGAGAACTCCAGGAGGCTTATTGCGATAGCCCCTTCTTGGCACTCCCGCGCACACGCGACCCTTAGTCATGCATGCCTTACTCTCCAATCGCAACACCACTTAGGGTCACGACACAAAGCTAAAAATGGGCAATAGCCCACTCCATTCTTCTTTCCTGCATTTTTCCCTTGGTTCGGCAGGTTCTAAAATCACCATAATTTAACCTTACTACTACAAGGCTACTGGAACTCATAAAACTTGCACAAATATATTTTCATTACACAAAAGAGTATAATTAAGACTCCATGTCCTTTAATTACAATACAAAACTGGGTTTTCTACCCAATATTTACATTATAAAAAAATAAGGCCTAAAGTGGCCTCTACTCCTCCACTAAGGCCTCGGATGAGCTTCACTGACCGATACGCCTCCCATTTCTGAAATGTTCTTCCTCCACGATGGGGTGAGCAATGCCCAGTAGTAGAATTTTCCTACATGGGCTACTCCCCACCTAAAATGCACATGCAATGGCACATCATACACATCCACATTCCATATAGTTTACAACTCACACATGGAATGATTTATGTCATGCATGAAATGTCTTCATACCCATATCCCGAGTCACTCGCCGACTCCCTCGCATATGCCTATGCCAAGTGTGACGACCGTCATCGGGTAAGTACTAATGGCACACATATACTGAGCCCTTGTCGGTTCACCAATACCCAATGGAAGTGCTAATGGGAAACTAATTCCGAGTAAGTCCCGACTCCTTTCACATAACTTAAAGTATATGTGATAATCATGGTCGTGTGTCTTCTTTGGGCAATAGAACTTTTCGACTTGCACCGTGGGTGTAAGGTGATAATTATGGTCGTGTGTCTTCTTTTTGGGCAATAGAACTTTTCGACTTACACCACGGGTCTCTTACACCCATACAGAATTTTTCGGATAATACCTCGGGTTTCTTACACCCAAGTTCCAGGCTTGAGGGGATTAACGGCCCCCTTCTTACTCTGCCCAACACACATTAATTTTATTTCACTTTATTATTTGAACTATGAGTTATTTATTGGATGTCGTCCAAAATATGAGTTCACCACACATTCACCAAGAATGGTGAACAACCGTACCATGCACCCACACCCGACTCGACGCGATGTAACCGTGCACATTAATGTAATCATGGCAATTCATATATTCAATTATAATGGTTCATACACCATTATATTGCATATAATTCAAATAATCATGTTAACACATCAATTTAGCATGCATTAACAATTTTATTCTCCACACATCAATCATGCTACTCACGTCAAGCAATAACATGCAAGCAAGTTCATGGCGGACAATTTCGCCCAAAATCGCTTCCGATCAGATTAAACAATCCCAAATCAATCCGTGAATGGCTCCAAGGACAACCCCCCCATCACATTCGGGCCCTTTTCGGGGACCTGAATGCTGCACATTTCCGCCATACTTCCCAAAACCATTTTCATGGCTTTTTAGATAAGAAAAACCGAGTAGGAGAAGACCCCTACCTCTTTGAGTTTTTCAAAACTCCCCGATTCCGGTCTCTATAATGAAGCTCCCCCGCGGCAAGAAACTTTCCTCTGCCTCCGCTCTCGAAACCGTCTACCACCGTCGGAAATTTAGAGAGAAGTTAGAGTCTCTATCTCTAAAATTCTCTCCCTATTTTCTCATGCATAGGGTCTCTATACAACCTCGACTTTTTCGGGGTCCACTGTCACACCTGGAGCTGACACCACGTGCCCCAAGAATCTCACCTCAGTAAGCCAAAACTTGCACTTACTAAACTTGGCGTACAACTTATGATCTCTCAACAGCTGCATAACAATCCTTAAATGATCCTCATGCTCCCTGACGGAGTAGATCAAAAATGTCATCCACGAAGACCACAAACCGAGTCTGGGATAGTGGTCGAATACTCCCATGCATGAGATCCATGAATGTCAGCAAAGTGATTCACTAATCCAAAGTGGCATCATCAGAACTCAAAGTGCCCATAACGCTGGCCCGTAACGCCGTCTTGGGGTGGATATCCGTCTCCTCGACTTCGCCCACGGTAACCAAGCAGAAGGTCTATCTTGAGTAGACTCGTAATTCCTCTCTAACCGATCAAACAAGTCATCAATCCGACAACGGGTATCGATTCTCATCATAACCCCGCTCAACCGCTCTGCAGTCAACGCACACCGGCGGTCTTATCTTTCTTTTCGCAAATAACCGAGCGACCCATGGTGAAGTGCTCTGGCCTAATGAACCCCTCGGGTCCAAGAACTCCCAGATCCGGACCCCGAGTTCATGCAACTCAACTCGCGCTATCCTACGCTGAGTCACAGAGACGGGCGACGTGCTGGGGTGGTGTAACTCATTACGTGGCCCATCCTCGCGAGGTAATCTTCGATAGCTCGTCTTAAAAACATCTCATACTTCAGACACCGCTCGGTGCGCATCCAAGTCTCGGCTCGCCGTCTTCCAAGGGTGGGCAACAACCAACCCATCAACCGCCCGCCACCTGTAATCGCACGCTGGCCCCGTGGCAAGACATCATGCTTCGTCTCCTTGAAACATAACACGAGTATCGCCCGTGTGTGTGGTAACCTCCTATGCTCAATCGATGATGTCTCTAAGATGCCGCCAACCGGGCCCATCCCAAGGATGATGCTGAACTCGACATGTCCACGCACCCAGTCTACTACATGCTACAGAACCCCTGGAGATCTCTAAATAAAAACCCCCGACATCGATCTATACTTTCTTACCCTGGGAGAACTCACGTATTCCCTCCAAACTGACTTAAGCCCACCTCTCTCAATAACCGATGCATCGATGAACGAACGCGACGCACCATAATCACAATACTCGCCCATGGGCGAGATAATTTAAACGCACTCGTGATGACTAGCCGATCCGTCGCCCGCCTAAGTGGTATGATGGCATGCACACGCCCGAATCCCCGATGTCCCGTACCAGGCCTGGCCCTTGGCCCTGATCATAACCGCCCTCTCGTCTGTCACAGGCGTGCTTTACAACACCTCAGACTAGCATCAGTTCTTCGACCCACACTGATGTGGAGGAATAAACTCGAGGTCCGCGCCACCCTGGGGTGATGACCGACCGGTGACTCTGCCCTCCAAAACCCCCGGGATCCCCGCTGGGGAGCAATCCCGCCTCATATGTCCAGCCGGCTAAATAACACGCTTCACTCCGCCTCGACGGGAGTCCTACCGCTCCCGCCCCGATGGTCGGCCTTGTCCTGAAACCTTCGCGAATAAAACCTCGCTTTTCCCTAACCGGTTAAGGTCGACTCTCCTTCCTCTTGCCACTAGCACTACAAGATCTCTGATACTCGTGCATCCTCTCATCTCCTTTCTACGGTCATGGTCGCTTCTGACCATGTAGTCCATGTCCCTCGTAGGAGGATCCGAGACTCGCCTCCGAACGGACAAACTTTAGCCCATTCTCAAACTCTCTTACTTCGCTTACACCAGGGCCACGCAAATGATCGCAAACGGGCTAACTCTATGAACTTAGCCACATACTCCATCACTGTCATTGTTCCTTGTCTCAGCTCTAGGAACTTCGCTCAGATGCAGAAGGGGCCTAAAAATACTTCTCGCTTCATGAAGAGCTCATAGAACTCTGCCCAAGTCATTGCCTCTATGTCCCTAGAGGTCTTAACCTAGTCCCACTTGGGACTCATTCTTTAGCTGGAACGCAACTAGTCTGATCTTGGCCGCATCGGAGGTAATCTCTATGGTCTCTAATACCTTCATCTCGTCTGAACCAACGGTTCACACCACGGATATCCTCCTCTATGAATGCCTGAGATGATGTGATTTGAACCCGTGGAGGTCGCTTCTGACCTCCCCGGAAGTCCCAACAAGATCACTGCGGCAATGGCAAAGAATGACATCTACGCCTCCCAGCGCCCGCTGGTCAAAAATGTGGTGTCAATTGCACTCAGGATCTAATTCTACACCCCGGCCTCGACTCCCACATCTACACATGCCAAATGGCAACAATTTATTAAATTCCTTCTGTTTTCCAAACCCCTAAGGTTATATTTTCCAACCCTAGTATTCCACATGCAATTTAGCATGCATAATATTCATACAATTCAATTCACACGTCACAAATCAATTCATCAAAATGCACCATGGATGCATGATCTAACCCATTTCCCATCGAGTCCTAGGTATTCGTGTACCTAAATCGAGACACACCAAGCTACGGCCGGCATCAAATCTAAACCTACGGGTACCAAAACCTCAAGCTCCTTGTATCTGTGATACCCAAGCCCGATACCAAGCCAGACGCCCCAACCCCCAAGGGTCATTTTTGTACTCTTTTTTTTTTAGCAACCCATGAACAGTGCTTATAGAACAAGGACTTAAACAAGACACAACACCGTACATCACGTAGGTGGGTCGGGCGCATAAGGCGCACAATATCACAAGACATCAAGCCGCGCGCCGCACGCACGGCTACTGGTAAAGACGCCGTGTGTGCCAAGACTCCATCGCTGCCATCGGGCGCGCGCCTACCGCGACAATGTCTCACCACCCCGTCCCAGCATAAACCTAAAGGCCCCGGTCGTGACACCAAACGGCCATCTCTATCTTGACAGAGACACTCCATCTCGACAAGCTTCAACCCTAACCTATCACTCTTTTGTCGCGACACCAACGGCCATGTCGCGACACCTAAATAGCCACCTTTGTCGCAACAGAAAGGCTCTGTTGCTACAAGCTTCACTTCCCCCATTGAAACTCCTCGATCGCGACACAAGAGATCGGGTCGCGACCCAACTTCAACCCACAATGTAGTACCTCTATCGCGACATCAAAATTTGTGTCGCGACATAGAAAAACCCCAACTCCTGTGGCCCTATCGCGACATCAAGGTTCATGTCGAGACTCAGTGCCCCGGGCCCCAAATTTAACCCCGTCGCGACACAAGGAGAGCTCAACTGCCACCGACTCACATTCTTCCGTCGCGACGCAGAACTCCAGAGGCTTATCGCGATAAATTTCCTTCTCGCGACTCGCCGCGACGACCCTTAGTCATGCACGCTTACTCCAATCGCAACACCACTTAAATATCACGACACAAAGTTAAAATGGGCAATAAAATTTCACTCCATTCTTCTTTCCTGCATTTTTCCCCTTGTCTACAGGTTCTAAAATCACCATAATTTAACCCACACGCAAGGCTACCGGAACTCATAAAATCTGCATTAAATATATTTTCATTACACAAAAAGAGTATATAATTAAGACTCCATGTCCTTTAATTACAATACAAAACTGGGTTTTCTACCCAATATTTACATTATAAAAAAATAAGGCCTAAAGTGGCCTCTACTCCTCCACTAAGGCCTCGGATGAGCTTCATCGACCGATACGCCTCCGGTACTTGAAATGTTTTCCCACGATGGGGTGAGCAATGCCCAGTAGTAGAATTTTCCTACATGGGCTACTCCCCACCTAAAATGCACATGCAATGGCACATCATACACATCCACATTCCATATAGTTTACAACTCACACATGGAATGATTTAAGGCCATGTATGAAATGTCTTCATAGCAAGCATATCCCGAAATCACTCCGACTCCCTCGCATATGCCTATGCCAAGTGTGACGCACCACATCGGGCAGACTAATGGCACACATATACCAGCCCTCACGGCTCACCAATACCCAATGGAAGTGCTAATTGAAACTAATTCGAGTAAGTCCTAATTTTCACATAACTCAAAGTCTAGCGGATAATCATGGTCGTAAGGCCTTCTGTGGCAATAGAACTTTTCGACTTACAATCGCGGTGTAAGGTGATAATTACGGTCGTAGGTCTTCTTTCTGGGGCAGAACGCTGACTTACACCACGTCTTTACACCCATGTTTAATTTTTTTCTGATATCAATTTCCTAAGTTTCTTACACTCCAAGTTCCGTGTCAGGATTACTGCCCTTCTTACTCGCCAACACACATTAATTTTATTTCACTTATTATTCGAATCTATGAGTTATTTATTGGATGTCGTCCAAAATATGAGTTCACCACACATTCACCAAGAATGGTGAACAACCGTACCATGCACCCACACCCGACTCGACGCGATGTAACCGTGCACATTAATGTAATCATGGCAATTCATATATTCAATTATAATGGTTCATACACCATTGAGACTCTATATAATTCAAATAATCATGTTAACACATCAATTTAGCATGACAACACTCTTATTCTCCACACATCAATCATGCTACTCACGTCAAGCAATAACATGCAAGCAAGTTCATATGGACAATTTCAGTCCAAAAATCGCTTCCGGATCAGATAAACAATCCCAAATCAATCCGTGAACGGTCTACACAGCCTCATCAAGCATTCGCCCCTTTCGGGGACCGAATGCTGGCCATTTCCGGCTCATACTTCCCAAACCATTTTCACGGCTTCTTGATAAGAAAAACCGAAAGGAGAAGACCCTACCCTTTCAGTTTTTCAAACTCCCGATTCTGGCCTCTATACGGCTTTGGCGCGAGAAGAAACTCTTCCTCTGCTTCCAAGCCTCTCGAAACCGCCAAACACCGTCGAAATTTAGAGAGGTTGTGAGCTCTATCTCAAAATTCTCCCCATTTTCTCTTTCTCCCGTCCCTCGCTCCTTCTTTTTCTTTTCTCCCACCATTTGGTCCAAGACGGGCTATGGGATAAGGCTTTCGCCACATGTCAACCTATCATTAGCACACTTGGATTACCCTTATCCACTTATCCTTCTACTTGGATTTCCATCTAATCACATGGTGCCACATGCTTTTTAAGGGTCCCACTTGAGCCCTTTATTTGAGATCTTCGCAGACTCACACATGGTGTACGCGAGCCACTCTTTACACGCAAGCTATGTCTCTATACTACCTCTAAGAGCGATGTAAAAATCTGAAATTCGACTATCTTAGACCAACGAATTCAACATGGTAGCTAGAATTTGCAAGACGATTTCAACGGTGAAGTCCGTTCGTAATCCAAGATTTAGAAATTTTTTGGATTTTCAACCGAATTTACCATTTTACCCTTTCTCTCTAAAAATTCTGAATCTCTTCGGGTTTCACACCTCGCACGCCTTAAATGATCCTAAGCCTCCGGGAAGCAAAAAAGTCCCTATAGCCATCTCTATGCTCATGTTCGCCACGCCTCTATGCCCTGCTAAAGATAAGTCCCCACAGCTTCCCATGCTCGTGGCTCACATTCGACCTGGCCCTAGGCCTCGAGTAGCATAAGTCTCTATCACACTCCCACCTTCGCCAAAGGGACATGAGCGCGAAACTATATCAGACTCTTTACTTGCTTTTTCGCATATCAGGCCCAGTCTTATAATCGAATCCAAAATATCATATAAAGATATACAAAAATAAAACTATCACCATAAATGTGTTTACAAGTACACATACAATGTCCCATTTACATATATATATATATATATATATATATATATATATATATATATATATATATATATATATATATATATATATATATATATATATATATAAGTTATATATATATATATATATATAAATCGATATTTACATTTACATCAGAAAGGTAAACTTTACCGCGGATGTGACTCCTACTTAGTTTCATAGCTTCAACAAGATAAGATCGCTTATCCTTCTTTGTACTCTACACGTATTAAACCCGCTGCTTGTGCTTAAGGAAAACATATGACTTATAAGTATACATACGCATAACACTCATTTATAAGAAGTATAACAAGAATAAATATACAAAAGCAGAGATCATAATTTTTCGCTTTAACTATACACAAACTTATACACATACCAGACTTATAGCGTACTATACTCGTTCTCGTATTTCAGAGAAGTTATAGAGCTTATACTGCACGAGGTACCCGTAGGTACTACAGAGCTATATTGCAATATAGAGGCATCAGAGGGCATATTTAGAGCAGAACGATGTACATTACTTTACTCTTATTCGTTATTCAGACTCTTATCATATAACTGTTTGACTACCTAAACCAGTAATAAGAAACGAGTAGGACACAACACAATAAGTACCAAAAGGTATGATATAGTAATCGAGGTCAGAACACAGCAAGAGCGTCAAGACCGACAGAGAGTGTCACACAAGACTAATCGTAGAGTACTAAGTACAAATGCAGCCGAAGATCGCAGAGTGCCGACTAACCGAGTATCGGCAATTATACGTGCCTTCATGCAACAGAGGTGTCGTGTCATTCAATATCCAGTCTTAAGCAATCCTACAATTACATGTATTCAGGAACTTACTATCTTCTCATAGGGGCATTAAGTTTACCAACGCTTCACCGAGGCGGCGAGGTATGGTCTAATTTTTCCTTTACCTCCAATTTTTTCCTTACCTTACAAACATGAACGACCTTCATACACTTATAGTGTCCTCTTATTAGTCCAATAGACGTCATCAGAATAAGGGAATAGAAACATAACAAAAATGACGGAGAATAAGGCTACGCCACAACATATCACGCTTACGCAGGCGAGGCCTCACGAGGCGTAGAAAACGCCACGATCGAAGGTCTCATATGACCCTACAGACTTTTCTACGCCTCGAGCGCACTCCGAGGCTTGTCCAAGTTCCTCACGATCATGCCACCATGGACATGCCACACCTAGCGTGACTTGCAATCAAGGCGTAGGATCCCTATAAAACAAGCAGTGGTAAGACCCCGGAATTGCCCGCATTTGCTAATTTCGTCCTTTTTTTTCCGTAAACTAACCAAAATCAAAAATAAAACTCGTATACTCCTTTAAAACACGATCTCTCAAGTGTGTTCTAACCCAACCAAACCAAACATAGAGATTAATTAGTGGTTTTTCCAAACCCAAACTCAAATACTTGTAAGTTAGGTTAACTTCCCAACACTCCAAACAGCTATCCATACATCATAAAACCAAGCAAATCATACCAAAAGGAGAGGATTCATACTCATCTTATACAAAACAAGGGTTTTTCCAATCCAACTTTCAACAAATCTAAGGTTATGATGAATTCCTAACTAAACCCTAGAAATGAAACAAACTAATATCCATACAAAAGTCTAAAAATCCATCTAATCCATACCTTTCTTGGCTTTCTTTCTCTTCTTCTTCTTCTTCTTCTTCTTTCTTTCTCTACATTTTTTGCTCTCTAAATGGGTATGAGAAAATATCTCATCCTTGACCAACTTTGTCTTATCCCATTTGATTTAACTTTTTCCTTTTATTACACTTTGGTCTTCAAACTCCCTTCTATTTGCATCACAATTTATGCCATTTCTATAATAGCATCTCATCTTCTTATCTTATGAATTTTATATCATGTTTTGACAAATTCCACTTTTACCCTTGTATTTTGTAATAAATTCGAAGCCTCAATTTCACTTAGAAAAATAATAATTGCGAAAAATTTCAAAATGCACTTATAATATACCCTAATTGTGTTTAAAAACGACTAGGATGTATTTCGGGGTGTTACACCTTACATGCTCTATTATGCCTTTGACGACTCGCCTTTGACGGTCCTATGCCTCAAGCAGCATAAGTCTCTACAAGCTCTCCTATGCCTTTAGTAGCTTGCCTTCAACGACCCTAGGCCTTGGGTAGCATAAGTCCCTACAGGCTCTCCTATGCCTTTGGTGGCTCTCTGTACAATCCTATGCCTCGGAGCAAAGATGTCCCAGGCTTTTATGCTTTATAAATTTTGCTCTAAACTAATTTTCGGACTCCTGATAAAGAGGGGTCCTATAGCTTTATTGAGCCTTTGGTCATCACCTTTAATCAACTTTATGCCTTGAAGCAAGATAAATCCCTTTTACAGCTCTATCATGCCTGGCAACTTTCACAAATTGTAGCTCCTGGGCACAAGGGCACTTCACAGCCCTCAAATGCTTTTGCCTGGCTTGCTCAACAACCCCAGACTGATAGCATGAGGTCCCTATCCTTAGCGCAAGATAACTCAAATTTCATGAGAACAATCGTACTTGATAGTCTCAATGTTATTTGCAAGCAAAACTTAAACTACTTCAAAATACTAAAAATGTTCACTCCAGAATAAACCTCCATAAGTGAAGTTGCAATATAAATTTTCGTGGGGAGGAGTTGATGTCCCGCTACATCGTAACCAAATCCTGGAGGTGTTGATGATCTCAAGGCATCAACCTTGAGGAAATGCTAACAGCCCACCACATCAAACTGGGTTTTTATGAAGAGAAGTTGATGTATCAATGACTCTTCCGCACACTGATAACAAATATCGAGCGCCTCTATGTTGACCACCATCGCAAAGTCGCACGATTCGCCCCACGCTTCCTTCTATCCCAGGCCTCCTCCCCAATTGGCTTAGATACATCCGCGCTGCATGTGGGTATAGCATCGTCCTCCGAAAAAGGCTTAGGGTCCCCACGGGTGATCTCAGTTTCACTTCAATAAAACCAACCCATGAAGATATCTATTCAGCTGATAAACCAAGAAGTTTCTGGCACAGGAGGTTTAAATTCCTTTAGAACTCAGACCTTCTCCTACATTCACAAAAGCTTCTGTACTTGAGATTCGCCGGGTGAATGTTGCAAGATCTTTCTATTTTGTCTGATAGGGCCGCATCAGATCAAACTCAATCAAACCATCATGGCAGGTGATAGAGTGGGGCGATCCCTACATCGACCAATCGCTTAGATTCACTGCACCAAGCACGGGTCCCTTGGGAGCAACCCTGCACCAACAACAAAGAGATTGCTCGAAGCTTGTTCTTGCATGTGTTGAGCCAAGTTCACACTAATTACAACAACTGCATCAAGAACGGTAATACCTCCTAAGTTTATGTCGCTTATGCACGATAGCTGACCTCATCCAAGCTCGTGTACATCATACTTGTTGTTCAAGACACACACCAACAAAATTACTTATCATGTTCAATTTGTAAAAGTGGATCGGACGGAGGCGGGTAAAGTGGAAAATTGATGCACCAACTATAAAGGGCTTAACCTCAAATTTCTCACTTATGTGAACCTCGGGCTAATACATGAAATTCATTCCCCTCTTGGTCTTCCTCCATGCAAGCCGCAAAATGAGGCCCTAAGGAAGAAAATAAAACCCTGACATTATGGGGGAAAGGAAATTTTCTTCCAAAATGCGCTAGCCCGGGATTCCCCAACCAGCTTGAGCCATATTATGACTGCAACAATGTTAACACGTGAGGAAGATGAGGTCAGGTCCTCATCCATATTATTCCTAAGATCGCCCTCTCTTCTAGCCATCCTCTTCTAAGTGTCACACCACACGGTTCGGAAATCCACTGGGGCCACCATTCGGGCACTAAGGAGGTAAAATAAATAAATAAAGTACTCGTAAAACCTAGATGCAGAAAGCCTTCAGACACCATGGGCACACAATACTTTATCTCTTAAATTTTCGTGATTTAACGAATGGGTTCACATTTAATTAAGAATGATTGCATAACAAGGTTACCACTACAATCATGCACCAAAGGTAGAAGAGAAACCCAGAGAAACATAAAACTGAGGAGAAGAACCTCTTCTGTTAGCGTAACATAATTCCCAAAGGAGAATCCTGTAGATATTTAAACCCAAGGACACAAATAAGTTAAGGAGCGTGATATCTAAACATTAACACTAATCATATGGAGAAGCACGCCATCACAAAGCCGTATCAGGAATTGCCATCTGTACAAGGCAGGATTATGGAGAAGTTAGTGCAATGATGGCTATTACAGCACACAATGATCGAAGTTTTTTACATCATTCCAACCCTAATGGCCTGCAACGACAATTGGGGGGCTAGTGGAATGGGATAATTCGTACCTCACATGACCGTCACATGAATGACCCGAATTCAATGGATACCCAAATACATCTCGGATAGTAACCGGACTGACCGATATGAATTCCCGTCGGGCGTATGACTCACGAAGGTCTAGCATGCTACCATTTCAGTCATCTCAGGCATCATAGAAATAGCGTACGAGATCTGATTAACCAAATTGCCTCGAGCATCAAAGAAGTGGTCATAACTGAGAGGGGCATGTGGACAATCGCGGAGTCCTTTGAAGCTGTCGCCCATGACTCATTATTCCACCACGATGAGCATTATGCCAAGAAATGCAGACCACTCATAGTTGTCCATGATGTATCTCCTGAAGTTAGTATATATATGGCAAAGGGATTGAATGCTAATTTTCTAACAGTACTTGTAAGAGAAACATAAGAAATTGTTGTGGAAGGTGATATTTTTCGTCCTTTCCATTATATTTTTCGTCCTTTCCAATGATATTGAAAATGAAAACTTAAGAAATCGTGCTTTCAAAATACGATGTTGAATATATTGAGAACAGAACTGAAGAAATTGACATTGAAAGACCGAAGAACTCGTTTCTTGAAAACACCATGATTTTCAACCAAACTCATTTCTTCAAAACATGATTTCTAACCAAACTCTTTTCTGTAAAACACAATTTCTAACCAAACTCGTTTAAATATTATATTTTAAATAAGTCGTACATATAGAAAAAACCCCCCGAAAAATCACATCTTGATAACGCCTTCTAAGATAAATGCCACCGTCTCGAACGGGCCTAAATTACTTGCATGATGGGCATGTTTTCCTTTTTCTTTGTGCTGGTTTCCCATGAAACTTACAGAGCCTCCCACTTAAAGCCCTGCTCTACCCTTTCTACCATGAATTTTATGATGCTTAGCTGCCATTTCTTCTGCAAAATTTATGATCGAGCAAATATTTATGAAACATCAACAAATATGTTGTTGCTCCACCTCACTAGCTTCCCAAAATTTTATGGTCCCGCTTACAAGGATGTTATGTTCCTCAAAGTTCAAATCCTAGGTAAAGGGAAAAAGCCAGACATCTCCTTTTTGGTTTATTTTGTAAAATATGGAATACTTAATGAAGGACCCATAGCTCATTATTAATTTTATTTTAGATTTGGAATACAAATATGATATGTATTTTTTTTTAGGGTTTTGGGGCTTTATAAATTAATAGCCACCATATCCCAATTCGGTACCCTACTTTTCAGAACAGTGGATTTTCTCCTCTACCCATGTGGTTGGTTTTTCCCTCCTTAGGGTTTCTACATAAAATCTGTATGTTCATCTTTTCGTCTTTTTATTTTTATTTTTTATTGTCTATTATTTTGTTTATTTTTAACAACTGGTATCATAACATCAGGCTTGATCTCGATAATGGCAACAATTAAGTACAATATTCCGATGTTGGATCGAAACACCAAATTTTCATTATGACAGGTAAAGAAGTGGATCAAAACACTAGATTTTCATTATGGTAGGTAAAGATGCATGCTATCCTTGCTCAAATGGATTTGGACGATGCACTTTTAGGGTTTGATAAGATGCCCTTGTCGTGAACAAAGGAGGAGAAACAACGTAAGGATCGAAAAGTCCTATCCATATTCATCTTCATTTATCAAATCAAATTCTACAGCATGTTCTGAAGGAAAAAAAAACCGTTGGCACATTATGGTTGAAGTTAGAGCAGTTATGCAAGACAAAAAGCCTACCAAGTAAGTTGCACTTGAAGCTATGATTATATTCCCATCATATGGGCGTAAGGTACTCTGAAGATCATTTAACTAATTTTAAGAGATTGTCTCCGGGACGAATTATGGTGGTTATATGATGAAGAAGATTTAAGATTGATTTTATCAGGTTCATTACCCTCTTTTTCAATTCTGGCATAGCCATTTTGTATAGTTTGAAACCCTACTTTGGATGAAGTAGTTATGATGCCTTATTTTCAAAGAAGAAGATGAAACATTTGTGTAGTAGATGAGGCTAAGGTAGTGTATTGTTGAGCTTGAAGAGAGGACACATAAGAAGAATTTAAAGTCATGGGAGACAAGACTTGCAAATATTGCAAGAAAAATGGGCACATAATATCTAAATGCTATAAGTTGCAAACTAATAATAAGAAATCTTTTGAACAAAAAGGGAAGCAACTAGAAAATGATGGTGAAGCCAGTGTTGCAGAAGATAATTATAGTGATGGAGACCTCTTACTTGCTTATGATGCCGTCTCCAAACCTTATGAGAATTGGATTCTTGATTCAATTTGTACGTTTTATATGTGTCCTAATCGAGACTAGTTTTCAACATATGAAGCCGTGTCTACAAGTGTTGTGATGATGGGAAATAATGCATCTTGTAAGATTGCTAGAATTGGAACGGTTCGAATCAAAATGTTTGATGGGCACTACAAGAAATTGGATTTTTTGTGTCCAAAGTTTTTACGACCAACCCAAACTAGTCAGTGAATGTAATTCTGCCGCATGAACTTTTACAATTGGTCACTAATTTTAATAGATAACCTATAAAACCCGGGAAAATTCAAATTCTTTCAAAATAGAAATAGAATTTCGCATCAAAACCAAATTTTTCTAGATATCGGACAGACGAAATGTATTTCACCATTGAATAGTCTTTGAATTAGCTACCACGAATTTCGCTAGCCCCGAGACATTCGAATTTCACAAGCCGAGGCACCGCAGTTGTTGCGTCAGATGACGGCTTGTGAAAGCACATGTGATGTAACAAAGTCACCTACTACATGTACCAATGTGACACATGTTGCATGATTAGTGCTGGAGATGAATGGCTTAGATTGGGGTTTACAGTGTCGCAAAAATCCAAACTAAAGGATAAAATGGGGATTTAGTGAAAAGATTAAATGAATAAGACAAAAGAAGAAATAGTCTTCTCCTTCTCCAAATTGAAAAAAACGGGCAGTGATGGTGAGATCCAGTTTTTAGAGAGAGAAAGTGTGACTTATCTCTAGATTTCCCGATGTCCGGACCGTCGGTTCTCGTTGGAGCAAGAAGCAAAGTTGTTCTACGCGGTAAGGGCTACGCGTGGGCACCAATTTTGTGGAGTTCTGACAACTCTAAGAGGTAGGGATCTTTTCCTACTTGGTTTATTCTTTGGCTAAGAGCCTTTTTTATGGATGGGGATTTGTAGAGGCCTGGATGACCGTGTTTTCGGTCTCAAAATCTTTGAACAAAGTGAAGAAAATCCCTAATTGTGTGGCCGTGAACAGTGCCGACCCGAGGGTTTCACTGTTCACGTGATATGTTGTGTGATTTTTGTGTTGTCGGGTGATTCAAAATGAATTGCTTGATTTATTAATTAGCCCATGTGAGCTAATTTTGATGTTATTATTGTGAATTGAATAATGTGAATAATGTGAATTAAATTTTGTTAATATATACATGTAGAAATATATTAGCAGCATGAATTGTTTGAAATTGTACAATGCATTCCATATATGATGCCCATTCCCTGGGTCCGTTGACAACCCGCCAACCTCATGAATACTCGTGGATGCCTGCAACCCAACACCCACTCATTTAAAATCTAGCAAAGCCTTGTACCTGTGGAGCTCACCCAAGGTACAAAACCCAACCTAACAATTAACAATGACCACACAGTATCCACATGCGAGTAAAATAACAGCTTATAATTTCCGGCCCTCGCATCAATACTCACAAATTGCATCAACTATATACAACAGTTCAAGAGTTAATAAATTACTTCACTCAAACATATATCAAAATTCCTAGAGTTTAATACATGTTATACAAAACGAACACCCAAAGCCACAACCCGACTCTCTTTCAAACGAGGCCTATAGTGAGTGTCATTCCTCCCGTACACTCCTCAGACCGAAATATAGATCTCTGACAGGCACAAAGCCCAAGAGTGATAATTTCCTACGTGGTTACTCCCACCTAAGTGTACATGCCATGGCAAACAATCACATCCAATTACATGAACCTACCTCAATGCCCATGCCCAATCCTTCCATGTCCCCGAAGTCCTCACCACTTCACATGCCTAAGCCAAAATCACAGCTTTTCAAAACAAAGCTTTTTGTTCTCGAAAAACTTTCACCGAGATTCAGAAATATATCAATCACCCCCTCCCGGCGCGAATTCGTCAATAACGCCCAAAACAATCATATCCTCATCCAAAGTGATATGTCGATTGACTCTCCAAGGCAATTCCTTCGGAAAATCTTCTCCTTGAAATTCCTTTCACAAACATTTTCCTTTATGTATTTTCGTACGTCATGCACTCACTCCTAATATTCTAGGTGCCCGTACATGCGGAAATGCATTATGCCAATCCCAACAAACTCATGTCAATATATAAAACATGTATATACTAACATAATTAATTCACACAATTCATGTTATTAAATTCAAATCAATAACACCAAAATTAGCTCACATGGGCTAATTAACAATTACAAGAAATTCATTTTGAATCACTTCACAACACAAAAATCATGTCACTATTCACATGAACAGTGAAACCCTCGGGTTGGCACTGTTCACGGCCACAACAATGATTTTCTCCACTCGGTTCAAATGTTTTGAAACCGAAAACACGGCTAATCCAAACCTCAGAACATTCCTAACCATTTACATGGCTTTTAGCCAAAGAATAACACAAGTGGTGGAAAAGATCCTCACCTCTTGAGTTAGTTTGAATCTCCACCAAATTGATGATGTCCACGCTGTAGCCTCGCCGCATAAATCAACTTTGCTTCTTGTCTACTGAGAACCCACGGTCCCGAATCTGGCCAGAATCTAGAGAAATGAGCTCTTTCTCTCTAAAAATCACAAATCCAGCCTACTTCATCTCCGCCCGCTTTTGTCTCAAAATGACGAAGATGAACACGATTTAACTTTGTCCACCATTAACGCCTCCCTCGAGCTCTCTCTCCTCTTCCTCTCTAGCTAATTCCACTTGTGTCCTTTTGTCTTGATTTTGACAATTTGTCGTTCTTAAGCCATCCATTTCCATCATCTCTCTAATCTTGTAACATATGTCACAAGAGTACATGTAGTAGGTGACTTTTGTCACATCACATGTCTCTCAAACCCGTTTTACGGCACCCGATACCCAATGCCTCGAAAAACATGAAATTCCGACTGTCTCGGAATTTGACCAAATTTGACGTGGAAGCTAGATTTCGCGAGACGATTCCAATGATGAAGTTCAAGCTTCATTATCCGAGATCTAGAAAGCCTCGGTTTTGACCGAAATTTGTCGTTTATTCTTTTCGTAAAATCAATTTTCCTGTTTACACTATATGCACCGGCACCCTATGCGTGACTCCTATCCCGAGGTGTCTTGTTGACCACCACAACCCTGCCATGAAATCGTGCGTCCCATATCATGAGACTCATACATGCGTAAACTCCGCCTAAGGCCCATACATCCGCTACAAATACAAATGTATATTTTATACAAAAATAATTAATTACAATTTATCCAAAGTCGGGTCTTCTGCCCAAAATTTTACAAAATACGGTACAACAAGGCCGCTTGGGCCATTTCTTCGCCTATGGTCTCAATGCGTCCTGATCCTCTAAAATTCCTCAAAGACTAAATAAATATATTCCTCGAACAGATGAGCAATGCCCAGTAGTGGAATTTTCCTACATGAGTTACTCCCCACCTAAATGCTCATACAATGGCACACCAACATTCAACACATGCTAATATATCAATCATGCATATACTAACAAAATTCATACACTAATCCACATGTCATTTATTCATAGCAAAAACATAAGATTAGCTCACATGGGTTAACATACAAACCGACAGTTCATCTTGGAACTACCCATAAAATCACAATCAGCATGTTATTCACTCATGGAAATAACAAAACATCACACAAGCCACACAAACAGTCCGTGGACTGGTCTAAAACTAATTTAGGATTTCTTCACCTTGGCCCAAATCTGAACCGAAACCACGGTCATTCGTGCCTTTAACAAACTTCTATCCATTAAATGGCCTTTAGCCAAAGAGTAAAACAAGTAGGAGAAAACCCCATCTTCCGTGAGTTTGTCAAACTCCCCAAACCTGACCCACGCCAGAGTTTCGCCGTGGGGGGGAGTAACTTTGTTGGCTTCTCACGGAATCGATCGTCCGATCACGGGAATTCTAAAGAGAAGGTAGAGCTTTCCTCTAAAATCCCACTCTTCTCTTTCCTACGGTTTTCTCTTCCCCCCCCTCCTCTCCCAACCCATTTGGTCAAGATTGAGGCAAGAGACTTGTCCTCCCATGCCACATGTCAATTTTCTATTTGCTCATGGGATTACACCTTATCCCCTTATCCATCTAACTTAGATTTCCATCCACTAAGGTGCCACGTATCGCCACATAGGGTCTCTACTGAGCTCCATGTTTAATCATTCTTCCAGACACGGCACCTCTTGAGCCACTCATAAAGTGTCATATGTCCCACACTCCTCTACGTGCCTGAAAACATGAAATTCAACCCGCCCTTAATTCACTGGTAGCTAGATTCACGAGACGATCCAAACGGTGAAGTCCGTTTTGTCATCCGAGATCTAAAAATTCTTGCTTCGACTAAAATTAACATTTTACCATTTTTCGTAAAATTAGATTTTCGGGTTTCACACCCTAGAATTGATGTGAGGAGCGCATGACTAAAGGAAAATAAAAGAAATGAAAACGGTTAGAAAGGAATTTCAAGGAAGATTTTCCGAAGAATTGCCTTGAGAGTGGTCCAACAGCTCATCCTTTAGGTATGACTCCATGCCCGTCGGAAAATTATCCAAAAGAATTCGCCTCTGAGGTAGTCCAATATATTTACCGAAATTCTGTAGAGTGTGTTTTCAAGAACAAAAGCTTTGTTTTAAAAACTGTATTTTGCTCGCATTTGGATTAGGTATGCAGGGAGTCGTGAAGACTAGAGACATTGATTGCATGTAGACATTCAAGTATGATCATGTATTTGTTTGAATGTGTCATTCGACATGTGCACTTAGGCGGCAATCCATGTAGGAAGTTATCACTACTGGGCATTGCTCACCTTGTCGAGGGATCATTATTTCAGGTACAGGGAGTGTACAGGAGGATCGACACTTATTAGATAGGCCACGTTTGGTAACAAAGTCGATACGTGGCTTGCAGATACTTTCAGATAACATGTATTAGGAAACTCTAAATTTTAATATATGTTCAATTTAAGAGTAATGTAATAACTTCTTGAAATCTTATTGTTATGGTAGCTGTTGATGTATTATTGATGAGTATTGATGTAAATCTAAGTGGCCATTTTTATCATGTATAGGTCCTTATAATATGAGACACATGTATTCCAAGTAGACATGGTTATCAACGAGACACCTTTGATCAAGGCCACATAACCAATTTAAATATTTTATTTATTTACGACCAATAATTTTATTTATTGTTACCATTGTTTGATCTGTAGAGATGTTATAACTTAAAAACAGTTATTATTTGGTCATAAAATACATTATTATTTAAGACAAATCTTATATTGACCATAGAAAATACTATGATATATAAAAATTATTGTAACTCGTCCTTGGAAGTTTGATATTTTGTAAGGACTAGTAATTTTAGTTGCAAAACATCTTATAATATGTGACCACTTATCGATTGGTCGTAGACGATGTATTAATTGTGATGAACCCATGTTAGCCTCAAAAAAAAATTTTGACCATGACAAATATTGTAAATGCGATCTAAAAGTAGGTAGTATGATATTGTGTGAGGAGCGGTAAAAGTAGTCACAAAATGTCCTACGATCTATGACCACTCATTGGCTAGTTATAGAAAGGTGCCTCATTTGCGATGCACCTTATGTTGGTCATGAAAAGTAATATATTCTACGAGAAATATTGTAACTCATCCTTAAAAGTTTGATATATTATGTAGATTGAAAAGATAGTCGCAAAAATGTCATATTAGTTGGTCTCAAAAATCTTTATTATTTGTGACAACTCTTCTATTGGTCACAAAAAAATACTTTAACATGCGAGAAAATTTATAATTAGTTCAACATTGAAATTATAATATTTTTGAGGAATGATAATTATAAGGTAAATGTTTAATTTGGGACCACTACTTTTGTAAACATTTTCAAAATACAATTTCTACATGAGCTTAAAATAATTTAAATATTATTTTTAAAAGTTAATTACCTTCTTAAATATACATTTCACACGCACTTTTTAAATACTTTAAAATACTACTCTCAATAAAAACCAATTAGTTAAAAAAAATACTTATAAAAACTATTACTATAATTTTCAATTAATTGTAGATGTTTCCATGCACTTATATAAAGTAATTACAAAAAATATTTTAAAAATAATTCAATTTTTATAAAATGATATTCATCAAATGTAATAAATAAACTAATCAAAGATATTATTAAATTTATTTTGATAAAGATATATAAAAATGTTCATTATTTTAGTTAGAGAGTGATTTAAATTTTTATTTTATTTTACACACACACACACACACACACATATAGTGAGAGTATATATATATATATATATATATATATATATATATATATATATATAGTACATATTTTGTGCTTTGATATTATTTAATTTATAGGATAATTGAAAATTATACGGATATGGATAATGATTAGATTAGAAATATTATATTTATCTTGTATAAATAATATATTTTGTGACGCCCCAAACCCGGGGGTCTGTTGACCACTCGTCAACCCGCGGAATCCAAGTGGATGTCGGGTTACTCGACGCCACTTCAGAAAATCGGGCAGAGTCTCCTTTGTACGGGGAGCTCTACCCAAATACAATACTTCGCATGAAACCCCACCTGGGCAAATTAACATAATCACAACATGAGTAAAACCACCATCAAATTCAATAACTATACTCATCATGATATAACAACTATAATCCAATAGTTTCAAAAGAGTTATTTTCTTTATACAACACATATATTAAAATTAGAGACTTCTACTCACATGTATACAATCACAAAACCAAATCCACAATCCCATTTTCTTCTAAACAAATTTCTCTTAGCAGACGGCCGTCTACCTTGCCGTCCTCGCACTGTGAAAACATAATATCCCCTGACAGCAGTGAGCTAATGCTCGGGCAGTGGAATCACCCCAAGTGGGCTACTCCACCTAAGTGCATATGCACGCCTAAAATAACCAAACATTCAAGCAAATACATTGATCCTACTTAATGTCTACGGATCAACTCCATACCCCGAGCCCTCACCGACTTCACACCGCCTAAGCCATGTATCGAAACATCTTTCTCAAACAATTTTTGTTGTTAAACCATACTACCAATGATCGGCAGCAGCGTCATCACCTCCGAAGCGAATGTCAGAGAACCTCCAAACATCATCCCAACCCAGTGTCGATCTGGCTGACCGCTTCTAACCTATTCTCCGAAATTGTCCCTGTGAAATTCCTTTCAAAAACGCTGCTTCTTTCAATTTTTCCATGTCATGCACTCACCTAATTTCTAGGCTACCCAATGCACAAGGAAATGTATTATGATGCCATTTCGATAACTCATATAATACATGTAAATATGTAAACATGCACATATCCACATAATATCCAATCATACAATCATGTCATGTAATTAATCAATTCATACATCAAAATTAGCCTAATTTTGAGCTAATGATCAAACACGAAAGCAATTCAATTTGAATCACTGACCAAACACATATTTTCACAAAACTATTTTGTGATCATCGCTTCTCGGGAACAAGAAAAATCCCTAGGTTACTGTCTTTTAAAGTGACAATTTATCTGTCACTTGTGAACCCAGTTTCACCCGCCATCTCGGCCTCAAATAAAAAACCAATAATACATGATTGAGAGTGAACACTTACTGTCACATTTAACCCAAATAATTGTAACACTGATACGGGTCAGCTCGTGGGTCTCAAATCCAAGCATTTTGATTCCAAGGTTCGGGAACCGATCAAACCACTGCTCAAGGCCCCAACCAACCAAACATTTACATGGTAATTTAACCGAAGAATAAAACCCAAGTAGGGGAGAAACCCACCTCAAGAGTTTGAGGAAACTCCCAACCGTACCCACGCCAAGCCTCCTCCGTAGAGCAACTCCCTCCTTCTTGTCCCGAAGACTGTCGACGGTCGGATCGCCCGTATTTTTAGAGAGAAGTCAGTCCTTCTCACACTAAACTCAAACGAAAATGGCTACTGGATGTGCTCCCGTATTTCACTTGTGGGCTAGTGAAGAGAAGGGGTCCTATATATCATTTTGTCATTTAGTGACTTAAATCCTTTCCAAAATGACTGTTATCTTCTTTTCCCAGCCAGATTATTCGACACTATCTCACGTCCATTTCATCATTTCTCTACCATGCTTACATTTATGGCATGAGTACGTGTTATATGTGACTTTCGTCAGACAAAATCGCTTTATCACTCAACCGGCGATGCTCAAAAACGTGCCAACTCATCAAGTCAATTTTACAATTTTACGTATGTATAGATTTAGACGTACCTAACGGTGAAATCCGCTTTGTCATCTCGAGATCTAGAGAATACCGATTTTTAAATCGAATTACAATTAATCGAAATTACGATTTTGCTATATTTTTCCGTAAATTAATTTCTCGTCTTACATATATTTATATTTTATAAATATTATATATATATGTATATATATATATTAAATATCATATTTAGAGATTTATAGATATTTTAAATATAGTAATTATACATGTTTCATATATTAATATATAAAATATTTATATATATATATATATATATATATATATATATATATATATATATATATATATATATATATATATATATATATATATATATATATATATATATATATATATATAATGAATATTACTTAAAATATTAGTATTTATTTATTAAAATATTAAACAGTTATAATCATATATTTGTTATATTGAAATTAGAATTATTTTAATGTATTAATTTACTATAAGATATAAAAATAAAATTTAATAAATTGTACTTTCTCTAAGAAAGAAATTGTAATTTTTAAATAGCAAATTTTCAAAAATAATAAAAATAAATGAGAATTATCTTGGAAAAAAATAAATTTTTAAACGCCTCCTTAATTTTTTAAAAAGTCTTTAACATTAGACGCCTTTTATATTAATTTTTACTATAAATAATTTTAAAATGTTAAACACACTGTGAATAAAAGTATGGAATTGAAAAACATTGCATTACAAAAATGGGATGGTTAGTCTATCCTACCTTAATCAAAGAAGCCAGTGTTCTTTGCAGGTTTTACCGCATGGTTCCTCTCAGGTTATATGGAAATTAGTTTGGGTGTGATATGACTTAAAAACATCTTTCGTGTGTACACGGACCCGATCAGGACACCTATAGTCTGATAAAAAATAAAAACTATGATTTGAAAATCATGATTTGGCTCTTAAAAAGTTTGTTCTCAACTTGTAAAAAACCTTTCTCGAGGATTACAGTAAGACTTAATTTTAATTTGATAGATCAGCATTATTAAATTATAATTTTTAATAGTTTTGAGATTTACATGAAATTTTATCTTCTATTTAAGAAAATAAATATGTTCTTAATCGTTAATATAATTATTTAATAAGTATAAATACTGCAAAATAAGATATAATCTAGAGAATCATAAAACAATGTTGAAAATTACTCTTCTATAATTTAGGCATAGAAATAATAAAAGTATTCCTTTTTTTTTACATTAGAGTCTAACTAATTTTTATTGATTTCATACATTAAATTATATATTTCATCGATATAGAGATATTATCAATAGTTTCAAATAATTGATTTTTTACTATTTTAAAGATAATTGTTTTGAATAAAAAAATTAATACTTAGAAACAAACAAAGTTAATATTAATAAAATAAATATAAGAAGTAACAATAAATTTATTAACTTTTATAAGACTTGGATCTCCACCTAAGGAAATTTGAATAGTAATAAGAATAAATGAATAAAATGAAAAGACAAATATTTACTATGCTTATACCTGTAATACAAAAACAATTATATAATTATTATCTTATACTATAGTATATAATATATTACATTTAAGTTGTAAATGTTATAAAGTTAGTGGTCAGGCAAGGGTTGGAGGAATTTTGAGATAATATAAAATTTTTTTTAAAAGTAGATAATATAGTTAAATTTAAAAAACCATATTTGGAAAAATTTATATTATGAAAAGAAGGTTTGATATTATGAAAAGAACTGAGAGCTCTTGACCCTAAGTAAACTTTATTCCTTATTCCTTATCCGAGGTGACGTTTGGAAAAAAGACATCAATCGTGAGTCAAGAAAAAGCAAGTGTGAGTTTTACTTTTCTTTTTTTCTTTTTTTTTTCTTTTTTTTTACATCTATGGGTTTTACTATTTATTATGCTTAAAATAAATGTATTTGTGTTGTGTGAATGAATGTATAAGACCCGAGAAATTTCAATTTCGGGAAAAAAGGCAAAATCGTAATTTCGGTTACAAAATTGTTATTTCGGTTAAAAATCCATAATTTATTCTCTAGATCTCGGATGATGAAACGGAATTCACCGTTGGAATCGTCTCTTGAAATCTAGCTAGCACGTCAAATTTCACGACCAGAGATACGGAGCAGACATTTTTCGAGGCATCGAGGTTCGGGTGTCGTAAAACGATTTTCGATGCGATGAAAGTCACATATAACACGTACTCATGTGCCATGAGTGGTATGAGTAGAGAAATGATGAAAATGGGATCAGTCAGATAGTTTAATGTCAAAACTGGAAAATAAGGCATAGTTTTGAAATTTGATTAAATGAACTAAATACAAAAATTGAATGCTAGTTTATCTCCTTTCATTAAACCAAGACCAAAACGTTAATAAAAAGGAGATGCGAATGCCAAACATGAGTTTTCTTTTGTAGAGAGAGAGGAAGCTTCTCTCTAAAATATCTAGCGCATCCGACCGGCCTACATTTTCTGATAAGAAGGAAAGACATGCTCTACACGAGAGGGCTCGTGTGCTCCCATTTCAGGAGTTTCCTCAAACCCGAGAGGTGGGTGAGTTTCTCCTACTTGGTTTATTCCTTCTTAAGTACTTTGCTAATGTTTGAGCCGAATGAGGCCGTGAGGTCGCTTGGATCGCCCCAAACCTTATCTAATTGGATATGAATTTTTGAACACCCATTGAGTACCGTGGATCGCCACACATCGGGTTGTTAAATTTGGAACATTGTATTAAATCATGTATTGGTTCGATGAGCGTGAATGGCCGTGAAACGGGTTCACTAAGGAACTCGGGTGATTTAGATTTTTCGGGAATAGTAACCGGGATTTCTACTATTCCTCAAATGTTGTTCTCAAAACATATTTTTGTGTGAAAATGTGTTTGATCGAGTTATTTGTTAACAGGTTTTGATCATTAGCCCAAGGAGCTTAATTTTCGATGTGTATGAAATGAGAATTCTATATGACATGATTGTGTGAAGTGAATTTTGTAAATATACGCATGTTTATATTTACATGAATTAGATCGTATTGGAATTGGTATATATGTATCTCCATATGCACTGAACACCCTAGGACTATGGAGGAGCATGAGTCTAGAGAAAATGGTTCGGAGGGTTGTTTAAAAATGTTAATTATCGGAGGGTAGTCCAAACTAAAATAAATATCAATCGTCGGAGACGGCCCAATTGATATATATCGGAGGGTAGTCCACAAATAATATCAATCGTCGGAGACAGACCAATTGATTTATATACATCGGAGGGTTGTCCACAAACAAAAGCCACAATTTCATACGAGGCTTAGCGAAAGTGTGAGGGAGCTCCACGAGGACTCTACGAGAGGATGAGTTAGACATTCAAGTAGGATCATGCATTTGCTTGAATGTGTGTTATTTTGGAACATTGCACCCAGATCTCAGGTGGATTCCACTACTGAGTTAATAGCCTAAATTCCTCGTCGAGGATATTATTTGCGCATGTGGAGCGTGCGAGGGATTGTATGTTCGGTCCCAAAGATCGAGGTTGTGAAGAAAGTTTAGGTTGTGGTTTGATGATTTTATACATGCATTAGAATTCTCAAATTTTGATATATGTGTTGTATAAGAGTAAATTATTAACCTTAGAACTACTGGACATAGCTGGTGGGCTAAGTATGATATTTGCCAAGTGAGTAATCATGATGGGCCCATGGCCGTTTAATTCATGCGAGATATATCGACTGTTCCTTTGGGACAGTTTCTATGGTGTGTTTTGTATTTGCAGAGCTCCCGTACAAAGGAGACTCATCCTGGCTGAAAAATGCCCGGTCACCCGGACATTCACGGTATTCACCGGGTCGACAAGAAGTCAACCCGACACCTGGCTTGGGGCGCATACCTAGTACTGAGCCTTGCATACTGCGCTACCCGTGGCTTGAGGATTCGGGCTAAAGCACATAGTTCTGAGGCATAAGTACATCACCACTAGGTGTGGTTCGATGTTGAGCGAGGGTATGAGATTTATCAGGAAATCACGGGAAAAAACTAGGACACTACATACATGTGTTTGATGTGTTTTGTGTGATTTGATAAATTTGTTGTGTGAGAAATATTCATAACTTGAATGATGTGTGATTGCGTGTATAACATGAGTTGTATGTTATGTGAATGATGTTTATAACATGGTTTGTGATATGGTATGATGTTTAAAAGTAGGTGATTAGCACTTATTATGCTGGAAAATAAATCTTAGAGCTTACAGCAGTGTAACCGAAATGAAATTGTAATCAATTTATTTGGTTTGTAGGATAATGAGATTTTAATAAAAAATTTAAGGTTGAACACTAGTTTAGTGTTGGATCAAGAGGTTTGTGAGATTTTAGACAAAAATGTCCAAAGTTAAAGGAAAAAATGAGGTGGAAGATAATACTTTCTAAGGTTTTACAAAGGTAAAATCGAAGAAAATTGATTAAAATAAATTTTTAAAATTTATTTGAGTATTCGAAAATGAATATATATATATATATATATATATATATATATATATATATATAGGTATATATTTTTGTGTATCTTCCAAGAGTCGGAAGAAATGAAAAAAAAGCGAAGAAAATAAATTTTTATAAGTTTATTTTCGTGTACTGAGAAAAATCAAATAAATAAACTTACTGTTTAGTTTGATGTATGAGAATAATGGAAAATATTCACTGAAAATACGATATAGCTGGTGTTTCTAATAGACTGAAAAACGAAATTTTTTTAAAATATTTAATTAAATAAAATTAGACAAAATTTTCAAAAATAAAATTTTCAAAATGAAATTTTCGAAAATAAAATCTTTGTTGAAAACAATATTTTGTAATGTAAAATTGATTGCCTTGCATTACCAGTAAATGCAAGGACAATGTGTGTTGTCTTAGTTTATGTGTATGATTAGTGTCTCAAAATGCAGGTTTATGTCTTGTAGATGTTTTATTGAGATTTTAATTTATTATCAATCCATATAGATGGTTAGTTTGAGATCAGGACGTAGAGGGTTCACTGGTAATTCACGCACCACGTTTGATTAGTAGGCTTTACATCGGAGGTCGATAGCATAAACGGTCGCCATTTACGTGCTAGCATAGCGTGCAGTCGAGGACCTAGTAACCTCCCAGAGATTTAGAGCACTTCACCCTCCGACATTCACAGGGGGAGGAGGCCCGATGGTAGCAGACCATTGGTTTATGCAAATCTAGAGCGTCTTGGAGGTATGGAGATCTCTCGATACGACGGGATCGGAGTTAGGCGCATTCCGGTAGAGGGCGAGGCTCGGGTATGGTTGATAAATTTGTTGTGTGAGAAATATTCATAACTTGAATGATGTGTGATTGCGTGTATAACATGAGATGTATGTTATGTGAATGATGTTTATAACATGGTTTGTGATATGGTATGATGTTTGGGTGCTTAGGTGATTAGCACTTATTATGTTGGAAAACAAATCTTAGGAGTTCTGATTAATATGTGAAATGAAATAAGTATAATCAATTTGTTGGTTTGTAGAATAATGAGATTTTAATAAAATTTTAAGGTTGAACACTAGGCTTGAGTGTTGGATCCAAGAGGTTTGGAGATTTTTAGACAAAAATGTCCAAAAGTTAAAGAGAAAAAAAATGAGGTGAAGATAATAATTTTCTAAGGTTTTCACGGTGTGTGGCGGAAGAAAGTCAGTCAAAACAAATTTTTAAGAATTTATTTGAGTATTCTGGAAAATGAATATATATATATATATGATATATATATATATATATATATATATATATATATATATAGGTATATATTTTTTTGTGTATCTTCCAGTGAAGTACCGGAAGAAATGAAAAAAAGTGAAAATAAATTTTTATAAAGTTTATTTTTGGTGTCTTGGAGAAAAAATCAAATAAATAAACTGCTAAGTTTATTTTGATGTGTCTGAATAATGAAAAAAAAAAACATGGATATGTTTTAGGTGTTTCAATAGATGAAACAACGGAAATTTTTTTTAAAAATTTAATTAAATAAAAATTAGAGCAAAATTTTGAAAAATAAAAATTTTCAAAAATGAAATTTTTCGAAAATAAGAAATTTTGTTGAAAACAATATTTTAAATGCAAAATTGATTGCCTTGTTTATAATAATCTGAGGACAATGTGTATACAACGATTTATGTGTATGATTAGTTAATTGTCTCAGTACGTGTTTATGTCTTAGAGATGCGTAGTGAGATTTATTTTGCCATTGAGCTGTATAGATGGCTAGTCGGGACGAGGGCGTAGAGGCGTCCACGAGTGCTGAGTCGGGCACCACCGTGTTTGATTAGTAGGCTCTTTTGGCGTAGGTGTTGCGTGAAGCCCGCTGCTCGCCTGACTAGCATAAGCGGGTAGTCGGGAGACCTAGTAACCTCGAGAAGAATTTGGGCGCACCACCTCATGAGCATTCACGGGAGGAGACCGATGGTGGCGAGACCATTGGTTTATGCGGATGAAGCATTCAAGGCTATGAGATGCCTCGTCTGATGGATCGGGTTAGGCGCATTCAGCTAGAGATGAGCTGGGTAACGTGGAATGGTGGGACTTCTGAACGAGGTTATGACATGCGAGTTTCGGGGCTGTTCATGGGTAAGTACTCGAGAGGCTGGGCATGCGAAGGCTCGGGAGTTCCTAGAGGCGACGAGGGCGATGTTTGTGATGGCTAGTGGCTAGATTCACGAGTTGCTTGATTTGGCGATGATTACGTGGCCACCGACGGCCAGGTGAGAGACCGAGAATGGTGAAGTTGTCCGACCAGACCGGGATGTAGGACTCCGCCTACGGATATGGATTCCATGGTAGGGCGGCCTTTTGTTGAGAGAGATGGAGGATTACCGGGCACTGGGATGCGGTGTTAGTGGTAAGAGGAAGGGCGGTCGATGCTTCTTCGGTTCGGAAGGCGGGGAGAAACTACAATTCATGAGAGTTCGGAGTCGCGGCCATCGGGCGAGGGGCGGATGAGTTGGTCGGCGGAGATGGATGGTGTGCTACCATTGTCGGCTGACACAGACACATGAGCTTGAAGTTGCGAGAGGCGGGGATCGGGGTTTTGGGACAACCTGAGTCGGTCGATTAGCGAGGATAGGAGAGGATCTGATCACGTTCCTCCACGACGCAGTGCAGTGAAGAAGGCGATCGATTTGAGGCTATGGCACCCTTCCTGAAGCGAGCTAGAGGCTGAAATTGTGGGTAGAGAAGCGAAGGGCGAGGCCTGACGGTTATCGAGGTCGAGGCGTGTCGCCGTCACGCGGCCCGATGGCGAATCGACTAGTTATACGATGCGTTTTGCTATCTGCGCCTAAATGAGGCTAGAGTGTTATTTGGTCTGGTGCTTCACATTCATTCATTCTTTGCATCGGTGTGATCGGTTGGGCTTAAAAGTTTGAGACCTTAGAGAGCCTTTGTTTGTAGGATTCTCCCAACAGGGATTAGGAGTGAATAGGTATGATATGTCGAAGTTGCAAGTTAGAGATCTCGGGGACTCTAGTCACAGTGGACTCGAGGATCATGGACATGTCGGAGTTCGATGTCATCTTGGGGATGGATTGGCTGACAGCTTACAGGGTCGTTATCGATGAGCGTAGGAGGGTTGCCGCCTACACGCAGGACGGTACTCGTGTGGTATTCTCAGAGACGAAGCATGACAGAGCTGCTTGCTAGACGGTATCGAGTCCCGGGTGTCGAGAGACGATTAGCGAGTTGGCTAGCGAGCCTTACCCTGAAGGATGAGGAGAGACCAGACTCCGATCTCGAGTAGTGTGCGGTATGTGGATGTTTTTCGGATAGGCTGGGAACTACCTCACGGAGGGTTGTAGACGTTGTCGGTTACACCGGTACTTCACCCATCTCTATGACTACGCATGGGATGGCATTGGGTTGAGTTGCGGGAACTCGAGAGTCCGGCTACGAACTCTTTGGACAAGGGGTTCATTAGACCGAGCACTTCACCATGGGGCGCTCCGTTTCTGTTTGGGGAAAAGAAGGACAAGACCCTTCGACTGTGCATTGACTATCGACGGTTGAACAGGGTTACAATCAAGAATCGGTACCCATTACCAAGGATCGATAACTTGTTGATCAGTTGAGAGGAGCGCGAGTCTACTTCAAGATAGACCTTCGAACCGGTTACCATCAGCTGAGAGTTAGGGATACAGATATCCCTAAGACAGCGTTTAAGACGCGTTATGGGCACTTTGAGTTTACGGTGATGCCTTTCGGATTGACGAATGCGCGGCGACATTCGGATCTCATGCATGAAATATTCCAACCTATTTAGATGGGTTTGTCGTAGTCTTCGTGGATGACATCTTGATCTACTCCGATCAGTGGGGGCATGAGTATCGCGAGGATCGTTTTCGATTGTTGAGAAACCATGGTGTACTCTAAGTTCGATAAGTGCGGTTGCTTGCGAGGTGGGTTTTTAGGACACGTGGTGTCGGCGCCCGAGTGTCGATCGACCTGAGAAGGTCGGCGGTGATGAGTTGGGAGAGGCAGTCGGTCTTCGAGATACGTAGTTTCTTGGGATTGGTAGGTATTCTGGGAGATTCATTGAGGATTTCTCTGGGATAGCGGCACCTGTGACTAGGTTGACCCGAAGGAGGTCAGGATTTGATTGGGATGACCAATACGGAGGCACTCCCGGGGGGTTGAAGAGGAGACTTGCCCGGCTCCCATCTTGATGGATTGGACGGGGACGGGGTACCGCAGTGTATTGTGATGCCTCGAGGGCCGGATTGGGATGTGTTTGATCACGATGCAGGAGAATTGTGGCATATGGTTCTCGTCGGTTAAAGAATCCGCGGCAAATTACCCCACGACATGGGTTAGCGGCCTTGGTCTTCGCCTTGAAGATTTAGTGCCACTACTTATCTGGCGAGCAGTTCGAGGTGTACTTAGACCATAAAAAGTAAGGAGATTTTCCTTGACGGAGACCTCAATGAAACAGGTGGATGGGTTCTGGGGATTATGACTTCACTTTGCATTACCATCCGTTAGGCAAATGTGGTGACGTACACTCGATCGGAAGTCACGAGGCGTTAATGGTATGAACTTCGGGAGTGGCGGATGCTTCGAATTGTGGGACAATTTTGGGCTCTGATCTGGCAAGCGAGACTCGAGGTACCTTGGGGGAGTTCCCAGTGGCTACCGTCTGCACATTGGCGGTGATTGAGTCGATGGCGGGGCTATTAGAGATAGTGTCCATCGAGGGGCCAGGAGTGCGATCCGGTGCGGTGACGGATTTGAACCGTTCACATAGATGAAGTAGTCTTGATATAGGGGCGGGTAGTGGTTCCCAGTTGACCCGATTTGAGATGGAGATTCTCGGGGAGTTTCCTTGCTCTCGATTTGCCGTGCATCGGGTGGCCGCGAAGATGTACGGGATCTTGATGGCCGGTACTATTGGAGTGGGATGAAGAGACACGTGAGGACTTTGTTCCGACGATGTCGCGTAATCGTGAGTTAGGCCCGAGCACAGAAAGCGGCGGGGCCGCCGGCCATTGGAGAATGGTAGGTAAGGAAGTGGGACCGTCGCGATGGACTTTGTGACCCGCACCCACGGACCCATTGTCGGAAGCATGGCGGCGGTATGGTGATGGTGGTAGGCTCCTGAAGTCGGCATTTTCTAGCCGTGCGGATGACCTTTGCCTTGGAGAGATTCTGTCGGTTGTACATTTGTGAGATAGTCCGGCTACATGGTACCGGTATCCGCCAGTGTCTAATAGGGACCAGGGTTTCGGCACACTTTGGAAGAGTTTCAGGCTATGGAACATACGGCTGACCCGATGAGTACATCGTTTCACCCTCCGAGCAGATGGTCGATGCGAGAGGACTATCTGGTGATGAAGGACATGCTCTGAGGCATGCGTCTGGATCATAAGAGGCGATTGGGAGGAGCATTTGCCCTTAGTGGAATTAGCCTGCAACAACGATTTACGAGCGGTATCACGGATGTACCGTATGAGGCATTGTAAGCCATGTAGATCACCCGTTATGTTGGATCGAGGTGGGAGAGAGCTCCATCAGCACAGTCACGATACGATTAGAATTTACCTCCGAGAAGGTGAGCTTGTCTGACAGCGTCTTCTCCGCGGCTCAGGCCGGCCCAGAAAACTATGCGGATGTGCGACATTGACCCTTAGGATTCGGGGTTGGTGATCACACGTTTTCTTGAAGAGTGATGCTGTAGAGAGGTAGTCGAGGTTCGTGGCGGCGGGAAAGCTATTAGGAGTTTGTTGGGTCGTCGAGATCCTCGAGAGGATGAGTAGCATTTAGCGTGCCGGTTGACTTTCTTGCCCGACATGTCGGGTGTCCACGAGGTATTTCACGTCTCCATGCTCCAGAAGTATACTCCAGATCCAGCTCATGTGGTGGATTGGGGATAGATTGAGGTTGACACTGATGGGACCTTCGAGGAGGGACTAGTGTGCATTTTAGATAGCCGTGATCAGGTTTTGCAACGCAAGACCGTGAGGCTAGTGAGGGTGCTATGACGGCACTATGGAGTGGAGGAGACAACGTGGGAGCACGAGGACACGATGCGGGCCACCTATCCCACAGCTGTTTGGGGATGATGAAGTGCATTAGTTAGTCGTTTAAGATTTAAATATTTACATCGCATGGTAGAGTGCCGTTGCATATGCATAAGTGATTGTGGTTGTCAGAATTTGGGACGAAATTCCTTTAGAGAAAATGTCAGGCAAGAGATTTCAATTTACGGAAAAGGGCAAAATCAGTAATTTCGATTTCATTATTAGGTTAAATCATAATTTATTCTCTAGATCTCGGGCCCCGGCCAGAAGCGGACTGCATTGTGGAGATAGTCTCGCGAAATCTAGCTAACACGTCAAATTTCGTGTAATTAGAACGGTCGGAGTTGGCACGTTTTTCGAGCATCGCGTTTAGTCTTGTAAGCGGATTTAATGAAAGTCATATGCTGCAGCTCTCATGTACCATGGTGGTATGAGTAAACGATAAAAATGGACGGCGAGATAGTCTTAGAATGTCAAGAGTGGAAAATAAGGTTATGGCGTCATTTTGAAATTTTATTAAATGAACTAAATGAAAAAAAATTGAACAGTGCCTATCTCCTTCATTAAACCAAGACCAAAAACGTGAAATAAAAAAAAAGAGATGTAGTGGCCAAACATGGAGTTTTTGTAGAGAGAAAGTGAAGCTTCCACAAAATATCGGCGATCCGATAGTCGGCGATCTTCGGGATAAGAAGGAAGTTTGCTCTGCGCGGAAGATATGGAGTGCGGGATTTAGGGTTTCCTCAAACTCCAGAAGTGAGGTTTCTCCCTGGCGAGTTTTATTCCATCTTTAAGTACTTTGCGAATGTTTGAGCTGAATGAGGCCGTGAGGGGCCGTTTGATCGGTCTCAAACCTTGGGACCGAATTGATATGAGTTTTTGAACACCCATTGGAGCAGCCGTGACTCCCACGGCTGATTGGGTTGTTAAATTTGGAAATATTGTATTAAATCATGTATTGGTTTGGATGAGGCCGGGAATGGCCATGAAATGCAGGTTCACTAAGTGAACCGATGATTTGTGATTTTTTGGGAATGATAGCCGAGGTTTCACTATTCGGTAATGTTCTCAAAATATATTTTGTGTGAAAATGTTTTGATCGAGTGATTCAAGTTAGAATTGCTCTGTTTGATCATTAGCCAAGTAGACTAATTTTGATGTATGAAATGAAATTTACATGACATGATTGTGGTGATTTTGTAAATATCTTATGTTTATATATTTACATGTAGATCAAACGTATTGGAGTCGACATGCATTGCATTCCATATCTTGCAGAACACCCCAGGACTATAGGGTGAGTGCATGAGATGAGTCCTAGAAAATGGTTAGGAGGGTTGTTTAAAAATGTTAATTATCGGAGGGTAGTCAAACTAAAATAAATATCAATCGTGGAGGCGGCCCAGTGTTATATCGGAGGAGTAGTCTGAATAATATCAATCGTCGGAGACGGACCAATTGATATATATACATCGGAGGGTTGTCCACAAACAAAATAATAATTCTCATACGAGGCTTAGGCAAGTGTGAGGGAGTCGGTGAGGACGGAGTGCGAGAGGATGAGTTAGAAAGTAGGATCATGCATTTGCTCAATGTGTGTTTATTTTGGAACATTGCACGCACTTAGGTGGGAGAGTAGCCCACTTAGGGCGATTCCACCATCGAGCATTAGCTCACCCCGCCGAGGGATATTATTTTACAGTACGTGGAGCGTATGGGACGGCTCATTGTCCTAGAGACTGAGGTTGTGAAGAAAGTTGTCAGGCTTTGATGATTTTATACATGTATTAGAATTCTCAAATTTTGATATATGTGTTGTATAAGAGTAAATTATTAACTCTTAGAACTATTGGACATAGTTGGTATGTTTTATAGATATTGTTATGAGTACTGTTTATGGGCCCAAGTGGCCATTTTACTCATGTGATGATATATTGGACTGTTTGGGACATGTTTTATGCAGTTTTATTTCAGTAGAGCTCAGATGTGCTGAGATCATCTCGATAAGGAAATGGTTTCGTCACCTATTATTCACGGTATTCCGTGGGTTGACGGGTAGTCAACGGACATCCCGGTTTGGGGCGTTACAGGATGAACATGTTTTTCTTAGTTTTGTGAAAAAATGTGTAAAAATGGATATGTTCGAAAGCATGGAAAGTGACGATCTATCAGGTGAAAGTGGGGCACGTATGGAGAAGCATAGCAAAAGGAGATCTAACAAAATTGTAAACAAAATTATGATTTTAAATCTTGAGTAATTATATTTTTTTTAAAAAATGAAGAATACTAAAAGACTTTGCTATGAATATATCAAATTGCAAAAAATAGTTTAAGATTTTGTTATTGTTTTTCGAGGCACCGATTATCGGGTGCTGTAAAACGACATGTGATGTGACAAAAGTCACCTATAATATATACTCATGTGACACATGTTGCATGAGTAAAGAAATGATGGGAACGGACGACCGAGATCGTGCCACATGTCAAAATCTAGGAGAAGGGACACAAATGGAATTATAGAATTTGTTTAATGATAATAGGACAAAAACTTAAATAGTATCATCTCCTACTTATGAAAAAGAGCCAAAAAAAGTGAAGGAGGGAGAAGGGAGTACGTGTAGCTAGATTTTCATTTCTAGTGAGAGAGAGCAACTTTCTCTAAGATCCCGCATTAATCAATCGTCGGATTTCGTCGGGCCAAGAAGGAAAGTGGTTCTACGCAAATGGCGCTCACGTGGGTACCCGCTTGTGAGTTTCGACAAACTCCGTGAGGTAGGGGTTTTATCCTATTTGTTTTACCCCTTGTTTAAGTGCTTTGTTGATGATTCGGTTGGTTTGAGGCCTTAAACGACAGTTTGATTGGTCCCAAAACTTGGGACCGAAGTGTGAAAATTTATGGAACCCATTTGACAAGCCAAGGATTACCACTGACCGTTTAGTCGCTAAAGGTATGATTTATTCAATTAATTCATGATTTGGTGTGTATAAGGCCGGATTTGGCCATTGATTTCGGGGCCCATTTTGATGAGTGACGTCTACCTGACAGCCCACTATGTTTTTTGAGACTCAAGTAAAACAACCTTGCCGTTTGAATTGGACCAAAAACGTCCATGTGTGGTGTGTATGGAATTACAGAAATGAATGTCATGTGTTTGAATGCAAATTTGAAGATATTGTATAATTGATATATATATTGGTATGAAAACTGTGATTAATTTATGTCAATATATGCATGATGATGTATTGACATATATTTTATAAATTGTGTTGAAATGGCATAATGCATTTCATATGCACCGGGGTAACCTAGAAATTAGCTGTGTGTGCATGTGTTGAGACCAAAACATGTTGCACATTTATGCATTAGTTATGCATGCAAGATTATGACGTTATCACCAAAGGACTATTGTCTAATCCCCGGCAACGGCGCCATAAAACTTGTTGAGACCAAAACATATATACAAATTTATGACACTATTACCAAAGGACTATTAACTAATCCCCAGCAACGGCGCCATAAAACTTGTTGATATTATACTATATAAACCACCAATCTCTTAGAGTAAATCATTTTTTTCAAAGTTGGTTTTGGTCCTATATTCTACAAGTGCACAAATGGCCAAGTAATAAAATGGATTTAAGTTCAGATATCATCGATCCCACAGAGATCTCAAGAATTTTAAATCAACTACCTCACTACTCAATTTCCATACTATTCGACCACAAAATGATAGTAGGATCCAAAGATTAAGGTGCTGGAAAATTAAACGAACAAAGAGGAAATTAATCAACTATCCAACATGTCGAAAATAAAGAATAAAGAATAAAGAATTTCTAATAAAAGAACTCGAATACCGAATAGTTATCCTCGATGACACATCAATAGAAACAAAGTGATAGTGAACTATTTCCATCTCGCGTAGTTACTCCCGATAAAATTTCGATTAACTCCGCCAAAATCAGTCTACATGCCAAAGGTACCGGATCTCCACACTCCATTACTTCATTATCTAATTTATGACCCGATTCTCTCGACATGTGGAATTAGATAACTACTTTTTAAAAAGGGACTTCCTTAACTGGGTATTTTTCTTTGCAATACTCATACCCATTTTATGGACTGTAAACCTTAGCTCCCAAGTTATCGGTCAAGCAAGGATATACAACTTCCAGATTGCTCCTCCTCGAAATTAGATTAGATCAACCTTTCCTTGATTAGATCTCAGCTAACACGGGATTGGCCTCTCTAACCGAATTGAGGTGAACTCTTTGCTTGTTTAAATAGATAACTCATTCAACTCGTTCTTGATTTCAAGTGAGAAGAGGATTTATCTAAGTCAACTTACAAAGCTCAAAAGATCCCTAATAAGAAGTTAGTATACTCAAAGAAATGTACATTACTTCCTCGTGAATGCCTCCCCGTGTCACTCGTAGGACCTCCTGAAACCAGAGCACAGATCAAATCTTAATCGGTGATAAGAAAACCAGATATTCAGATCCCAAGACAATAAAACCCAAAACCAAGCAAATTCATTAACTAAATTAACAAGTCAGAAACAATCTACAGGAAAGATAAATTCTGACTATCATGTTCACTTAATGGAAGCTGGATTCCTCAATTACTGAATTACACGATACAGCATTCCTCTGATCATAAGAATGACTGCAAATTGAAACTGAAACAATCGAATTCCAGAAATTTGTCTGAACTTCAAACATTTCAGGTAGTAATTTGAAAATAAAATGAATTCTGCATTCAGCTTCAGCTCAAACGATAACATCCAGATTCAGAAAATACAACGAAAAATAAAATACGAGAGCATAATCTGCTCTAAAACGGCGGAAATGAAAAATTAAGAAAAATAAAAGAAAAGAAAAGAAAAAAATAAAGAAAGAAAATGAGCTTTCAGCTATCCGCACCCGCCTCGTGGGCCGCCAAGTCGCTTTCATGAGCTGATATCGCAGATTTAGGGTTCTCAATTGGGCCCTAATCCCAATGTAGCCTCGCCGTGGATTTTCGAAAGTATCCAGCCCAAGTCACCGCTCGTCGCGACTTCGCCTCGTCGCGGATCAATGTCGATGTCGCGATATCAATTCACGCCGCGACTTCAGCCTTTACTCTATGTAGCCTTGATTTGTCATTCTGATGTCGCGACATCACCATCTTGTCGCGACATCTTCTCAATGCCTTGGCGTGTTTCAATTGTTCTCTCTCCCGATGTCGCGACGCGTCATATATCTCACGCGAATCTTAGCTCAAGTCATCCGCAGCCTTCAACCGTTGCTATGTTGTCGCCACATCAATATCTTGTCGCGACATCTCTTTAAGGCTCTCGCATCATTGATCCGTCGCTCCCGATGTCGCGACTTCGATCCTTCATGTCAGTGACATCGCCTTAAGTTCTTCGAGGCTTTCGACCGGGTTGCTTCGATGTCGCGACATCCCATGTCGCGACATCGCCTTAAGTCATTTGCGCTTAACTTTCGGTTTTCGGGATGTCGCGACTTCGATCTGTTGTCGTGACCTCACTTCATGAAATCCTCACCCTTCAATCGAAGCAGGCCGTGTCGCGACTTCGATCTCATGTCGCCGATTATCGCCATGGCTTGCGCCTCTCTTGATGGTTTTGATGTCGCGGACTTCACCTCGTCGTGAACATCGATGTCGCGACATCAATCTCACGTCAGCGACATCAACTTAGTTCTCTCGCTTTCGAACGTTGCTCTTTTTGATGTCACGACTTCACTCACCGCCGCGACGCTGCCATTTCCTTGCAACTTTCTCAAGATCAGTCTCAAGTCGTGACCTCAATATTTTGTTATCCATGTCGTGACCTCGACCGCATTTCCTTCACTTCCTCGATGTCGACTTCAAGGATCGGATCAGGTAAACCTCTAAAACTCGCATCAATGACTCAAATCATTTATTTCCATTTCGCTTCTCGCTTATCTGACCGCACCTTCCTCCACTTATTGGGTCAGATTTTTCTACTTTCTTCTCTTCCCGCTTAATAAAAATTTGGTGAGTTCCTTCATATTTCTGTATATTAATTATTCATTTCTAGATGAAAATCAAACAGAAAAATGGACTAAAAATAGATGACTTTTAAGCTCATCAGCATGTCATGAACAATTGAAAGAAAACGAACATGGTTTGGAAAGGAATTTCAATGGATGATTTTCCGGATAATGGTGTTGGGAGATGGTCCTACAATTACATTTCGGAGGGGCCCATGTATTGTTTGGAAGGTTCTCCAACACATTCGCCTCGGAGGGTAGTCCCATATTTTTACCGAGATTCGGTAGGGTATTTTCAAAAACAAGTTTTGTTTTGAAAATGATGTTTTTCTCATACATGGCTTAGGCAAGTGCGGCAGGAGTCATGGCGACTGGCATACTTTAACGGTACGTAGACATTCAAGTAGGATCACGAATTTACTTGAGTGTGTGTTTACATTGGAGCATTGCATATGCACTTAGGTGGGGAGTAACCCATTTAGGGTGATTCCACTATTGGGCGATAGCTCACCCTGTCGAGGAATATTATTTTCGTGCACAGTGAGCGTTTCGAGGAGACTAGCCATCCTAGAGGCCGATTTCTCAAGAAAGCCTGCCAGGCTTTGATGCTTTAGTTGGATAAATGTATTAGAATGTTTTAAACTTTTAATATATGTTGTATAAGAGTAAATTATTAACCTGCGGAAACTATGGTATATAGTTAGTGTGGTATTGGATGAGTATTGGTTGTATACCCAAGTGGCCAGTGTTTACTCATGTATATATCTTCCATGCTGATGTCGGGACATATGGCTCTCGGGGCAGAGCCCCGTACAAAGGAGACTCCCGCCCACTTCATAAGTGGTGCTTCCAAGTTACCCGACATCCATGATTATTCAACGGGTTGACAGGTTGTCAACGGACCCCCGGGTTTTGGGGCGTCACATATTTCTAAATCCATATAAAAAATATATTTCTCTCTCAAGATCTCTCTCCCAAATATAAAAGAGATAGGTTGTGAGATTTATAGGGAAATATTATGCTTAACCATCTTAAAAATTAGAGTTTATCCTTATTTCTTTTTAATTTGATGTATGGTTAACATGAGGAGAACCACAAAAATCAACCAAATGAGATTGAGCTCTGTTATATTACACATTATAACGTCAAACTCAAGCTATCTATGTAAGTATTGTAGGCTACTTTCTTCAATTAATAAATATACTAGTCATGTGATGTTTTCTTTTGATTTCTTTAATTACGTGTGTTCATAGTGCAAATGTTTAGAAACTTATACTACATATGTTTATTAATTTTATTCTCTAACCTTCTCCTTCTGTCTTATCTAAAGTATCACTTGTAGAAACTGAACAACATGAGATATTTGATAGTCAAGCGAAAGAGTTAGAGAGTATGCGCAAAGAATGAGACAGTACTTATCTGAGGAACACAAGTGATGAGTTGAAAATGTGTCAAACTGAATTGAATAATTCACGTTTCGAACTTGGGAAACAACAAGAGCATATGAATCATGAGAAGGAGTAGTTGGATCTTGAGAAAATTTTATTGTCTATTAATGTTCACTTGAATTATTTTTATACTTTATTTTTTTTTATTAAATTAATTTCATTTTAGTAATTTTCTATTTATTTTTATTACTTCAGTTGTGTAATAATAAATTCTTTATTCGAATTACTTTATTAAACATATTTAATTTGATTTGATTAATTTTATAAATTTTCATTTTCTGAATTATAAATTAAACAAAAAAAAAAAACAACATTTGACGACCACTAGTGTCGTCACCTATATATTTAATTTGTGACTAGTTGGTTTTATTGGCAACATAAATATACTTGAGACTACTTATTCCTCATCGAAGAAAATTAAAACTTACGACCAATTACATATTATTGTTGAAACTTATAAATAGCAACCACTTGGTTTTCATTGCAGAAACATTTAACTTGTGATCGTTGTGACGCCCCATTTCCTAGGGGTCCCGCTGACCACCGTCAACCTGCGGAATACATGTGTCTCATATCATGAGACCTATATATGAGTAAAATGGCCACATTAGCTTACACATCATACTCACCAAAATACGTCCAACTATATTATAATAGTCTCAAGAGTTGTTACGTCACTCTTAATACAAACATATATTAAAATTAAGAGTTTTAATACATGTTTTACAAAAAAAAAATATCAAAACCACAATCCGCCTTTCTCATCAAAAGCGGCCTCTAGTGAGCAAGGTCTTCCGAACACTCCTTGTACCAAATAATTTTCCTCGATCGCGAAAGAATGCTTAGTAAAGGAATTATCCTACACGGGTTACTCCCCACCTAAGTGCACACGCAACGGTTCAACACAAACACATCTGGAAGCAAATACATGATCCTACTTGAATATCTACATGATATGGATGAGACTTGCACCCACCCTTTCCCACGTCTCGAGCCCTCACTGACTTCCTCACGCATGCCTAAGCCAAGTGTGAGAAAACACTGTTTTCAAAACAAAAGGTTTTTGTTCTCGAAAACATTCTACCGAGTTTCAGTAAAATCTATTGGACAACCCTCCGAGGTGAATTGCTAGGTGATTCTCCGAAACAGTCATGGGGCCGCCTCCGAAATGAACTGTTAGACAACTCTCCAAGGCAATTCTTCGGAAAATCTTCCTTGAAATTCCTTTCACAACCATTTTTCCTTTTTCTTTCTTTCATGCCATGCACTCACACCTATTGTTCTAGGTTGCCCCGGAGCATATGAAATGCATTATGCCATTTACATTTAACACATGCCAATATATCAATCATGAATATATTAAAAAATTCACATACTAACCACATGTTATTTATCCATAGCAATAACATCAAAATAAGCTCAATGGGCTAATAAACAATTTAATTCCAATGGCTCACAAACAATTATATAATTCAAACATCATGTTAACACATTAATTTACATGCATCAACATATCATTTTCCACACAATCCATGCCATCAAATTGAAGCCAATTCACATGGACATTTTCGGTCCAACAAGCACATCGGGACTGTTTTTAACAGTCCCTAAACGAGCAGTGGGCTGTCCGTGGGCAGCCCTCTCACCAAGTGGAACCGAGAATCCATGGCCATTTCCGACCTCACACACACAAGGCTCCTAAACAAGGATTAAATCAAGTAGGAGAAAACCCCTACCTTTCGGAGTTTGTCGAAACTCCCTAAAACCGGTGCCCACGCATAGCCCTTGCCGTGGGGAGCAACTTTGCTTATTGCCTCACCGGAAACCAACGGTTCGATCATCGGGAATTTTAGAGATAAGGTAGACACTCTCTCTCTCAATTCTCTCCCTCACGGTTTGCTCTTCTCCCCCTCTCTCTTATCCTCTCCCAACCCATTTGGTCAAGATTGGGACAAGAGACTTGTCATCTCAATGCCACATGTCCAATTCTAAGTGGCTCATGGGATTACACTTTATCCTCTTATCCACCTACTTTGGATTTTCCTCCAATGGCATGATGCCATGTGTCCACCATAGCCCACACTTGAGCTCATGTTTGACTAATTCTGCACATGACACATGGCACTCTGTGAGCCACTCAAAATGTATCAAGTGTCCCGCACTACCCCCGTTGCCTTGAAAAACATGAAAATTCCGACTGTCTTTGAATTCGATTAAATTCAACGTGGTAGCTAGATTTCGTGAGACAATTCCAACGGCGAAGTCTGTTTCGTCTTCCGAGATCTAGAAAAATTCTGAATTTTGACCGAAATTACCATTTTACCATTTTTCAGAAAATTAGAATTTTCTCGGGTTTTACAATCACAACCTTTTCGTCATTAAAACATTTAAAATGCGACTACTGATTTTTTATCATGAAAATAATTAACTTAATATCATTTACTTTCTGTTGCAATAATGGCCACTTGCAGCCACTTCATGTCATCATAGAAATATTTAAACTGTGTCCAAATTTTTTTACCATGAAATATTGTAAGCCATGACTACCTTTTATTCGTCATAAAAATATGAAATTTGTGCCAATGTAAAATCATTGTAAAAACATTTCAAATGTGATCAAATATTTTAGCCACAAAAATTATAATTGGCGACCAATTACTTACAGTCATATAACATAAAATTAGTGACTAAAATGTTGAACATAAGAAGTATACATTAATGACCTATATCATTCATTGCACAAACAAATTATTTGCGATAAAGTCAACAGATGGTCATAAAAAACATCCCCCGACGGACATATCGTGACGACTGTGAGACCCTAGAAAATATCAATTTTCTGAAAAAGGGCAAAATCGTAATTTCAGTAAAAATCCAAAAAAATTTTAGATCTTGGATGACGAAACAGACTTCACCGTTAGAATCGTCTCGCGAGATCTAGCTAATACGTCGAATTTCGTTGAATTTCGAGACAGCCGGAATTTGCACGTTTTTCAAGACGCCGAGTATCTGGTGCCGTGAAATGACATGTGATGTGACAAAAGTCACATATAACATGTACTCATGTGACACATGTTGAATGAATAGAGAGAGGATGGAAACGGATGGCCGAGATTGTGCCAAATGTCGAAAATCCAAGCTTAGGGACATGATTGGTATTATTTGATTTCTTAATGATAATAGGACAAAATGTTGAATAGTGTCATCTCCTTCTTCAAATGGGAAAAGAGAAAACGTGCAGGGGAGAAAACGGTTTGAAGAGCTTAGGTTTTTGGATTTTTAGTGAGAGAATGAGTGACTTCTCTCTGAGATCTCGGACGATCGGACCGTCGGATTTCTTCGGAGCAAGAAGGAAAGTTGTTCTACTCGACGAAGGCAACGCGTGGGCACCGGTTTCTTGGAGTTTCGACAAACTCCGTGAGGTAGGGGTTTTATCCTACTTGAAGTTACACTTTGTTTAAGTGTTTTGTAATGCTTAAGTTGGTTTGAGGCCTTGAACGACCGTTTGATCGGTTCCAAAACTTGGAACCGAAATGTGAAAATTGTTGGAGCCGGTTTGGACAGTCCGTGACTGTGTATGGACTGTTTGGGTGGCTTGTGGTGTAATTTATGCATTAAATTGTGTTGTGATGTGCATAAGGCCGAAAATGGCCATGGATTTCGGGTTCACAAAGTGGGACTGGGAAAATCCATGTTGGAGAGAGTGGTCAGAACAAGAACGAGGGTTTCACTGTTCACGTGAATAGTGTTCACGAAATATTTTGTGAGAAAATGTGTTTGGTTGTGTAATTCAAATTGAATTACTCGTATTTGTTAATTGTTTTGGGACGGTTAAAATCTGTCCCGAGTTTGTATGAAATGGCATGTTTTGGGTGTATGAAATTGTTTGAATTGAAGGGTTGTGTTGTATGGAAATTAATAGGTTAATGCATGTTTTTGATGTGTTATCTCGATGTCACAATTATATGGAATATAATTGTGTGTGTAGATCATTGGAGATGAGATTGTGATTTGCTCAAATGAGCTAATTCGGGGTGATGGTTGAAATTGTTGAATTACGTGATGATTGAAATTGAGAATATATGCATATTATATATATTAGTATAAATGTTGAAATGGTATAATGCATTTCATATATTCAATTCTAACCTAGAAATTAGGTGTGAGTGCATGACATGAATTTTCTAAAAACGAACATGGTTGCGAAAGGAATTTCACAAGATGATTTTCTCCTGAGAATGGGGGGTCGAGACTACCCAACGTATTATTCTCGATGAGGACCATGACTGTTTCGGGAAGTTCCAACACATTTGCCCTCGGAGGGTAGTTCCATATTTCACGATTATCTAGTAGTTTATTTCTTTTCAAGAAATTAATAGGTTTTGTTTCTTTAAAATCGACATTTTTCTGTGTTACTGGCTTAGTAAGTGGAGAGCCTGGGTGAGGTGACTCCAGACATGGGAATGGGCATGTAGACATTCAAGTAGGATCCCGTGATTTACTTGAGTGCGAAAACAAAAAAAAGTTTCTAATTAAATTGAGCATTGCATATGCACTGCGGGGGAGTAACCCATTTAGGTGATCACCATCGGGCGATAACTCACCCTGTCGAGGAAATTTTTTTTTCAGGTACAAGGAGCTTTCGAGAAGACGGCTCATATTAGAGACTGGTTTTGAAGAAAGCCTGCCAGCTTTGATGTTTTGATGCATATGTATTAGAATTATGATTTTAATATGTATTTGTATTAAGAGTAATGAAATAACTCTCGACTATTGGAATATAGTCAGTATGGTGTTTTGGCGAAAGTGTTGATGCAGGGACCCAAGTGGCCATTTTTACTCAGGTATGGGTCTCGTGATACGAGACGTATAGATTTTCCGCAGGTTGACGGGTAGTCAACGCACACCCCGGGTTTGGGGCGTCATAGCTTGGTATCAGAGCCTAGGTTTATAAATACCTAGAGCTTAGTGTGATAAGTTAAATATACGATTACCTAGGGCTTGAGGGGCTTGGGCTAAGGTCATAGTCTTTAAGAGATAAGAACATCGCCACTTGGTGGCTTGATGTTAGAGTTAGGTATGTGGGTACCTAGACAATCCCGGGATAAATATTATAACACTGCATGCATGATGTTTTATGTGTGATTGGTGTACATAACATGATTGATGTGTGAATGGTGTGTATAACATGTTGATTGTCATGTATGTTGATGAATTGTTGTGTATGTATGTGTGAATGGTGTGTATAACCTAGAGTGTTATGTGTTGAGTGATTGTGTGCTTAGTGATTAGCACATAGATGTTGGAAAAATTGAGTTTACAAAGGTGTAAAACTGGAAAAAGAAAATAAATTAAATAAATTTTAATAAATTTATTTGGTTTATTGGATAATAAAATAAATTTGGGTGTTCCAGAAAATATGTGTGAAATTGGAGAAAAATCAAATAAAAATAAACTTTAATAAGTTTATTTGATGTACTGGGAAATGAGGAATATATATATATATATATATATATATATATATATATATATATATATATATATATATATATATATATATATATATATGTATGTATTTTGGGTGATTTTCCTAAGAAATGGAAAGAAATGAAAAAAAAATTGTGTGAAAACGAAAAAAAAAAAAGTGCAGAAAATGGTCAAGCATTTTCACTGCGGTCACAATACAATGGAAATTGTATCGTGACATAGTGTTCTGGAAGGCTGATTTGGCCTGGGGGAAGGCCGTGTCACGATACAAATTTTGTATCGTGACTGAGGCTGCTTGATAGGCAGGGAGAGAGTGTATCGTGACAGGATTGAGAGCTTGGCTGGCAGGGGTCACGATACAATCAATTGAAATGCGGATTACAGCGCTTGGCCTGGGGAAATGTGTCACGATACAAATTTTGTATCGTGACTGAGGAATTTGTGTCATGATACACCGTATTGTATCGTGACAATGCTAAGGCGCCAAGGAGTGTCACGATACACCTATCAGGACGCGACAGGAGCGCAAAAGTTGGCTAAGGGAGTCAGATCGCAATACACAAAAGAGTGTATCAGACTAGAAGTTGGCTTAGAAGGCGTGTCACTGCATACACCACTGTATCGTGACAAGGGAGCAGGAGACATGGCATGGCATTGTATCGCGAGGCAAGTTGACTTTGACACTACTGTATGCCTCGCTTTTCGTGACTCTACTACACATTTCCGCCGCTAGGGCTCTACTTACATCGACCGGTCAAGTAGGCCATGACACGGCCAGGGCGTGCCTGCGACACGGCACCACTGCGCGTGTGCGAGTGGGGCCTGGGGGCACTTGGGCGCGCAGGTTGGCCAAGGTTGTGCACTTGACTAGTTTTTGACTCAGTACACTGTTTCTGAGTCACTGTTTGGGACACTGTTCACAAATTTTTTCGAAAAAAAAAATGAAATAAAATTTTTGAAAAATAAAATAAAATGAAATAAAATTTTATAAAAATGGAATTTTCAAAAATAAAATTTTTGTTGTTAAAAATGATCTGATATAATGAAATTATGTCTTGCATTACCTATAAATGCAAGGACATAGTATATAAAATGTATTCTGTGTATGAATAGTGTCTCGGGGCTGTGTTTGAGCCTTAGAGATACTGCATTGAATTTAACTGCCATTTGACTTGTGTAGATGGCTAGTCGAGGGCGAGGGCGAGGACGCAGTAGGGCGCCCACTGGAACCGGGGTCGTGCACCACCGCGTTTGATTAGCGTGCTTTTGCCGAGGCTATAGACATGGGTTGTCGCTATTACACTGTGCTACTGAGAGCAAGGTGTAGTCGTGAGGTCCGAGTAACCTCCAGAGGTTTAGGGCACATCATCCTCCGACATTCACAGGGGGAGGAGATCCGATGGTGGCAGACCATTGGTTCATGCAGTGTCGAGAAGGTGTCGAGGCTATGGAGATTACCTCCGATACCACTAGGATCGACTAGCCGCGCTCCACTAGAGGGCGAGGGCCCAAGTATGGTGGAATGAGCAAAGACTCCTAGAGATCTAGAGGCAATGACTGCGTAGTTCCATGATCTTTTCATGGGTAAGTATTTTCCGCATATCGCTAGACATGCGAAGGCTCGTGGAGTTCTTAGAGCCGCTAGATGATGAAATTGATGGAGTACGTATAGATCTCACTGAGCTAAATTTCGCTTTGCCGATGAGCACGTGGGCCACGTACATGGCCAAAGTCAGGAGATTCGAGAATGGACTAAAGTTGTCCATTCAGGGCAGGATTGTAGGACTTCGCCTATGGGATATGGACTCCATGGTCGGGATTGCCTTGACCATAGAGAGAAAGATCGAGGATGCTCGAAGCACTCGGGAGGCGAGTGCTAGTGTCAAGAGCAAGGAGAGTCAGTCTTCTTCTAGTTCGGGGAAAAAGCCTAGGGCTTCTAGTTCACGAGGGTTCTAGAGCCACGACCATCCGGTCAGGGACAGATTAGAGTTGCCGGTCAGGCTGGGCAGATGGTGTGCTACCATTGCCAGCAGCCTGGACATATGAGACGGGATTGCCCCCAGAGACAGGGATACCAGGATTTTGGGACAGCACAATCCCAATTAGCCATAGAACAAGAGAGGGTGCAGTTCATTCCACCACATCCTAGTGGGGCCGAGGAACCGCTCGGGCCTCAGGGAGGTCAGACGAGCGCTCCGAAGCACGTATGGGCCGCAGTGTGGTCGAGGTCGCATAGAGCCCACAGCCAGATATCGAGGACCCAGGCGTGTCTACGCCTGCCGTGCAGGCCGAGCATGCAACCAAATTTCTGACACACAAGGTAATGCTTTATACTGTAATTATTTTGCATCATGTTCATTCATTTATGCATCTTGTGTGATAGGTTTGGGCATAGAGGTTGAGGCCTTTAGAGAGATGATGGGAAATTCTTCCCTAGGATCTAGGGTAAGAGTTGATCAAATGTGTCGAGATCGTGAGTCAGGGATCTCAGTGATTCTGCTCATGGTGGACCTTAGGGTGGTAGACGTAGTGAGTGTTGATGTCATTCTTGACATGGATGAGTTGACAACCATCGGGTTGTCAGTAATTGTGACCTTAGCCCGGTTGTCATGGTCTCGATACCTGCCTCGAGTTGGGCAGGTTACTATATGCACGTGGGTTGGATGCGATAAGGCGTTGAATTTCGGGACGAAATTCTTTTAAAGGAGGGGAGAATGTGAGACCCCAGAAAATTCCAATTTTTTGAAAAATGGCAAAATCATAATTTCAATAAAAATCCAAAATTTTTCTAGATCTCAGATGACGAAACGGACTTTACCGTTGGAATCGTATCGTGAAATCTAGCTAACACGTCAAATTTCATCGAATTCCGAGACAGTCGAAATTTGCACGTTTTTCGAGGCGCTGAGTATGTAGTGCCGTGAAACGACATGTGATGTGACAAAAGTCACCTATAACATGTACTCATGTGACACATGTTGCATGAATAAAGAGAGGATGGAAACGGATGGCCGAGATTGTGCCAAATGTCGAAAATCCAAGCTTAGGGACATGATTGGTATTATTTGATTTCTTAATGATAATAAGACAAAATGTTGAATAGTATCATCTCCTTCTTCAAATGGGAAAAGAGAAAACGTGCAGGGGAGAAAACGGTTTGCAAAGCTTAGGTTTTTGGATTTTTAGTGAGAGAATGAGTGACTTCTCTCTAAGATCCCGGACGATCGGACCGTCGGATTTCTTCGGAGCAAGAAGGAAAGTTGTTTTACGCGGTGAGGGCACCCAGGCACTCGTTTCTTTGAGCTTACAAACTCCGTGAGGTAGGGTTTTATCCTACTTGAAGTTACACTTTGTTTAAGTGTTTGCAATGCTTGAGTTGGTTTCCGAGGCCTTGAAACGGTCGCTTGATCGGGTTCCAAAACTTAGAACCGAAATGTGAAAATTAAGTCGGAGCTTGGCTTTGGACAAATTCGTGATCGTGTATAGACTATTTGGGTGGCTTATGGTGTAATTTATGCATTAAATTGTGTTGTGATGTGCCTAAGGCCGAAAATGGCCATGGATTTTGGGTTCACAAAGTGGAACCGATGTTGAGAGAGTGGCCGTGAACAGTAACCCGAGGGTTTCACTGTTCACGTGAATAGTATTCACGAAATATTTTGTGAGAAAATGTGTTTGGTTGAGTAATTCAAATTGAATTACTCGTGTTTGTTAATTGTTTTGGGACGGTTAAAATCAGTCCCGAGTTTATATGAAATGGCATGTTTTGGGTGTATGAAATTGTTTGAATTGAAGGGTTGTGTTGTATGGAAAGTAATAGGTTAATGCATAAGCTTGATGTGTTTACTTGATGTCACAATTATATGGAATATAATTGTGTGTGTAGACATTTGGAGATGAGATTGTGATTTGCTCAAATGAGCTAATTTGGGTGATGGTTGAAATTGTTGAATTACATGTGGTGTGATTGTAAAATTGAGAATATATGCATATTATATATATTGGTATAAAATAGTTGAAATGGCATAATGCATTTCATATGCACCGGGCAACCTAGAAATTAGGTGTGAGTGCATGACATGAATTTTCTGAAAAACGAACATGGTTGCTAAAGGAATTTCACAAGATGATTTTCCGGAGAATGGGGTTGGGAGACGGTCCAACAGATCATTTCGGAGGAGGACCATGACTGTTTCGGGAAGTTCTCCAACACATTCGCCTCGGAGGGTAGTCCCATATTTTACCGACATTCGGTAGTTTATTTTCAAGAACAACATGTTTTGTTTTGAAAATGATTATTTTTCTCATACATGGCTTAGGCAATTGTGAGGGAGTCGGTGAGGACTCGAGACATGGGAATGGGCTTGTAGACATTCAAGTAAGATCACGTATTTACTTGAGTGTGTGTTTAAATTGGAGCATTGCATATGCACTTATGTGGGGAGTAACCCATTTAGGTGATTCCACCATCAAGGATACCACACTGTCAAGGGAATATTTTTTTCAGGTACAAGGAGAGTTCGAGAAGACGGCTCATATTAGAGACCGATTTTGAAGAAAACCGGGTTGTGGCTTTGATGTTTTTGGATAATATGTATATGAATTATAAATTTTAATATATATTTGTATTAAGAGCAATGAAATAACTCTTGGACTATTGGAATATAGTTGGGTATATGTTTGATGAGTGTTGATGCAAGGGCTCAAGTGGCCATTTCATCAGCTCGGGTCTGATACGCAGACGATAGATTCCTCCCGTTGTGCTTGACGGGTAATCAATGGACACCCCGGGTTTGGGGCGTCACAACGACTTTGCGACCAACATTTTTTAGTCGCAAATTATTATTTGCGACTAAAATTATTGTTTTTGGCACAAATAATGTAGTCACAGAATAATGAATTTCTAGTAGTGGGGGTTGGTAAGACACTTAGTAATGTGAGACATGCCCCACATTTGAAGGGAAACATGTTTTTTTTTCAATAATCTTGATTCAAAATTATACAAGCACACTTGTGAAGGTGGAGTTTTGAAGATTAGCAAAGGTACTCATACTGTTATGAAACAAAAGAGAAGTTCAACCAAGTACTCGTACTCATGATAATTTGACAGATACGTTGACCAAGTCATTTTATGTGACCAAGTTTGGGCATTGACAGAACTTGGTTGGTGTTTGTTGATGAGTTTTGCCCATATGGGCTTTTGTGGAAGAGTTCGAGATTTTGTTAAAGATTAAAGTTTGTTCATTCCATTGGAATTCGCATCAAGGTGGAGATTGTTAGAATTGATGTCCCAAATTCTTAATGAAGGGCTCATAATGATTTTATTAGGGTTCAGCCCTATTTAGATTTGGAATACAAATTTGTTATATGTATTTCTTTTAGGGTTTTGGGGCTCTATAAATTAATAGCAACAAAACTCCAATCCGGTACCTACTTTTCAGAATAGTGGATTTTTTCTCTCCTTATGGTTTTCAAAGAAAATCTATGAGTTCATCTTTTCGTCTTTTCTTTTTCTTTGTTGCCTATTATTTTGTTTATTTTTAACACATATAAACATAGCTTTAAATTTAATTTTCTTTATTCTTGTATTTCATTTTTTTTCTTTTTCAGATTTTACTAAAAAGTAAAAACCGAGCATAAGGGCTTATTTAGTTCTTGCTTTTGAAAACTATTCTTGAGAACAGTTTTTGAAAACACAAAGAATAAAATTTTGGGGCTAATTTGGTTAAAGTTATTAAAAACTATTTTTTGTTCTAAACAACAAGAATAGCGATGAAAATACAAAGAATGTGTTTGGTTCCTAGTTTTTTGAATAGAAAAACCATGAGAACATAGAAAATTAAAATAATAAATTAAAATAACAAGAACAGTTTTCAAAAAACACCAACATGGTGTTTATCGTGATTTGGAAAATTGTTTTTAATAACAGTTTTCAAAAACATAAACCAAACAGCCTCAAGGTATTCCTTGAAAACTGTTTTTATTCTCTAAATTAAGTGTTTTATATGTTCTTCATGTTTTTCAAAAAAAAAAAAAAAAAAGAACTAAATGGTTGTTCTTGTTCTCCTTATTTTTAATAACAAAAAAACAGTTCTGAAAAACTGTAACGAAACAGGCCTAAGATTTCTTAGAACAATTTGTTGGACCTTTATTTCTGGTAAATGACACAGCCCTCTCTGTTACTTTCTGTTTGTGTAATGGTATTCCTGGCACATTAGTACCATATGTGAAATTTTGTACATGGGGAGGGATTCATATAAATATACGTTACGTTGTGTTTTGATGAGAGGCACTAATGGTTAAACTTGGCCATAACAGCAAGCTGGTCAACAGCTTCAACCAAGTGGTCAAGGCGAGCCACAAACTCTATGAGCAAGGAAGTGAAGGTGGCGAGGGACAAAGCTGCAGTGCTGTCCAGTGCCTTCATCCTGGGCAAGCTGTGGCCGCCACCACCCTCTTCTTCAAAAGCGTCCACCTCTCTTGACGGCCATGAATGAAGTCTTTTCATCTGTTTCCTCATCATCTCATGGTAAGACTCTGCCAGCACCGGCACCGGCACCAATGGTGGTGGGAGAGGAAGAGGAAGAGGAGGGTCGTTGAGTTGGTGGTCATGATCTGAGAAATTATAGGAGACAGCACGGGAAAGAGAGAGGGAGAGGGAGAGGAGCTTGGAATTGGAAGAGGGAGAGGGGTCAGGGGGAGGGTCGGAATGGCATGTCAAGAGATAGGAATGGAGGTCTATGGCATATTGGAGACGCTCTGTGGAGCTGTGGACATTCTTCAGTAGGGAGGCCTTTACGCTTTGCTTCATGCTCGATATGTCTTTTCCCAAGCACCTCACCAGCTCTGCAGCCTGCCTTGTTGCTTCTGTTATCTCTGATTGGAATGTCACTCTTAGGTTGTATGGGGCCTAAACAATATCAACCCAAAAGCTTTTTAGTCTCGGTTTGGAACCCGAAAAGTATTAAGAAAAGAAAATAGAAATTAAAGGCGAAAAGCGAGTTCTGGAGTAAAAATTAAAAATAGGTTAAAACTTAATAAATTAATTATATATATTTATTAAATCCATTTTATTTGTTTCTCTCTATTATATAATGATTTTGAGGAATTTTGATTATATATTTTTTTTTATACTTTTCATGGTAAAACCAACCATGAGATAATTATTTTCCTTAGTTTTTTTTTTCTTTTCTTTGTACTTTCTAAGAATAGAATTGGAGCCTTAGGTTTTGTTTGGTTCATATTTTTACAAACAGAGAGAACACCATTGAAAATTGTTATTGTTATACGAATTTAGTATTTTCTAAGAATCAAATGTACTTTTTATGTTTTCTTTGTTTTCTTTATTTTTTCAGAACAAAAACAGTTTTCAAAGATAGTAAAGGAAGAGGCCCTTAGTAATTAGCCAAGAGGCACATTAGGAAAAAACTTATTACTATATATATATATATATATATATATATATATATATATATATATATATATATATATATATATGGGCATTTAATTGGACAATCTACATCTATGTGTCTAGAATTAGGAGTGATGCATATTGAAATGATAATGGCATCTAGTGAATCAATATTCTTGTTCCAGGCAAGTACTTCCATTGAAAGGACCTCAACCAGAAAGAAAGAAACAATCGAACAAACACATGGTAATAGCCAGCTGTTGGGTTCTCAAACATATTCCTTTCATGTCTGCCCTTGTCTGGCCTGTTAGAATTCTGCAGCTTATTCGTGATGAGGAATTTAGACCTAATTAGTAGTTATGCAAATTTTTTGGTTGGTATATTCCTAGCTCAGCATCTGGGAAATGGAAAAATGGTTCTGATTCTATTAAGTGGACAACATTCAAAACACATCAATACTTCTTCCAAACAGTTTTATTCTCTGACTTTCTTTCACATTTTCACTTTCTAATTATCAAAACTTTTCTATGGGAAGTCTTGTCCGGATAAGGTTTCAAGTGGGAAATGGATATATTATATACTAATTGTCTTACGTATAATCTCTGTCAAAAAAAAAATTCTTAATGTATAATCAATCCTCTATATATATATATATATACAGAGAGAGAGGGAGAGAGGGAGAGAGTTTCATAGAAATATATAAGAAGCGAATAAGCAAGATCACCTGAATCTCAGAATGAAGAACACCATGCAGTGCCATAACCTCATATGCACAATATCTTAGAACAGCTCCAACTTTGACATACTCTGACCATGGATAGAGGAAGTGCCTGAAGTTCCCATGTGGGGGCTCCCATTTTGCTGCTATTGCCTAATAGTTATAACCCACCAAAAAAAATACATCATTGGTAATACTGAAATCTAAAAATGATCCAAATTTATGTTGAAACATATATAAATGCCATATAAACAAGTACCAAGGATTCCAGATTTGCAGAGGAGTTCAATGTTTTTCGGCATCTCCGGTATGCCGGCTCATCCGGGAACTCATCCACTACATTCTTGGAGAACTCTGCATAATCTGAACTATCATCTTGCAAGTATTTTCTCACGCACTCTGCGTTAAAACACCCAGATCACAATTCTAATTAATGATAACTAGGTAGGTGTTTGTTTCATCCTAGATCGGATAAGAGAAAGTTCTTGACACTATATAAGTATGAGCGATTTTTTCAACCTAGTAGACACCTTTTAAAGCTATGAAAACCGTTTAAGTCGAAAAGGAACGATATCTACATGATTGGTTGGATCGTTTCTAGAGTTGTAGAGGAACCAAATTAAATATGAAAAAGGGGGTTAGTCATAGTGTTCTTTCTTACCTTCGAGTGAATCAGCCACTGAGTCAAAGCTTTTGACTAGCTCCTTATGCAACTGCTCTCCAGCCCATATGGGAAAAACGAGCACATTCACCAGTACTGCTACAATCCCTCCAAGGGCGATTGAGTACAGCCTATCCATAGAAGTTCGGATCGGGTTCCCCATCCGATAACCCGAAACTATGATCAAACAGTAGGTGAAGAGTATGACTCTGAATCCATACTCATATTGCACAAGAGGTGGCCATAGCTTCATGAATGATGTAATAGTCCCTGCATATATAAATACATACCATGTTGAACAAAACATCTCATTAGTATATATATATACTAATTTCAAGTATGATCAATTCAATTTGAATTGAACTCAGAATTCAGGAGTATACACACCAATCAGGAAGATGCTCACACCAATGATATAAGGCTCAGCAATCCTGCCTGCATTTAAAGCTAGCTGAGCAATAGCAATGCCCAAGATTCCTGCAAGCACGCTTCCAAGCGCTCTGTTGAATCCCCGGTTAAATGTCGCCCCTTAGCATGAAAAATTGTATTAATAAGCCTGCTTTGAAAAACATTTTTCATCCATTTTCATTAATCCCATGAATCTTAATTAGGCCTGTTTGTCTATAGTTTTTTAAAGCCGTTTTTTGTTTTGAAAAACAAAGGAAGCACAGATAATTTGGTTCCCAGTTTTTTTTTATTTTTTTTTATTTTTTAAAGATACTGAAAGAACACGGAAACATTAAATTCAAAGAAAAGAACAATCTTCAGATAACTCCAAAATAACGACCCTTAGACTAAAGTGTCATGAGAATTTTAGCATATATATGTATGCATGCATGTAACTATCATGTTCATATATATATAGGTACATACCAACTGTATATTCGAACATGATGGCAACAGTGAGGATGGACCAGATGATGTTGGTGCCAAAAACTTCATAAGGTGCTCGGAATAGTATAAGCAAAGACACGAGGAGGACAGCAAGCCCCACCTTTAGTGAGAATTTTACTCTGTTGCTATCCTCTTTTGCAAATTCCCACACACTCCACATCCAACCTTTGAAGGATGGGCTTCCCCCACCATCGCCGCCAGATTTTATACAGCTCTCAAGCTGTTTAGCCTTGGTAGTTGTTGGAATGTCAATCTCATAACTACCCTTTTTACCATTCATTCTCCAACAACTTCCAAGTCTCCTGTGGTACTTTGATGAGACTCTCAAGAAGCAACAAGACTAAAGGCCGGGGAAGCAGTGGGAGAGCTAGGGTTCTTCGTGGAGGCCGGATAAGAGAGTTGATGGTGGAAAAAAAATGAAGGAGAGGAGTGATTTAAAGAGGAAGATTTGAGGGTTGTTTGGCTAACTTGGTGGTGCAACTAGGAGGAGAAAGCGTGTCTAGTCAGGGTATGAACAGTAGAGAAGAAGAATATAATTCAACAATAATAGAAGAAAAGATGAAGCTAAAAAACTACTATGGATAAAAAGATGCTTAAACTCAATAATGCTGCATGGATGGAGAATTAGAATCACATACACTTCCAAGGCAATGCAGTTTTCATTTGTCTGTGTGTTTTCCTTGTCTTTTTTCTTTTCTATCAAAATATATACATCACTGACATTTGACAATTAATTTCTTGCATGAGAATCATATACATGTATATATATATATAACAGCCCCACCAAAATAAAACCGTTATACTTAATTCTTCTTCCATGCATGCAAATACCTTTTTGGAATTCATAATATGTTTTAAAAGAAGTTTTTGCTTTAAGACATGTGTCATACTCAGGGGTGGAGCCACCTAAGGATCACTGAGGCATATTAAAAGAATTTCCATTGTAGTTACTGTGTGGTCCGAACTCAATCCATGCACTTTGACACTACTGAAATATATAAGCACAATGAGTCATATTTGTTATGTTACTTAAGTTTGTCCAGTTGAACTAGAATTCCGGCTCCGCCCTAATCACACTCATATGTGTATGGTTTAATTTCTCACATTGGTGTTGGAGTGGAGAGCTTTTCAAAATGATTGAGAGAATTGAAAGAGGAATATTTGATTAAAACCATATATGCTGAGCCTCAAACCTGGCGTCCCCCTCAATCTTCTTTTGCATGAGAATAAAATAATACCTTGACTGAGACTGGCAGCTACATAGGGTTCAATTACGGGAAAAGATAATGTACACAAGTTGTTGAATTAATCAATCATACATACATGTAAGGAGAGAATTTTCTCTCATCATCTCATCTTTTTTCCTCTCTTCCTCCCATCTTCCCTTCAAAGCATCTCTCTTGTTCTTCAACATTCTCCTCCACGTGTCAAACCCTAAAGCATCTCATCTTTCATTTTTAATTTCTTTTTAGTTTTTACCATATACCCCTTTTCCTTTTTCCAATATTTCAACTTTAGAAGATTTCATGGTCACCTTTCATGAAGTTTAATTAGTTGTTAAGTAAAGTGTTGGAGATGCAATAATGTACGTACTTGCTCTTAATTCAAAAAAATAAAATAAAAAAGTGACGATTAAAACAAAACATCGAACAGAGCTAAAAAAGTATAAACCTCAGGAACCCCACAAAGAGAACAAAAATCCTGTCTAAAGGAAAATTAAGGAAGAGTAGTCGAAAAAGGAAATTGAGTTGAGGAATATATTCATGGTATAAGATGACGATAAATGTATGGTGAGACCATGTGTGTTTTTGATAACATGATTGATCGTTACAGAACCTTTTGACCATGGCCTAGGGTGCAAGTGCACTGAAATCAAACTTTTTTTTAAATACATATACATATATATATATATATATATATATATAAAGGCTGATTGTATTCCATTCGATTCATTAGTGATTATGTCTAAAGATTTTTAACTGGCAGAAGGTTCAGATGTATCATGAGATATGAAATGATATTTCTTACTAGATGCACCTAAAGGCTGAAATGGCACTGATTCTTGAGAAATTATTTATTCAATCTATTTTTATCTGGAAAATATATACTTTTTCTGCTTTTCAAAAATAATTTTCAAATAGTTGGTAATCGGAATTTTTAGAGCTCGATCATGAGCAATTTTTTCTACCCACCAAACCAAAAAGGGTGGAGAGTCTTTTTCTGATTTTGATAATGACGGATTCATCCTACCAATGCTTTTGCGTCTTTCTACTGGAAGTTGTCTGAATGCTTTTCAAGAAGATTTTCATAACCTTTTTGGTGATTGTTTTTGCGATTTCATGCTTTAAAAAAATCAATGCATTCACACTTCTACACTTCACAAGAGAACGATTCCTCCAGGGTGAAAAACTAAGGCTATATTTGTCTTAAGGGAAAATGCCAAAAAAAAAAGGTGGGAGGGGGGAAAGACGTTAAAAAATAAAGGAAAATAAAAATAAAAATAATTTGATATATTATTTTTATAGGCTACTTTAAAACAATTTTATTTACTTTCACTCATTAAAATAAAGATTAAATAATTTATTTTTCTTCTTTTCCTAGAAAAGAAGAATCAAACAAACCAAATTGAATCAATCATGAACTTTCAAATACGGGGATCAAATATTCAAATTGCATAAACTCAAACTCATGACCATCCATCATTTCAAGATATCATTTTAAACTATCAACTTTCTTACAAGTTTTAGTTTTAAGATTTTGGTTTAATATGATTATCATACTTCACTATAAAATAATCAAATCATATATAAAAAATGACTTATAGGATCTCAAAATTGACTATGAAAATTGAATGACATTGCATTGCAACCCAACTACTTGTGGATCGAATTGGATGCCTTCATGTGACAAAATTGTGTATTTGTATCCAAGAATTCTCTACTCCCGGAACTTCGGATGACGTATGGGGGAGGGATGCAACTCAACTGGACCACATCTTTCACTACCATTATTCCAGCCCTCTTAAGACATGGGCATGCATTAGGTTTGAGAATGCAAATTGCGTGCATTTAGAAGTTTGAGGATCACAAAATTAATGGATTGAACCTTCCCCAGTTTCCTCTTCCCTTTTTTTCTTTATTTGCACATGTGAAAATTTTTCAAGGAAAATGTTAAAAAATGTCACTTTTTAAGTGTCAATATATATACAAGATGACTCTTTTCATAAGCGTCCTCTACGGGACTAACATATAATGTATTTGCCCATAATAAGTGTCATCATGTTGAACATGTGAGCAATATTGACACTTAAATAAGCCTCGTCTTATAATTATTTTTAACCTCGATGATGTAAAAAAAACGTCATGTTCTTGAACACCTACATTGATACTTATCATAAGCGTCATTGTATAGAAGTGAGGAACAACAACACTCATAATTAGTGTCATCTTATGAAATTTCAAGTGTCATCCTCTATATAAACTTTAAAAAGGTATCATCTTATCTCATTACTGTAGTTGTACCCTGCTTTATATGTGGTATTCCATAAACAATTAAAATATCAATGTAAAGCCTCATTCAATAAAGTATATAGACAAAGTAGTAACAAAAAATATTTTGTTTTTTACTATATATTGAAAGTTAACTAGAAGCATCACACAAAAAATTTATAACTTTAACTTTGTTCACATATTTTGTGTTGCATCTAATTGAAATTATGAATTCATTCTCAAAGTGGCCAAAAAAATTACACCTTTCTTTTTAGATGCATGATTTGCAAAACAATTAGAATAGTCACATATTAGTTTAGACAAATAGTTTAAAAAAAACAACTTTGCGAGTGAAATGTTAGTACTACACAAAATTTCAAAATATCTACATACCATGATGCTTTAGAATTTTACAATTTCTTCAAATTGTGCATAATCCTTTGTTGTACTTAGTTGAACATTTATCCTTCATAGTGCCAAAAATTATTGCATCTTACTTGTAGATGTTCAACCTAAAATGATTAAAACCACAAATATATTAGTATTGACACATTGTTAAGAAAAACACTTTTGCAAAAGTAAATATGTTTATACCAATTTTTAAAATATTACACACCATGAAACTTTAAAATTTCAAATACCAAGAAAACAATTATCTAAATGAAATATATGTATGCTAGTTTTATTTATTTAGATTTATAATATATTTCTTCCATTGTAGTAAATATCAAAATGTGTGCAACCATCGGATGATCGATATTAAAAAAAACAATCAACTAGTAGTTCTAATATATAAATTAATAAATTAAAATAATATGACGTTATATTATATTATAGGTCATAAGAGGTACCTTTCAACATGTGTAATAATTAACCATGTCATTAGCATAACCCAATCTAAGCAAATTTCGTTAATTTCCATTTCATTGTATGATTTCCTCCCATTAAACTAAATTAGAGAAACATACACTATTTGCTAAGTTCAATAGACAATTTAAATACTATAATAAAATGACTAACAATAATATAAGTTGAGTTTAGTATAAACCTTTGACGTGAGTTGGTTTGGATTAGCAATTATCTCCTTCATGTATTTCATCACGTAATAATCACATTCTACATTACCTAGTTATCTCGGGCACTGTGGGAAAAGTATCAACAATTACAACATACACTAAAACAATATTCCTTTAGTATCTAATTAAAGATGATGTAATAACCATTAATTTTCTAATTTTATGTAATAAATGAAGTGATTAAACAATATATAATAATAAAAAGAAATAAGTACTAACAAACACCTTCACCCATGTTTGTTCCCCCTTTGATGTTTTTTGTTTTTCTGGAGGGTTAATTCTAATTGCCCTACAAAAGATAAATGATGTTCTTTAGACATTATGCATTACACTAAGTTATGAAAAAATACATACTTACATGTTAACTATGTCTTTCAAATCATCACATGGTTGACAAGCCATTGAATCAAGATAATATGCAATCATTCTCTTGATCTCCAATACCACTAAGACCCAATGGAAACTAAAGAGAAAATTAAAAAAAAAAAAAAAAACTAAATTTGGTAAGAATTGTCCCAAAAATTAATACATCATAAACTAACTCAGATACGACATATTAACATTTAAGATAAAATATTACTTTGGATTGTATGGAATAAACATATATTCAGCACGTTTTATATTCCTTAAGCGATTGGCAATAACCCTTGACCTATTCTCTTTGTTTCCCTCTACTATTCCAGATTTTGAAACCAATGTTAGATTGACAAAGGCATATCGTTCAACATGTTGTACATCAATCAATTTCCTATGCAAGTGCCTAGTTGAATACAACATAACAAGTTAACAATTCACTTTTTATGACAAGAGTGTAAAAAGAGATATAATGTCACACCCCGATTCCCGGCCCGACCCGAATGGCGGATCCGAACCGAGTTCGGGGAGCGAGACTATAAACTGGGACTCTTTACTTGTTTTTTTTTTTTTTTTCAAAGCTGAACTTGTACCTGTGGGTACACAAACAATTTATGTAATAACAAAAATTATTTACATATACAAAAGAACTACCACCGGAGTGGTGTCCATCAATATCTATACACATATATCGGTCCCATTTACATATACAAAACCGTACTTTTACATTTACAAATCGCAGCATGGAACATACCCGTGATGAACCCCTACTGTGTCGCCTAACCCGTATGCGGAAGATTACGGACGTCCTCCTCTGTACCTACACGGATTAAAAACCTTTGCTAAGCTTTACGCTTAGTGGGAAACATATAACTTATACAGAAGCACATGCTCTTATACTGAATCATAATAAACATATAACAATAACAATTATCAGAGTCTTCATGAATTCATATAACAAATTTACATACATACTTTTCCTTGTAACAAACTTATGCTTGTTCGTGACTTCGCCTACGGCATCGAACTTATACTTGTGAGCAACTTATACTTACTCAGATCTTTACAATCGATGCGCATTTATTCTTATTCCGATCTCCCGTAGGTCACATACTTATACTTATCTCCCATAGGACACATACTTATACAGATTCCTTGTATACGGTACTGAACTTATACATATACTTAGACGGAGGTACTTATCACGTACTCATACTTCTATCTATCTTATACTTGTTCAGATCTCCAGTAGGAGTTACAGAGCTTATGCTTATACAGAGGTATCCTTAGGTACTACAAAGCTTATACTTATACCATAGGGCTTATAATTATACTACGGAGATTACACTTGTTTGGAGGTACCCATAGGTACTATAGAGATTATACTTGTATTATGGAGCATATACTTATCTTATGGAACTATTACTTGTGATAGATAGCTTATTCTTGTATTTCGGATCTTATACTTGTATTACGGACCATATACTTGTCTTACGGATCTTATACTTGTATTACAGAGCATATACTTGTCTTATGGATCTTATACTTGTATTACGGAGCATGTACTTGTATTTCAGATCTTATACTTGCATTACAGATCTTATACTTGTATTACGGATCTTATACTTGTATTACAGAACATGTACTTGTATTTCAGATCTTATACTTATATTACAGAGCTTATACTTGTATTACGGATCTTATACGTAGCCACGGAGCATGCTGTATTTCAGATCTTATACTTGTATTACGTACATGTACTTGTATTTCCTCGTGATCTTATACTTGTATTACGTACATACTTATATTCTTGCATCTTATACTTGTATTACGTAACATGTACTTGTATTTTATCTTACACATGTATTACGTAACATGTACTTGTATTTGTGATCTTATACTTGTATTGGCGTAACATGTACTTGTATTTCGTGATCTTATACTTCAGACATGGAGCTTATACTTGTATTACGGATCTTATACGTGTATTACGGAGCATATACTTGTATTTCGGATACGGAAGTACCCGTAGGTACTACAGAGATTTTACTTGTACAAAAGTACCTATAGGTACTACAGAACAGATACAGAGGTACCCGTAGGTACATTCAGATCTTACCATATTCATTTCTTTACACTTATTCTTTATTTAGAGTCTTATCATATAACTGTTGGATTGCCTCGACTAGTAATACAATGAGTATATAATATAGCACAATAAGTACCAAGGTACAAGATAAGACTAAGGTGTCGTGAGCACAAAAGTAGGAGGTCAAGACCGACAGAGAGTGCCGCTAGACTAATCAAAGAGTACCATACTCAATCGAGAGCATCGGGCATTAATGTGCCGAAACACGGTCAGAGAGTGCCGTCGCACTAATCAGAGAGTATCGAAGTACTAAACAGAGAGTACCGAAGTACTAATGTGTCGAAGCACGGTCAGAGAGTGCCGTCGCACTAATCAGAGAGTACCAAAGTACTAAACAGAGAGTACCGAAGTACTAATGTGCCGAAGCACGGTCAGAGAGTGCCGTCGCACTAATCAGAGAGTACCAAAGTACTATACGTGCCTGCCCACATAACAGAGGTGTCATGTCATTCAATAACTGGTCTTAGGCAGTTCTACAATTATATGTGATAATAATCATATGTGATAATAATCATATGTAATCTATTTTAATTCGTACAGAATAATTAGGGCATTCTTAGCCACATTATGTGTTCATGGCATATTACCTTTCATGTTTATGTTCAGGTTTCAGTTCATTTTCAGGTTTCATATCATATTCATGTTTCATGAACAAATCTATACATATTTCATTTTCTATATTTTCCTTGTTTCATGCCTATTACATATGGCATTTCATATACTTGTACAATATGATGCCTATGTATTCACACATCATTCATGTATTCTTGTCCCTTTATGAATCTATTTTACTTAGAAATTGGAATCATTCCAATTGGATCATCCAAACTAAAGTTATGGCATTTTCATGCCAAACTAGTCAATTTACCGATTTTACACTCGGGACTGTTTGAAATACCAATTTTCCAGTGTCTTGACTCCATATTTGAAACTGGTTCTTTGTACTCCTTTAAAGCTAAGGTGTTATGGGTTCTCCTCCAACTGGAATCACCCAAATCGGAGCACCGGAACTCAAGTTATGTCCTAAACAACAGGGACTACACTATGGTAAAAAACTGAAGTAGAAATTGGCTTGAACATAGCCCCACTTTGAGTGAATTTTTGGGCCACATAGAATCAGAATTTGAAGGTACCTATTTCAGGATGTTTGGTTCTCTTGAAGTCTAGTTTAACCAACAACTTGAATAACTCAAATCGAATAAGAAATGACCAAGTTATGGCCAAAATACGAACGCTAGTCAAAACAAAAAAAACAGAACACTTACGGTACCGATACCGCCCCTCGAAATTTACCCAGAATGTGTGTTTTTCTTCCATTTTTCCATATGTTGATATCCAAATCAACTCAATACTCCATAAACACATCAAAACCACTCCAAATTCATCATGAAATCTCTATTTTACTCAAATCATCTTTCAATACTTATCTTACCCAAAAACCCATCATGAATTCCTCCCAAAACAAATCTATAATGGGTCATAACCCAGCATAAACCAACTATAAGATTAGTTAGGGTTTGTTCTAACCCTAACTCAATTACATGAAATGAACTACGAATCCAACCTCAAAGTTTTATGATTCCATGTTTTTCTCAGACCATTTAGTATTTTACCACATTAAGAAATCTATGGTTGGGATGAAATCTTATCAAAACCCTAGGTTTGAAAACCATAGACATCCCTACCATGGTCCAAATACACATGATCTCATACAAAATTCATGATTTCCAAACAAAAATCCAAAGATCCATACTCATAGTCATAGTTCCATACCTTTTTGGCTCCTCCCTCTTCTTCCTTCTTCTTTTTCTCTCTTTTCTTCCTCTTCTCTCTCTTTTTCTTCCTCTTCTCTACGTTTTTCTCTCCTCAAATGAGAGACCAAATGAGATATTTTGTTTTCCCTTAAGGCGCTATACTCACAAGTCAAATAAAACCCATTTTTAGGTAAAGTCTCTTTAATTGCCTTTTAGTCCTCCTGTAAGACCCGAGAAATTCCAATTTCTGGAAAAAGGGCAAAATCGTAATTTCGATTACAAAGTTGTTAATTTCGGTTAAAAATCCGTTATTTATTCTCTAGATCTCGGATGACGAAACGGATTTCACCGTTGAAATCGTCTCGCGAAATCTAGCTAGCACGCAAAATTTCGTAGAATTCAAATAGCCTGAGTTGGCACGTTTTTCGAGGCATCGCGTTTCGGGTGCCGTAAAACGATTTTCGATGAGAAAAAAGTCACATATAACACGTACTCATGTGCCATAAGTGGCATGAGAGAGAAATAATGTAGAAACGGATGACCGAGATAGTGTCAATATCTAAACTAGAAATTTGAAAGACATAAATTGGGCCATTTGCAGTAAAAGTTTAAGTCACTAAAGAACAAAAGAAGATAGCGATCGGTCTTCCAAATGCTAAAAGGGGAAACGTGGGAAAGAAAAGGTTGACTTAATAAAGGCGAGAGTTTTAGATTTAGAGTGAGAAGATCGAACTTCTCTATAAAAATACGGGCGATCCGACCGCCTTAGTCCTAGACAAGAAGTGTCGCCCACGCGGAGGGCTTCACGTGGGTACCAGATTTAGGGAGTTTCCTCAAACTCCGTGAGGTAGGGGTTTCTCCCTACTTGGGTTTTATTCCCGTTTTAAATACTTTACAAATGTTTGAGTCGAATGAGGCCGTTAGGGGCCGTTTGATCGGTCCCAAACCTTGGGACCGAATTGATATGAATTTTTGAAGCCAAAATGTTGAGCCCGTAACCGTGAGGGCTGTTTGGGTGTTTCATTTCACAAAGTTTGTATTAAATCACGTATTGATTGTAATGAGGCCAGAAATGGCCGGGAAAATGCGGGTTCACAAGGTGAACCGATGAATTGTGATTTTTCGGGAATAGTAACCGAGGGTTTCACTATTCCCGAACAAGTGTTCTAAAAATATATTTTTGTGAAAATATGAGTTTGGTCGAGTGATTTAAATTAAATTGCTCGCGTTTGATCATTAGCCCAAGTGAGCTAATTTTGATGTATGAAATGAGAAATTACATAACATGATTGTGTAAATTGATTGTTTTGTAAATATATGATGTTGGATATATTTACATGTGAATTGGGGATCGCATTGAATCGAAGATACATGCATTCCATATGCAATCGGAACACCCTAGACTATGGGAGTGAGTGCATGAGATGAGTCTAGGAGAAATTAGCCTCGAGGGTTGTCAAAAAAATACACTATCTGGGAGGGTAGTCCAGTTCAAAAATATCAATCACTGAGCGCCCAATTGATATTCATCGGAGGGTAGTCCACAAACAAATAATATATCAATTGTCGAGCGTCTGATATATGCTACACATCGAAGGGTTGTCCACAAATAAACAAAATAATAATTTTCATACGAGGCTTAGGCGAGTGTGATGGAGTCGGTGAGGACTCGAGATCTGAGTTGGTCATGTAGACATTCAAGTAGGATCATGCATTTGCTTGAATGTATGTTTATTTTGGAACATTGCACTGCACTTAGGTAGAGAGTAGCCCACTTAGGGCAATTCCACTACTGAGCATTAGCTCACCCTGTCGAGGGATATATTTACAGTAATAGCTGCATTTAGGGGACGGCTCGCCCTAGAGCATCGAGGACAAGAAAGCCGAAGTCAGGGCTTTGATGTATACATGTATTAGAACTTTTTAAGTTTAATGTATGTATTGTATAAGAGTAAAATAATTGAACTCTTAGAACTATTGGTATATAGTTGGATTCATAGTTAGTATGTATTATGAGTAATGCTTAGGCCCAAGTGGTCAGATACTCATGTGATTGGATATATTGATATATCGTAATCAAGCCAGGGGACATGTATATGGAGATTTGTATCTCGGGGTAGAGCTCCCGTACAAAGGAGACTCCTACCCGATTTTTTGAGAAATGCCCGGTCACCCGACATTCACGAGCGTTTCTCCGATGGTTGATTCGGGTAGTCAACTGATTCCTGCTCGGGGGCGCCACACCTCCACTTTCCTTATTTTGCAAATCAACTTTATGTTATTTTACCGCCTCTAATCTATAAATTCATGTCTTTTAGGCCCTTTTACAAATTACAATTTTTTCCTTAAGTATTTGCATACTTCCGGTTTCATTTCCATTTTTCGCATTTAATTTACGAAAAATTCAATTTATGCCTACAAAATACCCTAAACATGTCGAAAACGACTAGGGTATATTTCGGGGCGTTACATATAAAGGATCATAAAATCTCTTAGATATAGAATAAGATACAATTAGATGACACTTCGATCTGTTGATGATATAATCATGTCCATATATTCTTTCATTAGGAAGGTCTTGAAACTTCCACCAAAAACATCATCAATGAAGTCTATAGATTGTACTCTTATGTTAGTCAACATAAGGTCAACTAGTGTCTCAAAATTCTTTATATCTTGTGGTTTCTCTGTTAGTGATGTGCACTAGGGCAATAGTGTAATTGTTATTACTTTCATATTTCAATAATAAAGAGGCATTTTTATTATCATCTTACATTTCTAATTTGGTGATTTACTCTATGAATAGTTGATTCCACTTATGGTCATCAAGTGTGTGACTTTGATAGTGTAACCCCTGACTTCAAATGGAATACTATTCTAAATTATCCACGCTCATTATCGTGGAGCAATAGTGAATTAAGTCTAGTATGGAGTGTGATTGATGATCATGTTCTACTGATCATGGATATATGATATTAAGTCAGCTCATAAGTACATGTTAGTGAACATTGTACTGGATCGATCCACCATGAGAATATTACATGGATTATAAGTCACAAGTACTTCTCATCATAATAATGTCTTTTTTTGTCCTTCAACCTAACATTGCCATAGGTAGGGATGAGGAGCTTTATGTTTGACATTACTCAACATCATCCGCATTAGGGTGGTAATACAGACTGTAGTTGGACATAAATAAATCATGTAGAGGGACGTAAGTGGATGAAAGGGATTTGTCCCTCCTTTTAGAGAGATATTCTGGGCCCCTCGACATGTGAGACTGGAAATTGCATGGTCATGCTCAAATGAATTAATAAGGGTTATTAATGTCATTTGTATTATCAGTTTACATGGAGGTCGAGAAAATTGCATGATTGAACTTTACAAGGGAGACATAGTCCATGCCTTGTGTTTAATTAGGATATCATGAAACCAAGGGACTACGACATTTATTATGGATTAGGTTATGAAGAGCTATTGACATCCACATAATTTGGGTGGTCATAATGCCTTGCTAGAGGCCGCTTATGATCTGTGGGCTTGAAATGGGTTTTTGAGCCTATTGTCAACATTATGTGGGCCTACAAGGGTCACACACATAAAATGGATCGAAAACCAACCCTTAGGCTTAAAATTGGTATTTAAACCCAAGGGATCCCTATGCGGATTCATTCATTCATTTTCACACTTGAGAGCGTTAGGGCTTCGTGAGAGACTCAACCCTGCTAGCACACTTGTTTCTCTCTCGTTTCCAAGAAAGCCTGCTCATGTGGATAAATTGCAGAGCTTGAGCATCCCGCTGTGTCTTTCGCTCTCAACAAGGAGGGTTTGACGCACACACAAGGCTGTGGAACAAGGATCTTCGAACGCGAATAAGGTATTCTTCCATCCCTTAATCATCTGATCGGATCACATGGATCCTTGGTCGGGTTAGAAAAAGGCGAAATTTTAAAAAAATTTCCGCTGTGTATGTATGCTTAATCGCCATTAGAAACCTAACAGTGGCATCAGAGCCACTTGTGACCCCAATCAGTATGGTTTCTTTATTTTCTATGCATATGATGTGTATGAATTCATCTAATATGTTAAAAGATTGTACCTTTATGCATATAAATAGGTATAGTTCATTAAAAATCGTATGATGCATAGAATTTGTGTAGTTCATTAAAGATCGTGGCTTTATGCATGGTTGATGCATACAAACATATATGGTTCTGTAAAATGCGGTATTAATTCCATAATCATGAAGGGCAATGGTACTAGGAGAAAGGATGTTAATCCGATTAGCAGGATCTCGGGTTTTGTATGGTTTCAGATGATCCATCCGATGTAATATGACTAACTTAATATGTGATTATTAGTAGTCAGCCATGGTTATGTAATCTGTTCCATATAGATTGAACATATTAGTATTAATGAATGAAAAGCAATTTTTTTTTTTTTTTTTACAATATTCTTGAAAAATATATATATATATATATATATATATATATATATATATATATATATATATATATATATATATATATATATATATATATATATATATATATATATAGTTGCCTTTAGCTGGGTCAATAAATTATCGCATATGGGCGCCACCCTTAACTCCCGCCCATGGGTGTTGCCCTGGGATTCACAAAGGGCTCGCCTTGACTCCATAGGGGCGTGCCCTTAGACTACAAGGCGCCGCCTCGATTCCTCGCTGTGGGTGTCGCCTCGACCTCAAGGAGGTTTCACCGCACAAGCCCTATTTAATATTATTAATAATAATGGTTTTAGGGTTTATCAATTGAATATTTAGGATATTTAATTATTTGTGTATTATGATACACATACCCTAATTGCATGATTGTATTATTATTAATAATGAATTTATGGTTTAATAAACTACACATATATTATTGAGATATTATAATTATTATATGTTTTGTGAAAAATATGTATGATGCATAGCATGGCCCTTAGACTAATGTGAATGTGGATGTTTTAATTTAAATATTTATTTGTTTGTTTATTTTGGGATATGTAATTTAAATACGGCCTACGTGTCATTTTTAATTTTTAAGCATGTTTGGGATATGTAATTTAAATACGACATGCGTAAGTAGCTTTATTTCAGACTTTATTTATGTTAAGGTGTATAGTATAAATATTAAAGAAGAATAGTCGTCGCTGATGGAGATCACTCAAAATCACAAAAGGCGGCAAAGGATGCATTCTTCTCAAACTTTAATTCGATGGTGGAGACCATTCAGCACATTGCAGACAAATCCATGGAGTTGGAGTTTTAACCTAGGATTGACCTTTGATCTTCATATTGGCTTATAAAGATCAATCTAGTTTTGGGCCATGCTATGACACGTTTAATTTATGTCATTATTATATGCATGTGATGATATGAATGGTATAATGGATGAATTATAGTTCAAATGGTAGGATTAAAATATAAATTAAATCCCTCTCTAGAAATTAAGTCATAAAATGTCCACCATAATTTCACACTTGTCAAGACTTCGATTGACTACATAGGTCATGCCAAAGTAGGGTGCTTCATCTATTTCGTGTGCTGAAATTATTTCCAAGCGTAGGAACTAATGTCGTCAAGCATTATAATATTGTGGGAGTCCATTAGTCATTTCCACAGGGAGTGGTTTCCTAGGTGATCCTTAGGGATTGCTTTCCAATGAATGTGCGATTAAAGTAAAATCTGGGGGGTTGTGATTGATTAATTTATTAACCGATTGACTTAAACTATTGTAAAATTAGAAGGGCGAATGATAGGATCCTTAGGTTTTCGCTCACCACCAACTAGGTAACACCCACCTCTCACTTACAATCTCATCTAGGAGCCATTGATGAATGGTCTTCGATGAGGGATTTAACTTTAAAAGCTTTTGTAAGACAAAGAATAATTGAGCGATATCAAATGCTTGCTCAGAAGATGTGTTTGTACTCTTAGTTTGCATTTGAGATCAAGCACAACGTGTACCAAGAATCTCTCGTTCACACGTTGTCAAGAAGATGCCAAACTAAGGTTTTAGAAGAATTTTCACAAGTGTTCAATATCGTACAAATCCCATTGAAGCACAAAAGAGGGATTGAGGGCTGTTACCTTAAAGGGGGTGAGTTTCCACCGTTAGAACCCTATCATGGAGGTTTAACTCATTAAAGCCGAGAATTGATTCATACTGTTGAACACTACTAGTAAATGGGAATTGAGAAATAAAACTTCAATGGCAAGGTTGAGATATAAAAAACGCAGAGTCTCTCAATGAACACCAAGTTATAAAACCAATTGAAAGATTACAAATGCTTAAAACCTCGACAAGAAGAAAAACTAAGTACTTACTCTATGAAAAACCATAGAAAATGAGAAAAAAGGTTAGAGCGAAATAGAATGAACTCCCTCAACTATGCCCTAAGAGTGAAGCTAAATACAATCCTCATTAGTGATCGAGCTGACGGCGTGCCCTTGCCAAGATTGAAATTCAGCTCGAATCTGCAGATCGCGTATTGAATACCGCAGGGTACCAATTGGTGTCATGGTACCAAGATCTGCCGTGCCTCGATAGCCTTGGGTGCAGGTACCCTTATCTTGGTAGTACCAGCTCCACTACATGTAGATGCAGGGTACCAGTTGGTGTGGCTCTTGCATTTTGGCTGCTACAACTACCCCTCTTCACTTTTAGAGCTACAGGCCTCAGGCAGCGTCTGTGTCGACAAATGATCTACCTTGTTCTTTAGGTGAACATCTCACGAAAATGTGCATGGGACATCGAACAGCTTTCACCACCTTATAAACGGTAGAAAAGGTCAAAAACACCTATTCTACACAAAATGAAAGCAAAATGTGCTTAGGGGCTTAAAAACCTATATAATTGTCGCACTTTTATGTATCCAACACACACCCCAAGCCCTCGTCTTCTTCAGGATCCTTGATTTGAAATAAAGGGTACACTTGATGAAATCACCAAACTGGAATGAACTTCATTAAAACTGTAAACATTTCACCATAACCAAGCAAGCTAACATGTAGAAGTCAACCAAGGACTTATAACTTCTAAAATAAAAAAGGTCTTTTAAGCTTGTAATGACCATGGGTTACACAAATAGGGTTTTCAAGAACAAAATGTGTGTTAGCATGACATGGCTGAGGTCTCTACCCAATTGCCAACACCACCCTATTCTAAGCCTAGATACCACTACTCTTCATGTAAGTCCCGAGAAATTCCAATTTATGGAATAAAGAAGACGAAATATTAATTTTGATTACAAATTGTAATTTAAGTTTAAAAATCTGTAATTAATTCTCTAGATCTCGGATAAGCGAAAGCGAGATCATAAGTTGGAATCGTCTATCGCAAAATCTAGTTGTACGTAAAATTTCATGAATTTAGGAGCGGTCGAATCGGCGCGTTTTGGCGTGTTGTTAAGTCTTGAGTAAAAGCGGGTTACCTGCGACGAGGGCCACAGAGATATGTACTCATGTCCATGAGTGGTAGGAGTAGAAATGATGAAAATGGACTGTTAGGGTAGTGCAGAACATCAAATCTCTAGTAAAGAAGGACGTAATGGGTATTATAGAGGGGTGATTTTAAGTATTGAAATGTGAAATAGCTGCCGTCAACCATCTTCTCCATTTAGCCAAAATAGAAAACGTGAGAGGAGGATTTTTTGGGGGATGCAGTAGGTTGGGTTTTGAGAGAGTTTTAGAGAGAGAGGTGCTTCTCTAGGATCAGGGAAATCGGATAGTTGGATTTCAGCGGAATGAAGGAAAACGTTCTCGCGGAGCGAGCTACATGGACTGATTCTGATTTAGGCAGCTCTCGGTAGGATTTTCTCTATGAATTTTATTCCATTTAGTCTTTTCAAATGTTTGAGTTGATAGAGCCGACCAGAAATTTGTTTGATCGGTCAACATTAGGTCAGTGAATATAGGTTGAGCACAAATGGAGCTGACAGTGGGCCCCCTCCCATAGTGAATGTGGGTATGAACTTGTGTGTTCTTGGTGTTAATCATGTGTTGAATGGATTTGAGACCGAGGAAGTGGCGTGAGATGCGAGGTTCTTAATATGAGCCCAGATGTTTTATTTAGTGTTGGAGCAGTAAACCCTAGAGGTTTCTTGTTCTTAGGAATAGTTACCGAATGTATTTTGGGAAAATATGTGTGATTAAGTAATTAGTCCAGTGCTTGTGTTTTATATCTTATTGATAGGCTAATTTTGATGTTGTAGATGGGTAAATACATAACATGTTGTAACTGATTTTAAGTTTTATGTAAATATATATTCATGTATATATATTTGCATGTGGTTTAAAACTGTATTGGAATTGGCATACATGCATTCCATATGCCTTGCAACATCCTGAGGACTAGGAGTTAAGTGCATGGTATAAGTGCAGAGAAGATGATTCGAGTTAGTCTAAAAATGTTAAATGTATCGGGTAGTCAGGCTTGAAAAAAAAAATCAATCATCGGAGCGGCGATTGATGTATTCATCGGGTAGTCCTGTGAGCAACTTATATATCAATCGTCGGATGACGATTGATATATATACATGGAAAGTTGTCCACTAATAAAATAATAATTCTCGCTACAGGAAGCAGGCGAGTGTGAGAGAGTCGGTGAGACTCGGGATGCGAGTTGGTCATGTAGACATTCAGTAAGATCATGCGTTTGCTTGAATGTGTGTTTAAATTGGAACATTACTTTGCACTTAGGTGGTGAGTAGCCCATTTAGGGCGATTCTCTGCGAGCTTTAGCACCCCGTCAGGATCCCCTTTATTTTGCATTGTGCAAGGTGAAGGTGCGAGGGACTCGCCTCAGCCCTAGAGGCCAGTTTTCAAGCAAAAGCCGAGTGTGGCTTTGATGGTTTCTTCACATGTATTAGAATTTTAGAATTTAATATATGTGTTGTATAAGAGATTAATAACTCTGTAACTACGGGACATGGTCGATATGTTGATGGATATTATCAGATGGCCCAGAGGCCGCTTTTATCCATGCTGTTATCCTGGGATTATATCGACTGTTCGGCGTGTTTATGCAGTATCAGGTTTTGGGCAGAGCTCCTCGCACAAAGGAGACTCGATTCTGGTGGCGCTGGTAACCGAGGGACATCCACCGTAGATTCATCGTTGAAGGGCGTCAACTGACCCCTGGCTTGGGGGCTACACGCCATCCCCTTCTCCATCTCGAGGAAAACGATTCAGATCCACACAATCATCCAACTCATCGAACTCTTCTAAGTCGAGGGGGTCGCCAATCAACAACAAGCTCTCCCTCGTAGGATGTGACTCGTTGAGAGCCTACGGTTCAACCGTTTCGCTTCCCTGTGATGTGCATTTAAACCATCCTTCGATTCTACGCTCCATCCTCTCTTTAAGTGGAGATGTACCTACTCTGGCCTAGGAGCCGGCGATGATGATGGCCCGTAAATACCGTGAGGGGAATGTGGCCGACCGGGAGGCCTTGTGGAGTGGTTCGGCTTTTTGCTTTGCTTGGTTTCAGATGGTCCCAGCCTAGGACAAACTCTCTTTTTTCTCTACCAAAGCCCCTATTCCGTGCCAGCCTTCCACCTCAATCTTGTACTAGGGTCAGGAAGGGATGTGCATGTTCTCGCTAGGGACCTCGTAAAATCCTCATTATACACCATATTACCAAAGTAGTCAATAATTTTCCCATTCATTACCTCTGTTAAACCGGATTTCTTCCTTGCTTGGTAACTTCTCCTTTCCCTTCGGCCCGATCATGTTGTGAATGACCTTATTCATCAATGCATACTTAGGCTTTAATTTCCCCGGGATGAACTCCTTGTGCACAAAACCCCCCATGGGTACCGGGTTGGTGCACATGGTAGTTGCGAACATATTAGCATCAAACTTTGTAATAGCCCTGAGTGGGTAAGGCCTAATAGTGTGGCGGTGGGAGATCATAATGCGTTGATCTAGCGATCGAAATGGCGGCCGACCATTAGTCAGTCCTCGAGATCGTGGTCTCCAAAAGGAATCCACATTCAAATTCCTTCAAGTTGGAATAAAATTCCCCGACAATGGATGGCAACAGCCTTTACTCTCACCGACATTGCAAATTCGATCCCGAATAAACCAGACGAATGGGCGGGTAAAATGGTAAAACATTTCAATTTTCATTCCCCGTTCACAGTGGAACCCTCGCCTTTCAACTAGCTAAACCCACCTTTCTCTCTCGGATTCCGATGATTCAGCAAACATAGCCTCAATTTCTTCGTCTTCGCTCTCACTTTCTTCCTCACTCTTTGATGAAGAACCTTTCCGCCTTCCTTTTCCCTTTTTCACAATATGTGAAGTATTGGCCTTTCGTTTTTTAACAGCTTGCTCCATAGAAGAGCTAGTGGCCTTTCCTTTCCCTGTGTTCTTCGATCTCGCCATAGATATGGCCAAAATGGCGAATAAGTGAACTGCACCATATACACAAAAGTCTCCCAACAACCCATCTCCAGCAATATTGGACTCACCCTTTCAGGATCAGTCAAAACCTTCCTCCCCATATCGCTCGTAGTGATGTCTTAAATCCAACTGTGATATGAACAAACCTAAAGCCACCCCGACACAATCCACACCAATGCAAAGGAAAAACCAGGTCGATTACTCATAGAAGACGAGGCACTTACCACCACGGGTCCAAAGACTTTCAAGCCATGCTAAGAACTATGGATGCCCCGGGTTAGAGTGATGAAGACATTAGAGGAAACCGTTGGTCCTAGGGCTTGCTTGTGAGAGGAGACCGTAGGCACATAGCTCTTAGTTGGGGAGAATATGAAAGGATTCAAAATGGAGAAAAAGGCTCTAAACACTCATTCATCGGGATGGCGGCACCGGTACCACAAGCGTGGTACTGATGTCGCAATCATTGCTTTTTTTTTATCAAGTAATTGTACTAATAGGTGTGGTACCTAAAAATTCACTTGCTACTACCACTTTTTCCTTGATGGGTATCGGTACCAAAAGTGTGGTACCAGTACAACTTTACAAAAATTTCCAAAATTCTCTACATTTTACTTTAATCGTATGCTCGCTGCATTGCTTCAAACCCTCCAAACCGACTTCAGGTTGGCCGACCATGGGTGCTCACACCTCTAGGCACCTTCACGCTTACCTTGGAATCATCCTTACTCCATGTGATCAAGAGTCCTAAGGTTCGAACAAAACTAACAACTCAAGGCTCAAGAAGGGTGCAAAGGGTGACTTAGTATGATTTAGAAGTTTAAAAGAGAAAATATGGCCTAAAATCATCTTTTAACTACGTATGGATGTTCCTCAAAGAATAAGATGCATGTAGTTGACATGGCAAGCTAAAAAAAATGCACAGACTGAAGCAATAGCAAGCAAACATGAGCTTGGGACAGGAAATCAATGACTTGTGTAATTTATGAATGATAATGGATACCTACCAAGATAGACTCTAGAGAATCGAAACGACTGTCAATACGGTCCCAAATATGAAAAAAAAAAAAAAATTTGTGCATGCCTATTATTGTGTAGGTGCAGTGAAACTATATGGAGTGCATACATACAAACGCGGCCGTGATACAACAAAGGTCAATTACCATACTCAAAAGAGCCAAAAATCGAAAAAATTGCATGCACTTAGCCCCCTAAGAACACCGAATTAAACCAAATAGCATGCACTTAAATGCCTTTCGGTGAGGTTTAAAGGTCTTCCTTACAATTCATGGAAGAGCTTGAGCCTCTCTTTGTAGATTCTTAAGCTCTCATATGATTCACGCCTCAATTCATCAAGCTTGTTCATCTCGCAGCAGCCTCGCTGCCCGCTCTTACTCCAAATCAAAATTGCCAAGAGTTTTTAATGGCCCAATATGCTATGTGCTCCATTTCCACAAGGAGATGACATGCCTTGGTTATAAACGCAGCTTCCATAGGAGACATACCAAGAATAGTCTTAAAAGCAAGACGCAGAGGGCTCAAAGAGTCGCCAGGCTCTAAGCGACCAATCCTTGCGATTGGTAAACTGCTTTTTCCAAATGTGTGTGATCTCCTATTACCTAGTCGGGTCAATTCATCGGGTCTAAGGTGGTGTCGCGGAAACTTTGTGTGTGACTCCATACTTTTTAACAAATTTTCAAAGGGTCAGATACAAAAATGAGCCCAATGTACTAATGATTTGCACAAGGCATCCAGCGAAAAATATGTTCTTCTAAAATTTCAAACAACTCAGGTCATTGGGCTTCGGCTGGAATGGCTCACCCACTTAGAAACAGGTCAATCGCCAATAAATGTAAAGGTACCCCACATGAGTGGGGAAAAGGCCCCATGAAGTCTAAACTCCCAACAATCTAAGATCTCACAATTAAAATAGGAGTAAAGAGGGGCATCATGTCTTTGCGGGTCCTCCTGAATGGCTGCACCGAGCAATGTGCGTTTTACAAAAGTCAAAGCAATCTTTAAAAAGAGTGGGCCAATAAAAACCGACTTCCAGGATTTTGTCAATTGTTTTTCTTGCAGAGAAATGCCCTCCACAAGCTTTAGAATGACAGAAGGTGAGTACCCCAATTTGATCATCATTGGATACACACCTTCTCAAATAAATTGATCGTGATAAGATTTGAACAAGTAGGATCATCAAAGTAGTATTTTTTATGTCCACCAAAATTTCCTTCACAGAGTCCATTGGGATGGAATTTGTCCTACTACCAGATAGTTTACTATGTCCGTAGATACACCACGGATTGGGCCAGATAAAGAGCAAAAGTCGTCATCAGTGAAAGTGTCGCCAATGGGTACTCCTTAGTCATCATGAAATCCAATCCAGACAGTGGTCACATCACATTCTTAACTCCTCTTATCCTAATGGTCGTGCCAATTCCTCGACATAGTAGGATCCACCTGGTCAACCAAGGTTAAGATCCCGCTTTAGAGAGCAAGTACTTCATCTCCGCATGGTCGCGAAAATGGTTACAGGAGACCCCACAAATGTAAGATTCCGGTCTTTCAGTGGGCAAAGACTATAGCCAAAGAACTCTTTCCAGAAGGTGAATTGAATTGAGTAGAATCTAGAGTCTTGGCTGCATATTAGATCACAATGCTTATCTTCCCTTGGCCTTTGTACATCCCTATGGGTTAAGTATAAATTACTAGAGCCACATGATCTCGTAATAACCCAAATTAGAGTCATATAGGAGGTGACACTAACATAGTTTCACTTATCAAAGGTCGCCACATGCCTGCGGATCAAATTGTGGGTGACATCCGCAAGCAAATTGCACAAAGGACGCCAGTGCACTAAAATTTTATGAATCTCCTATAAACTCGCATGACCTAAGAATGACCGTGTATATCCTTGACACTTAGCGTAAGCTGAGATCAACCTAACTTTCGCTTATCTACTCTATTCTGCCTCTCTCGATTAATTATATGTCTTAATGATAACTCGTGGTCACCACAAGTGAAGGACACCCTCCCACCCACTAAATTTTTCTCCTAACACCTTCCAAGATTTTAAATTCTCCACATCTCATATGAATGATCCAAAAACAGAGAAATCAGTTTCATGAAAGTCCCCAAGATATGTTCTATCATATCACTAAAATCCCATCATGCAATCGAAGGTTCCCCGGTGCATTACATAACTGGCAGATTTTTCTGAAGGCAAATGTAAATAAAAGTACAGTGTGAATGATTTTCGATCTTCTAGGCAATCTCAATTTGACCAGATCCCGAGCACCCATCTGTAAAACAATGAAATTCATGCCCTACAACTCTCTCCAACATTTGATCCACAAAAAGTAGAGGGAAATGATCTTTCCTAGTGTCATCATTAAGTTTCCTATAGTCTATGCACACCTCCCAACCCAGGGTGACCCGAGGTGAATTAACTACGGGTTCTATTTGCCTCACACAAAGACTCAAAATTAGAACTACTGGCCGACTCCACCACTTGTTATCTCGCGACGGGTAAATAACACCTACATCCAGTAGTTTTAAAACCTCTTTCTTGACAACTTCTTTCATGACTGGATTCAGTCGTCGCTGGGGTTGTTTAGAGGGTTTGACATCTTCTTCCAAGTGAATCATGTGTGTACAAATCAAGGGGTTAATTCCCTTAATATCTGCAATTGTCCATCCTATGGCAGTTTCGTGGGTTCTCAATATCTCAAAAAGTTTATTTTCTTGATCTGACTCTAAAGAGGAGGATATGATTATCGGGAAAGTTTCTTCTACCCCTAGGAGCGCATATTTGAGTTGCGATGGTAAGGGTTTCAACTCAAGCTTAGGTGGTTTCTCTTTCGAAGGTAATACTCTATCTTCACTCAGGCAATTTCTTCAAACTGTGCCCACCATTTGCTTCCCATTAATTTACACTCAGGCTCAATTATGGAGTGTAGAAACTCTAATTCGTATGTGTGGTTACCTCGACACAACTCGTTTACTAGACAAGACTTGAGAGGATCATCATATGAAACATGGTCTATAGTCTCGCAGACAATGTAGGCCTCTATCATATTTACCTCACATGCCTCATCATCCCATATCTCCTTGATAACATTGAAGATATTCAAATTAATACCATGTTACCAAAAAGATAACGCCATTAGTCCTCCCCTACTAATGTAGCATGGCATTGGCAAGTGGCCAAGAATCACTGAATCGAGTCCCTTGATTCACTGGCTGTGCTGAGGCCAAGAACAACAAAGTCCACAGAGTGAGAACTTGTCTACTTGCACTAATACATCCTTCACTATCTCTAGGAATTTTCAAGATCACGGTCAATTAGCCGGGCGGGCATATTAATGCTATAACTCTTTAACCCTAGCCCAATATATACCAGTATGGTAACAAGTTAACACTGGGCCTCCCAAGTCCACTCGTGAGTATGTCCCAATTTGAATTCCACCACTCATGGAAATGGCATTTAGGTCTTGCATTGGGGACGTTGTTCCTAATCAAGGAGGTAATCGCTCACCATGAATGCGTCCGTTGACACTTAACTTTCTTTTTCTTCACAATGTACAAGTCTTTCAAAAACTTCTGCATCTGATTTAATTTGCTTAATGGCATCCAACAAGGGTGGATGTTTACCTTAACCTGCTTGAAAACTCAGAGATTTCAGAGGATTGTTCATTTTAGGAACTCTCAACCTATGAGGGTATGGAGTAGGAGGGACATGGGAAGCTTTATATTTTTCTGGCTCAACATCAACAACATCTATCCTAGGAACATGAGGCCCATCAGACACCTCATAATCCCTTAATGATTCATTTTGAAAATCTTTTGTTGTTTCTTTGGACAATTCCTTGGGCTGAATGGTTTTATCAATTGTTTTTCCACTTCGAAAAGTGGTGACAACCTTTCAATGTTCAAAGGTTACATCATTTGGACTTTAGATTCCAATAGTATTTTGACCTTGAGGGTTTTGGATGGTCTCGATATGGAGTTTCCTTTTCTTGCTGAAAATTTCATACAAGAAAGTCAACTGAAGATTCAGATCTCAAGCATCAATTAAGGCTCGAAATTCGTTGTTTGTGGATCACAGAGCCTCGGGGACAAATCACCAGGTCACAATGTCCTCCAAACTTCTTATGTGGAGGTTGGTAAACCCTGTTGGTTTTGATTCCTTGAGAAGAGGGGTGAAACCCTTGGTTAGGATTCGCAGGAAATCCTTGAGGACCTTGATTTTGGAATTGAGGGGCTTGATTCAGAAAACCTTGGTTTTGGAAGTTCTGTCCTTAGTTATTTGGAAAATGATTTTAGCCTCCCTTATTCCTCCAACTAAAATTCGGGTGCTTACCCCATCCTGGATTATAAGTTTCAGAGTATAGAGAATTGAAGGGCTTCCTTTGGTAATTAAGAGCATTAGTCATCTATCTCGATCAAGCCTTGACTCGAGGAAGGTTAGTAGCTTAATGGTTGAATGATGGGTCATCGCAAATGATGCATGATTCTCCACCTGTGATCCTATAGGCACCGAAGGTACCTGGGTACAATACCACCTCATTCACTTTTTCAATTTGATGGCCTCTAACTCCTAGTTAAATCTGGTTATTTTCGCTGTTGGTCATCATTCTTAGTGATGTATTCCTCCTCCTGTAGGTGTATCGTGACTTTAGCAAAGGTCTGGGGAGGTATTAGTCTCCCAAGTTCGTGCATTTTCTGCTATTGTATAAAAAAATTGCACAGCCTCCCTAGCGCTTTTCTCATAGAACTCCCCTGCACACATCATCTAGATGTATTGCGTGTTATTCAGGGACAATCCTTGGTGAAAATATGCAACAATTTGTCCAACATCCAAACCATGATGGGGGAGAGCGTGGGAGGAGGTCCTGAGAGATTCTTCCATACACAGCGAAAGGTTCACCCAGCTTTTCGAAAAGTTTTGATTGCTTGCATGAGTGCATTAGTACATGCGGAGGGTGGGATCTACAGAATTCATTCCGCATAGTCTTCCTAAGTGAAAACGAATCGGGAGCCAAGAGAGGAAACCATATTTCGCCTTTTCCTTTTAGAGAGAATGGGAATAAAACCATACAAATTATATGGAGGATCCTAGAGAGCGAAAGCACCGCAAACATTCCTAAAATCCTCATGAATGAATAGGGTTCTTTAATCGACCCCCTTGATACACAGGAGAAGAGACGAATCATCTAGACTCATAAGGAACTGCTAAATTTCCTTCGTAGGCTAATACATGAGTTTGCTGTGGTTCTCGAGGTTGTATCTTCAAGGGTCCTTTCACATTGCAAAGGGGCAGGGGAGCTCGATATTGGATTTGGCTTAAAATTAACATTTCTCATTCCGCCGGTTTCCGGCTGCGCAACACTCATCTCCTCACGTGGGAGGTTCATAGTGGTCTTTGCGGGGTTACTGCAACCTCGGGTCATTTGACAAAAGAGTTTGCTGATTCTCGGAATGTTCCATTAGAGGTTTAGGGTTCTCTTGAAACAAACGTTTTTCTGTGAACTCTTTAGGTTGTCTTTGAGGTATAACTCTTGCAAGTCGGCATTGCTCTTCACGATCCCAAACCGACATGCACCAATATTACCCCAACTAGACATGTATCCACTTCTATTATCTACAAAAAGAATTAAAGGAAAAAGGTAGAGAACGTATCGGATTTGCAATGCAATTGCTAATTACCACTAGCTATCTCTGATCTACCGAGTTTCACCAATTCCTTTAAACGGGGCCAAAAATGCTTCATCTATTTCAGGCCGAAATTATTCCCAAGCCGTAGTCGCCACATTATAATACCGTGGGAGTCCACGTCATTTCAACTAGTGGTTTCCAGGTATCCTAGGATACTTTCCAATGAAATGTTAAATAAAGTAAAATTTGGGGGTTGTGATTGACGATTTATTAACCGATTGACTTGAACTATAAATTAGAAGGGCTAATGATAGGACTTTAGGTTTCAGCCACCACCAACTAGGTAACACCCACCTCTCACTTACAATCTCATCTAGAGCCATTGATGAATGGTTCGATGGGGATTTAACTCTTAAAAGCTGTACAAAGAATAATTGAGCGATATCAAATGCTTGCTTAGACAATGTGTTTGGACTCTTAATTTGCATTTGAGATCAAGCACAACGTGTACCATGAATCTCTCGTTCACACATTGTCAAGAAGATGCCAAACTAAGGTTTTAGAAGAATTTTCACAAGTGTTCAATATCGTACAACTCCCATTGAAGCACAAAAGAGGGATTGAGGGCTGTTACCTTGAAGGGGGTGAGTTTCACCGTCGTTACACCCTATGATGAGGTTTAGAAACCTCAAAGCCAGAATTGATTCATATAATTGTCAGAACATTAGTAAATGGGAATGAGAAATAATACTAATGGCAAGGTTGAGATATAAAAAAGAAGAGTTTCTCAATGAACACCAAGTTATAAAACCAACTGGGGAAGATTACATAAAATGCTTAAAACCTCTAATAAGAAGAAAAACTAAGTAATTCTACCTCTATGACAAACTATAGAAAAATAAGAAAACACTCTAAAGGCGTTTAAAACCTAGAATCCGAACTCCTAACATCGCCTTAAAGTGGGCTTAAATATTAATCCTCATTAGTGATCTCAAGTAGTGATCAGCACGAGCGTGGCCCTTGCACTAAGATTGAAATTATGCTCAAATCTCGCAAAGATCACATAAGCTGGTACCCCACCACCAAGGTGGTACCGGGCACTGGGTGCAAGTGCAATCGGCATCTAACAAAATTGGGTACCACATTCACTATCCCGTATTGGTACCATTGTTCCACTGCATGTGGGTACCGGTACCACTGCCTCCACAGTTGCCCCTCTTCACTTTAGAACTACCCGGGCCTCCGACGTTCTTAATCTGGCTAACCATGATCTACGCTTGTTCTGGTGGGAAACCAAACTGGGCTACTAAAATGTGCACTGACATCTAACAACATGCACACGAAAGATAAAAACGGTAGAAAAGGCCAGCACTCTTATTCTACACAAATGAATGCAAAACATGAGCTAAGGGCGAAATTTATAAAATGTCTGACTTTGGCGTATCCAACACAAGGTATGTAATTCATCTTAGTAAGGCATGATGATAATGGTGATATCCATATGTATGAAGCCATGGACTTTACACAAAACATGACCTAGGGCATTAATGGATTTTGCATTTATTATATGATCGCCAAGTCCTATGGGGAACTTAAGAATTGCATTAGATACAATCGTACGGTTACCTACCTAAATAACCAGACTTTGGGTGATAAGCCAAAAGCTTTCTTAGAGTTTGGTGAAATATGGATTCACTAAAGTCTCAAATATTGAGATTATCCAATTAAAAAACAAGAGGGTTAAATTATTTGCAATATTTAGTGGGAGTATTTTATGCCTCACATATTTAATTATTGAAATTCTAAAATACTTAGCATATGACTTGTAGATAATGGAAACAAACAACACACCAACTTTGTCACTGTGATCAGTCCTTGAGAAGGACAAACTTCAGACAGATCAACTTCTCGACCGCATAGAAACTGAGAATCGTCACATGTGAGTGAAGTTGTATGTCTTAGATGAACCTATCCCTGAAGAACCTGCAATAAATGCTCCCAAGGCTCAAAGGGATACTTATATTAAGCATCAAAATGATTCAGTCGATGTTAAACGCCCATGCCACAATTATAACTGAGCTTCAAAGGCAGCTTGATATGGCGCATTTCACTATGATAGCCTGTCTCAAGGAAACGTTCCAAGAGCAGACTTGCATTAAGAGGTTTGCCACCATAAAGGCATTGCTTTCCTGCAAAATGGTTGTAGGCAGCTCAATCAACCCTCATGTCTTAAAAATGAAGGGCTACCAAGATCATCTTGAGAAACTTGGTCTACCGATTAGCCAAGAATTGGCCACTAATATCATTCTCCAAACTCTAACTAATGCTTATGATGGTTTTTTTATGAACTACAATATGCATAACATGGAGAAAACGATTTTTGAGTTGCACGGGATGATTAAGACTGTTGAACATAATATTAAGGCTACTAGTAATGTTCTGATGGTTCAAAAGGGTAAGGGTAAGGACATGAGGAGGAAATGGGTAACAAAGGGCAAGGCCAAGGATAATAAGAAGCCCAAGCCCAATCTTGATACTAAAGGGAAAAAGCCTAAAACTAAGCAGCCTAAGGCTAAGGAACCAAAGGAAAGGCAATGCTTCTTCTGCAATGAGCAAGGTCATTGGAAAAGGAATCAAGCTCTACTGAAGATCCAAGCAGCTAAGGGTCATGACTACATCTTCGTGCATTTATGTAATATAAGTCAATTTATCTACTTTTGTTTGGCGGGTATTGATACTGGTTAGGATCTCACATTTGTAAATGTGCGTGGTCTCAAACAAGATCATTGGCTAAAGGCAAGGTGCATGAAATAGTAGTTTTAAGTAAGAGTTGCCGCTGCCGTAGGAACTTATTATTTATCGTTGCCTTCGACTAGTTTTGGAATTAGATACTGTTTTATGTCCTCATATGAGTAGAATATTATTTCATTCTTGTTTGACATGGATTGATTTCCTTTATTAAGAATACTTGCTCCATTTATTACTTGGATATCTTTACTGGATGCTCACTTATCAAATGGTCTCTATATCATAAACCATGACAATCCAAATGCAAAGTCAATCTATAACATTAATACTAAAAGGTTTAGATGTAATGATTTAAACACAACATATCTTTGGCACTGTCGTTTATGCCATATAAACGAGAAACATATTTCCAAGCTCCATCAAGATGGACTTTTACATTCATTCGATTTTGAATCTTATGAAGTATGTGAATCTTGTTTTCTAGGCAAAATGACCAAATCACCCTTTATAGGTCATAGTGAAAGGGTTGATGATTTATTAAGCCTTATACATAGCGATGTATGTGGGACGATAAGTTCTACTGCCAGAGAAAGCTACCAATACTTCATTACCTTTACAGATGATTATAGTAGATATGGATATCTCTATCTGATGAAACATAAGGATGAGTCGTTTGAAAAGTTCAAAATATTCAAGAATGAGGTACAAAACCAACTTGTTAAAAGTATTAAGGCTCTTCGAACAAATCAAGGTGGTGAATACCTAAGCCAAGAATTTATTATCATCTTAAAGATTGTGAAGAAGCCACAATTGACTCCACCACTAACACCCCAATGGAATGGTGTTTCGTAACGGAGAAATAGAACTCTTAGTTAGATATGGTTCATCAATGATGAGTCAATCAGACTTTCCACAGCCTTTTGTGTATAGTTTAAAATCGTCAGATTTACTTAACCAGATTCCATCTTAGTCGCTCAAAAGACACCATATGAGATATGGACTCGGGAAGCCTCCAGTTTGTCTTTTCTTAAAATTTGGGGTCGGCCGATCTCTCAGTACTAGCGTTCCAAATCGAGCAATGTTTTTGTGGGTATCCTAAAGAAACAAAAGGATACTACTTCTTCAATAGTTCAGAGAACAAAGTGTTTGTTGCTTGAAATGCTATATTTTTGGAAAGAGAGCACATATCCAAAGGAACTATTAGGAGTAAAATTCAGCTTGAAGGAATTCGAGCACCACAAAGAAGCATTGAACCGGTTATGGAAACTCAACTGGTTTGTTGTTGAACCTACACAAGTAACACAAGACCTAAGAAGGTCTGGTAGGATACGTCAAAATCCCAAGAGATATGGATTTCTTGTAACTAACAATCATGATGTCATTCTCATGGATCATGGTGAGCCTGCATCCTAGCAAGAGGCCATATCTAGTCCAGACTCTAGAAGGCTAGAAGCCATGAAATTTAAGATGCAATCCATGTATGATAATCAAGTTTGGACCTTGATTGATCCACCTAATGGTCTAAAGACTATAGGGTGCAAGTGGGTCTTCAAAAAGAAGACCGACATGGATGGCAATGTGCATACCTTTAAGGCACGATTGGTTGCAAAAGGTTTCAAGTAAACACATGGTGTTGACTATGGTGAAAATTTTTCACCGATGGCTATGCTTGAGTCTATTAGAATCCTATTAGCCATAACTGCATACTATGATTACGAAATATGGCAAATGGATGTCAAAACAACATTTCTTAATGGAAAATTGCTCGAGGATGTGTACATGACACAACCAAAGGGTTTTGTCAATCCTGAGAATGTTGGAAAGGTATGTAAGGTTCAGAGATCCATTTATAGATTGAAGCAAGCATCTCGAAGCTGGAATCTTCGTTTTGATGAAGCAATTAAAGTATTTGGTTTTATAAAAAATGAAGATGAACCTTGTGTTTACAAGAAGGTTAGTGGGATAGAGATAGTTTTTCTAGTGCTTTACGTCAATGACATCCTACTCATTGGAAATGACATCCCGCCTTGCACGTCAAGTCTGGGCTAGGCACCGTTTTTCTCAATGTGAAAGACTTAGACGAGGTCGCTTATATTCTGTGCATTAAGATCTATAGAGTCGATCTAAAAGAATGATTATGCCCCAAGGTCGAGTAGCTACATATAGACAAAGTACTCAATAGGTTCAGTATGCAAAACTCTAAGAGGGGATTTTTGCCTGTGTCATGGCATTAGTCTAAGTAAGACTCAGTGTCCAATGATGCAAGATCAGCGAGACCGCATGAGTAAGATTCCATATGCTTCTGCTATTAGATCTATCATGTATGCGATGTTGTGTACTCGACAGGATGTGTTATATGCCTTCAGTATGACTAGTAGATACCAGTCAGATCTAAGTGAAAGTCACTGGACAACAGTTAAGAATATCCTTAAGTACTTCAGAAGATCTAAGGATACATTATTACTTTATGGAGGACAGGAAGATGAGCTAGTTGTAAATGGTTACACTGATGTTAGCCTAAATCTCGAAAAAGGTGATTTGTGACGCAAATAAGCTTTGTGTTTTGTTTGAAGCGGAGGTTATTAGTTGAAAAGTTCAAAGCAAGACAATCAGAGCCGATCTCTACCATGTATAATGAAAGTAAGAGTCGCAGACTACAGCCTAAGGAGGTCGCTTTGGATCAAGAAGTTCATCATTGGACTTGGAGTGGTCTATACTAACCCTATGGACCTATTTTGTGATAATAATGGGGCTATAACATAAGATAAGGAACCTAGATCACACCAAAGATCCAAACACATACTTAGACGTTTTCATCTCATTTGAGAGATTATTGACAGAGGAGATGTCAAGATATGCAGAGTATCTACCAATGACAACATTGCAGATCCACTAATTAAGCCACTCCCACAAGTGAAGCATGAGAGTCATATTAGGTTAAGGGGCATGATACATGCCTGGGCCTTAGCGCAAGGATATTGTTAGTGATGTGCCTGGCAATAGTGTAATTGTTATTACTATTTCAATAATAAAGAGGCATTTTCATTATCATCTTGTACTTTAATTTGGTGATTTACTCTATGAATAGTTGATTCACTTATGGTCATCATGTGTGACTTGATAGTAGAACCTGGACTTCAAATTAATATTACCTAAATTGTCCCCATCGTTCATTCTTGGTGGAGCAATAGTGAATTAAGACTAGTATGGAGTGTGACTGATGATCATGTTCTATTGATCATGGATATATGATAGTTAAGTTAGCCTATATACATGTCAGGAACATTGTATCAGATCGACCCACCAATGTGAGAATACCATACGGACTATAAGTCACAAATACTTCTCATCATAATAATGTCTTTTCTTTTTCCTTCATTTAACACTGTACCATAGGTCCCTACATGAGGAGCTATGTTTGTGACACGCTTCAACATCATTTGTAATGTGGTGGTACATAGACTGTAGCTTAGACATAGAATAAATCATGTAAAGGACACAGTGGATGGTGACGCATCTTCCTTTGAGAGATATCCGTAAGTCCCCCCACATGTGACACTAGAAATTGCATGGCCATGCTCAAATGAATTAGTAAGGGTTATTAATGTCATTTGTATTATCGCCATGGAGGTCAGAGAAAATTGCATGATCAATAACTTTACAAGGGACATATAGTCCATGACTCAGGTTCAATTAAGATATCCTTTATGACAAAGGAATACGCTATTTATACAGGTGGATTAGGTTATGTCAAGCTATTAACATCCACATAATTTGGGTGGTCATAATGCCTTGCTAGAGGCTGCTTATGATCCGTGGGTTCAAAATGGGTTTTTGAGCCCACTGCCAACATTATGTGGACCTATAAGGCCACACACATAGAATGGGCCGGAAACCAGCCCTTGGGTTTAAAATTGGTATTTAAATCTAAGGGATCCCTATGCGGATTCATTCATTCATTTTCACGCTTGAGAGAAGCGGCTAGGGTTTTCGTGAGACTCAACTCGGTGCTAGCACATTCTTTTCTCTCTCGATTTCCAAGAAGTCTCATTCATGTGGATAACTATAGAGGGTGGAGTGATCCCACTGTGTCTTTCAGTTCGACAAGGAGGGTTTGACTCACACACAAGGCTGCGGAACAAGGATCTTCCAACACAAATAAGGTATTCTTCCATCCTTAAATCATCTGATCGGATCACAAGGATCTCTGGTCGGGTTAGAAAAAGGCGAAACTTTTAAAATTTTCCGTTGTGCATGTATGCTTAATCGCCATTAGAAACCTAACATTTTCACCACTAGATTTGACCTCAAGTTCATATGTTTTGTGTTTATTTCCCTTGTAAGATCCCTTCATGATTAAAAACCATGGTACAAACTAAATTAACCAGTTGAATGTACAAATAAAAAATGTTATTGTTGAGCTGTAAATAGAATGTTGACTTGTAAATAGAATAGGAGAATTGTTTCAAAATCCCTTAAATTAAGGGATTCAATTAGTTTCCTTTTTCTATTTTTAGGAATAAATTAGTTTCCTTTTTATGTCTCTTGTTTCCTTTTTTCCTTCTCTTGTAATCCTCTATATAAATAGTGTGTATAGTCAATCTAAAATATAGAAAATTATCACTTTTCATCCCATATTTCATATCAGGGTATTAGTGCAGTAGGTTTCTAAAACCTGGGCATCATTTTAGCCTTCATTGCCATTTTTTCTGGCCTTCATAGCTGGATTTTTTGCTTAGTTCACATTTTTTCTTTCTCTGCTTTGTTTTGCTTTGATTTCTGAAGGCAAAACAAGGTGTTTCACATCAAGTTTTTTTCATGAAAGATGTCGAAGGTTGCAGAGACTACTATTATAGCACAATCCAAGGAGATTGTTCGACCTCAGCAACCAGGGGAATTGCAAAATATTCAGGCTGCATATAGGCTGGATGGAAAAAAATTACCTTAAATGGTCTCAATTTGTTCGCACTATACTAAAAGGGAAAAGGAAGATTAGCCATCTTATGGGTACAAGGCTAAAACTAAGTGATCCTTGTTTTGAAGTATGGGATGAAGAAGATTCTATGATTATGGTGTGACCGTGGAATTATATGACTCCTTAGATTAGCGACACATGTATGTTCTTAGCTACGGCTAAGGATATTTGGGACGTAATCCAACAAATGTATTCAAAAGCTAGAGATATGGCTTAAGTATATGAGGTCAAGGTGAAGACGATTGCTGCAAAACAGGGAAGTAAAGCAGTTACTAAATATGCCAATCAATTGAAAACTTTGTGGAAAGAACTTAATCATTATAGGGTGATAAAAACCAAATGTCCTGGGGATGCCACTATTCTAAAGGATTTCATTGAGCAACATAGAGTCCTTGATTTTCTTGTTGGGCTTAACCCAGAATTTGATCAAGTGCGAATCCAGATTCTTGGCAAGCAGGAGGTTTCATGCTTTAATGAGGTGGTGGCAGCGATTAGGAGGAGGAAAGCCAAAGTGTATGCTTGAACCCTGAACCTTGGATGGATCAGCCTAGTAGCAACGAGAATATCGGAGAAGGAAAAAATGATCTGCCTAAACACTTAGGTAGAGACAATCAGTGGAAGGTGATGAGTGCCCAAAACACTCATATTATACTCGCGTCGGTCTTTCATTTTTACATTTATTCTATAGTAATTTCATAGTTTTTGTGACGGGCTCTGATTTGGTGTCTTGTTTGGTTACAGGTACAATCGAGCAAAAAGAGCAGCTCTTGGAAGCATTTTTTTGGAGCAATGGGGACCAAGGCAAGAAAGTGGCTGTCACGTCGCAACGTCTCCACGTCGCGACGTCCCTAGCCTCATGAAACCAGCGTCATGACATCTGCTCCAATCGCGCTGACGTTACCAGCGTGCTTGACGTCGGCCACGAGATCTGCCCTCATCATTAAAAGCAAAATAGGGCTCAGAAAACCAGGGGATCGGGGAAGCGTAAGAACCAAGGCACGAAATTCGGAGCGGTGGCCACGGACTTAGGAAGTGCCGGGATTGTGCCTTTCATTGTTTGGATATTTTTCGGATAGGAGAATGATGTTTTTACCCTCTTAAACATTTTCTTGCACCATTCACTGATGTTCTAGATCTATTTCACAGGAGTTATATTGAACCTTGTCATATGTTCATGGATTAAAGTTTGAAACTTTATATTATTCAGTTATTTCTCAATATGTTGTAACTATTCTATGCTATAGTTTGTCGTATGTTGATGTCGGCCAACATTGGCATAATTACCTTTGGAGATCGAGATTCGAGATGAAGGTATTCGGGGATCACGGGTAGAGTAGACGATTGATTCGGTAAATAGAATATTAGACACGAAGGTAGCAGTGGGGTGGGACGTGTGCATTTCGAGGAATACTGAGTCGGGATAGAGATATACCCGATTCTATTCGCGAGAGAGGCGGATATACCTCGAGAGAGGATACCTTGTAGAAAGATCACCTCGCCATTGACATGTGTAAATATCTTGAATAATATATTCGAAGATTAATCCATTGAGCGTGACGAGGGAGATATAACCCTAATTTCAAAAACCAATACTTTAATTGAATCAATAGTTTAGGTAATCTTTATATATTTGAATTCCCTCCTAGAGTCATCTTTCAGATATTATCTAAAAAGCAGAACCTTTGTAGTCAATACACCTGTCCTTGTGGATCGATATCTGTACCATGCGTACACTATACTACTTGGGGCTACGCGTGCACTTGCGCATATAGGCGTATATTTTATACACCACGTTTTCCTCCGGTCAAGTTTTTGGCGCCGTTGCCGGGGACAGGTTTAGATTGATATAGAGAATTAAGCAAATAGATATTACTCTGAAATTTTCTTTACTTTTGTTTATTTTTACAAGTGCTAGTAATTTGGTTTTGTTGAACAGGTGTGTTATTGCGGTATAGGTTTCGGTAAGTACATCGAGCATCGAGATCAAAATAACCAACACACATTTGATCGAGCGAAAAGACCTTACGCACAGTGCGCGAGCGAAGAACAAAAGCGGGTTAGAAATCAATAGTCATGGAAAACAGCGAAGAAACGAAATCTTGGCATTGAGCAGTTAAACCATAGAAGGCGAATTGGGAATCACGGGAAGGAATCAAGCACCCGGGCCATTTATACTGACCATATGATCCTTTCATGCTATTAGATGAGTTCGTATTACCTGTATTGTTGAGACAATTTATCAGACGGCCACTATTTAGCCCGAACAATTTCGAGATTGAAGTGATCCGCGGTCACGGATGCTTGAATATCTTATTCCATGGACTACCCCATGAGAACCGAATATGCATTTGACTTCTTCCTCGAAGTTTGCGATACTATCAAATACAAGCGGGTTGCGGAAGAAGCTCACAAGGTTCACGGTTGTTTCCCCACTTTCGCTCGGGATGGGAGCCGAGTGCTTGGGCAACGGTCGATACCGAGGATTCCATTACCATGGAATGATTTAGTGCAAAAATTCCCGACTAAGTTCTTCCCACCTTCGAAAAGTGTGCACAACTTGTGCGGGGGAGATCAATACCTTTGGACAGTGGAGGGGAGAACACGAGCGAGGAAGAACATGGGGCGATTTCACGGTGTGCGGAAGTGCCGCTGCGACGGATGGATGCGAGTCCGCACACTTCTATAATGGGCTGAAAATGCAACTAGAACAATGATTGATGCTTGGCTGGAGGAACCTTGATGAAGAAAACCACGAGATAAACATGAAATCTTAGAAGATCTTTGCGACTAACACTAATCAATGGCTAGAGAGGCTACACCGGTAAACACGGTGGGTGGCACAGATAATGAGGTCCTCAACAATCTGGTGAATCATGTGAGCCACGGTGACTAGGAAGTAGTTAAATAGGCCTGACAGGAACATAAGCGCCCAATCCAAACCAACCAATGGGAGTTATGTGAGATGCATGGTGGACCACACACTTGATGCGAAATGTCGGTCGGGAAACTCTGATGGAAGCGGCCCGGTACGTGTCCGGGTTTAATCGGGAGATCAATCCACGGCAAAAGGACCATATGGAAGCAGGTTATCCAGAATCGAGAATCGGGGCCAGGGGTGGCGAAATAATCGGGCAGAATAGTCGAACAATCAAGGAGTATGGGTGAAGTAATAACTAGAGACAATATGCCATCAAGCGAACTATTAGACACCCTCACGAAAAAAAATTGGATTTAGAACAAGCTCTAGCACAGATGTTAACTTCCCATTCTGCTTTCATGAATGAAACTAAAGCAAACATGCAGCAGCAAGCAACCCAGTTAAACAATCAAGCAGCGCAGCTGAGAAGTTTGGAGGCACAAATGGGCCCGAATGGCGACTAAGCCGACGAAGGCAAGCAGGGTTCTTTCTTGAGAGCAATTCGAGTAAACCCAAGAAGAGATGGGAATGAGCATGTTAAAGCAGTCATGCTGAGAAGTGGGAAAGAATTGGAATCACGGTTGCAACCCCCGATCGTATTAACGGAGTTAGGGGCTGAGAAGGTCATTCAACGAGCAAAAGATGATGCGAGATAAGAAACGTACCTCAGAGAGCGATCATCGAGAGAACTGCTTGCCTTGAGCCCGGCCACCGAGTTCCTTGCCCGCAGCGTCTCGAAACATAAATGGATAAGCAATTCAAATTCATGGATGTGTTCAAAAAGTTTGCACATCGATATCCCATTTCTTTGTGCCCTAGAGCAGATGCCCAGTTATGTAAAATTCATGAAAGACATCTTGTCCCATAAGAGAAGATTAGCTGATTTCGAAACAGTGAACTTAACTGAGGAATGCAGTGCCATCCTTCAGAGGAAGCTGCCGCAAAAGCTCAAGGACCCAGGCAGTTTCACTATCCCTTGCACCATTGGAAATGCTATCTTTGAGAGAGCCCTATGTGATTTGGGTGCCAGCATTAATCTTATGCCCTTATCCATTTTCAAACGTTTGGGATTAGGAGAAGCCCGCCCGACTACAGTCACTCTTCAGCTTGCAGACAGATCTTTGAAGCATCCGAGAGGGATAATAGAAGATGTCTTAGTAAAGGTCGACAAGTTTATCTTTCCAGCAGATTTCATTGTTTTAGACATGGAGGAAGATAAAGAAATACCGATAATCTTGGGAAGACCTTTTCTAGCAAGCGGCGAAGCGATAGTTGATGTCTGGTGATTGGCTGAGAGTACAAGAAGGAAGTAAAGTTGATGTGTTTACAGGCAGAGTGAGACACCCGACGAGAAAGTGATACTTGCTTCATGGCGGGAAATGGTTGAGGCTATAGTGTCTAGCCAAAGTGGGTCTCGATCCTTTGGAGACTAGCCTAGTGGAGGAATGAGTGCGAGGAGACACATTGAAGGCAGAAGAATATGTCATATGGATGTGGACTCTTTCGAATGATAGACGGAAATACTTCGAATCTGCAGGTGAAGGAGTTAAAGCGGTCCCATCGATTGAGCAACCACCCAAGATGGAACAAAACCTCTACCTAGCCATTTGGAAATGCATACCTTGGGAATTAGAATCTACACTACAGTGATCATTCTGCAGCATCTTTGGTGTACTAGAGGAAGAGAAGTTATTGAGGTCCTCAGGATCCTGAGCATGCACTCGGATGGTCTCTGGGCGATCTCGGAGGTTCGATCCTTCTATGTGCATGCATCGTATTTTACTAGAAGAGGGACATGAGCCTTCGGTTAGGCGCTGAGAGAAGGTTAAATCAGCAATGAAGGAGAATTAGTCCGTAAGAAGTGCTAAAATGGCTAGACAGGGTGATTTATCCATTTCGAATGAGTGTATGGGTATAGCCCGAGTTAAATTTAGTCTTAGAAGAAAGGAGGAACAAGCATCATCAGGGTGAAAACAACATCTGCTGCCATCGCGACGATTCTGGGTGATTTGTATTGATTATCGGAAGGCTGAACAAGGCCACTCGAAAGATCACTTTCCTTTGCCGTTTTTAGATCAGATGCTCGATCGACTAGCAGGTTATGAATATTATTGCTTTTTAGATGGATATTCCGGTTACAACCAAATTGCCATAGCTCCTGAAGATCAGGAGAAGACAACATTCACTTGTCCTTATGGTACATTCGCATTCCGGCGGATGCCCTTTGGACTGTGCAATGCACCGGGTACTTTTCAACGATGTATGATGGCCATATTCTCGAGCATGGTGGAAAAAGACCGATTAAGTCTTCTTGGGCGATTTCTCGGTAATGGGAAATTCATTTGATAATTGTTTAGGAACTTGAGGTATGCGGCAAGATGTGAAGGGACCAGCAGTACTCAATTGGAAAAGTGCCATTTCATGGTACAAGAGGGTATTAATCCTTGGACATCGGATCTGTGAGAGGGATTGAGGTAGATAGGGCTGAAGATTGGAAGCAATCGAGAAGTTGCCTCCACCCTCGTCGATAAAGGATTGAAGTTTTCTAGAGCCCGCAGTACAGTTCTATAGGCGGTTCATCAAGAGTTTTTTCACAGCAGATTGCAAAACGACATCTAACCTACTAGTCAGGGATCCCATTTGAATTTGATTCCTGATGTTTTGTGCATTCTCGGTGTTGAAGAATAGCAAGTTAGTTTGAGCTCCCTATTGTTGTGGCACCCCAGTTAGGTCTTTCCTTGAACTCATGTGTGACGCCGACTTCGCGATTGGGGCGGTTCTAGAGGCGAAAGCAGAGAAAATCTTTCAGGTAATCTATTATGCTAGTAGAACCTTGAATGATGCTATTGAATTAATGCCGCTCTGAGAGAAAAGAATTTGTTAGCCATTGTGTTTGCTTTTGATAAGTTCGAGGCCATATTTGATTAACAAAGTCGTGGTGCCTGCGATCATTACGCCCATTAAGTACTTGATGACCAGAAGATGCAAAACCCGATTAATTCGGTGGGTCCTCTTGTTGCGAAGAATTCGATGTGGAAATTAAAGAGCGAAAGGCGAAGAGCACAGTGGCAGACCATCTTTCCACACATTGGAAGAGCGAGAGATGATGTCCCATTGGTGCCAATTTCGGACGAGAAACTCCTAATATTGAGGGGAAAGAGGGGCGGTTCCATGGTTCGCGATTATGTGAATTATTTGGTAGCTAAGTAGTCCCTCCGGAATTTAAATGCTCCAGTGAAAAAGGAGTTTTTGTACGCTTTAAACACTACTATTGGGGAGGGAGCCAATTCTTTCTGGTGCTAACGACGTCGGAGTCATAAGGAGATGTGTTCCAGAAGATGGAAATCTGAGCATTCTAAACCATTGTCACACTTTGCAGGTGTAAATTTGGACACTTTAATGGCAGAGAGCAGCGGCTAAGGTCAAACTGTCCCAGTTTCTTGCCTTGTGTTTAAAGGGATGCTCTTCAAATTCGTTTCCACTTGTGACAAATGTCAGCGAATGGGGAACATCTCTAAGAAAGGGCAGAGCCACCCCACTGCATCCCATTTGGAGTAGAATTGTTTTGATTTATGGGGATAGATTTCATGGGACCATTTCACCGTCATCTGACTTGTACATCTTGTTGGCGTGGGCCATGTCTCGAAGTGGGTAGAGCTGATTCCTACATACCCAATGATGCGAGTTGTGGCTCAATTCTGCGCGACAATATATTCCACGTTTTGGAACTCCTCGAGCCTTGATCACCAGATAATGGTACCCATTTCTGCAATAAAGATAGTGATGGAGTTTTAAAAAGTATGGAGTACGTCATCGTACATCGCTTGCATATGCCCACGGTCAGCGGACAAGCGAGTATCAAACTCGAGAAATCGAAATACATTCTCGAGAAGACGGGTTAACGACTCGGGGAAGGATTGGTCTAAAGATGGGCGATGCACTGCGGGCATACCGTACGGCATTTAAAACTCCTTTGGGTATATGCAGCTCAGAATCGTTTATGAGAAAGCGTGTCTCAGTGGAATTGGAGCATGTCGGGCCTATTGGGCGCTCGGCTTGATTAAACATGGATGGTACATTGGTGCGGCTTATTGCTCGACTTCCCGGTGGTGGATGAATTACGAAGCGAAGCTTATGAAAGCGCCCGCATTTATAAGGAAAAGACTAAAGCTGGCAACTGAGCACATCACCGAAGGAGTTCTGGCCGGACCAGTGAGTTCTTCCTATTTAATTCAGCCTAAAGCTTTCGGGAAATTGAAGTCTCGATGATCGAACTAACTCCACGATAACCAAGGTCTTTTCACGATGGGCGAAGTTACACATCACGAGAAAGGCACATTCTGGTCATACCAGCGATTGAGGTATTATGGAGGGCGAGTTTCCCTCTGAACAAGCCAAATCATTTCTTTGTGACAGACAAGATAGCCGTGCTTGATCATAGGAGTTCGGGTTCTCGAGCACGTGTTCTGCGACTCGAGGTCGTCGAGGCTAACGACATTAAACATAGCGCTTCTTGGGAAGTGACCCAAATGTTTTGCTTAAACTTTTCTTTTTCTTAGTTGATTCTATTGTTTATTTTTCATGATATAGGGTTTCTAGCTTTCTAGTAATACATTGGTTTCTACTTGTTTGTTTAATTTCAGAACCGCGAATCATGACTAATTGGGAAAGATTCGTTTCAAGAGGTGCATTACAAGTCCATAAAGTCACAAGTCTGATGGAGAGGTTTTCTGATCGAGAGATAATCAATGTGCCCAAATTTATCACTGATTCATAGATCCTCTGTCACGTCGCGACGTGGGTTTCTCACGTCGCGACGTCAAATTGACCCACTCTCTGTCACGTCGCGACGTGGACCTCTCACGTCGCGACGTCAAATTGTATCATCGCATCGCGTCGCGGCGTGGGATTTCACGTCGCGGCGTCCTTTCTATGCTCTCCTCCACGTCGCGGCGTGGGATTTCACGTCGCGGCGTCGAGTATGTCACCACGTCGCGTCGCGGCGTGGGATTAACGTCGCGGCGTGGATACTCTACGTCGCGTCGCGGCGTTGCCTCCTGACGTCGCGGCGTCTTAAATCTTGACTCTGTCGCGTCGCGGCGTGATCCGCCGCGTCGCTACGTCGCTGCGGTTTAAGGCGAAAAATTATTCATTTTGGCCCTTCACTAACTGCACCTCTCAGCGAACCCCAGCACTTTCGCGCACCATCCGTGCCATACCTTGTCGGGCTCCTTTCACCGGTGGGAGACCTCCTTGCTCACCGACCCTTTGGTGTACCTGCTTTTGAGTCACCTCTTGTGGTTTTGGGTCGTAGGTGGCATTTCACCCACTTTGTGTGTGCTCGACTCTGCTTGGGTACCGGTAGTATGGTTTCCTTTGTTTTTTTTTTTTTTTGTGTGGTCTAGAGGTCTTGTAGGTACTCATTTCGGGTCAGCTAAGGTGCAACAGGGTCTCTGAGTCCCATTTAGGATTACACGGAGTCATTAGGTGAAGTTATTTAGTTAAGTTTTTGTAATGCGCATTGGGTGTTCGTGTTTTTGTCTAGTGGTGGTGATCTTTAGTTAGTTTTTATGCACACCTGCGGCTCGATGTACCGCGAGAGCGAAGTGCCCGCCAAGCGGTCGGACCCGATGAGGACAGAGCTCCCCGCATTCGATACCTCGCGGTTTTAGTAAATCACAGTACCGCCGATCGGTTTGGCACCATTTGCAAAACCGTCGTTCGTGGAGAAGGGTTCCACCACGATGATTTCTTATGAGACTATCGCGGCTAAGGGATGGCGTGCCTTGTGCCCGACCACCTCATCCGGCAGCGATGGAGGTGGTAGTCTTAGCGAGTTCCTCGCCAATCTCATGCCGTGTTTTGAAGAGAGTCGAGGTGCGGGCGTATTGAGTCGACTTGGTCTGGGTCGATCAATAGTTATTACCGATCCCCAGAGCATGTCCCTTCGGATGGGTCGATGCAACAAGTGGGCACCTGACTAAGTTATACGCGTATTGACCTTGATAGTCGCGGTGAGTGGAAAATCAATAGTGCGGGCCATGCGGTCAATTTCAAGGTGACATTTTGGCCTTCATTCCCCAAAGATGCAGCACCACTTCCATCGCGTCGCGTCTCATTAGAGCTGACCGAGCGTGTGTCAAAGTAGTGCCAGCGGCGATCTTCGGCTATGCCATGCTACGAGGAATTTATACCCGCCGATGTTGGGCGGGTTATCGAGATGCCATCCTCCATAGCAGGGATGCAAGATGAACTGCAGGACACCCCTTCGGATCTTTGGCATTGCAAACAAGCGGGGTGCTACTGGGCGACAACGACACTTGGCTTCACGAAATCGAAGCCATATGCGTGCGAGGACACACCCCGGTGTCACGCGACTGAGGAGCCTCACGATTCGGGTCATAGGCCCTCGGACGGGCAGGCTTTATGAGTGTCGGGCTCGTTTTGGATCCTGCAGGCGATCGGGAGACGTTGAAGCCCCGGTCCTCGTCCCGGCCACCTCCACCACCACCCGACGGCCCAGGGCGGCGGCTCCTCCAGTCCTTCCCGGACGGGACCGGTGCTCTCCCTCGCTTTGGCGCTTTGGCGCGATGCAGGATGAGACCGAGAACCTGCCGCGTCCTCGTCACACGGGACGCGGGGCCCTCAGATGCGCGGATATCGCGTGCAGTGCGGCCAACCCGAGGCCCACCATTTGCGGCAGCCCGGCGGTCCTTCTGGGCGGATCATGACTCCTTGCGCTTTCATCGGCCTCGCTTGCCGCCACGCGGTGATCACGAGTCCCTTTCACCTCTACTATTTATTTCTTGCCCGTGAGGACACTGGCTATTTTATTTGGGGGGTGTGGTGATCGTGTTTTATTTTGTCTAGTTATGTTTTGTTTTTAGTGTTTTTATAGTGCTTTTGTTTTTATAGTGCTTTTATTTTGTTCAGCATAATTGTGTTTCTATTTAGTTCATGTTTAGTCCAGCTTATCTGAGTCATGTGTAGTTCGTTTGCGTTTGTGTTGAGTCAATCTTATGTATAATAATTGCGTGTTTGTGTGCCATGTTAAAGATTGAGGATCACTTTTGGACTAAATTCACGATTAACATGAATGTTGAATGCATCTGATGTTTTGATGCTTTCGGTAATTAGGTTGAATAGATGGAAAGGGTTAGTGAACTAATCACGGTAGTCAAGACTGCAGTTCCCGAGAACCTATCACACTCACACTAATGACCTTGAGCATGCATAGGCGCGAGACCAACCCAATAGTTCGGTAACCTTGGGAGACTCGAACCATTTAAGTGATGGGGACACCCCGATAAAGAGGATTGCCATCGAGCCCCCGAACAAAGAGAAAATACAAAAACAATAGAAAAAGTGAAAAAGAAAAGACAAATGACAAAAATAGGTATGCATAAGAATAAAGCGAGATCATCCAATCGTAATCCAGGAGCACGGTCACGAGAGGGGCTGTCAAGCTTAAATGCCTTACACAGGCAGTGGCGGGAGTCATTATTCAGCACTGCTACATGGGGCCAGAGAAGATGGATCATTCACGCGACTGAGGGCCCTCGAGTTTGGTTAGTGTTCGAGTGAAAGTTTGAAGGGAATTTAATGCTGGTGCCCTTAACAGCGGTGGGGAGTCTGATGGATCCCATTCTGCAGGAACACTCATTAAAACTTCTTAGCACTAGGTTTTTCTTACATTATTTTAAGTACGTAGGAAGTTTAGGTATTTGGTCGTGAATAAATTGGGTGCGTTCTATCCTTTTCTAGTTAGCTTCTTCCCGAATAGGTGAGTTGAGCTTAAGTTTGGGGGTGTGAACCTAGACATATCTTGGAGGTCATTCATTATAAACACATAGGAGAAAAAACTGGGAAGGCTATTGAGTACCATGGGATTTGATGCACTAGTCACTTCTACCTATTTCAGGCGAGTTTTCGAAAGTCGAGACACTTGTATGCATCACGTGAACTTCGAGAGCCAGCGAGGCGGTGTGAGTCGGTCAATTGATCCTCTGCTTTTCAGCATGTGCAGCTGGTCTTAGTGTTGAGTTGTTAGTAGGTCGGATATGTGTGGTCTAGAGTTCATTCTTGGCAGGAATGGCGAAGAAGCTAAGTTGGGGGGTGTGATGGTGCCCCGAAACACTCGTATTATACTCGCGTCGGTCTTTCATTTTACATTTATTCTATGAAGTAATTTCATAGTTTTTTTGTGGCGAGCTCCTGATTTGGTGTCTTGTTTGGTTCTGAAGATGCAATCGAGCAAAATGACTCTTGGAAGCATTTTTTGGAGCAATGGGGACTAAGGCAAGAAAGTGGTAATAAAATCGCCAGCGCGATCTCACGTCGCGGCGTCCCCACGTCGCTGACGTATTGTCGCGACGTCACCAACATCTCGGCGTCGGCCACGAGATCTGCCCTCATCATTAAAAGCAAAAATAGGGCTTTCCCGAGAAAACCCGGGGGATCGGGAAGCGTATGAACAGGCACGGAATTCGGAAGCGGTGACACGGACTTAGGAAGTGCCGGGTTGTTGCCTTTCATTGTTTGGATATTTTCGGATAGGAGAACAAATGTTTTTACTACTAAACATTTTTCTTCTTTTCATTCATGATGTTCCTAGATCTATTTCTAGGGTTATATTGAACCTTGTCATATGTTCATGGATTAAAGTTTGAAACTTTATATTGTGGGGTTATTTCTCGATATATTTGTAACTATTCTATGCACATGATTTGTCGTATGTTGATGTCGCCCAACATTGGCATAATTACCTTTGGAGATCAGATTCGAGAGATGAGGGTATTCGAGGGGATGCGGGTAGAGCGGAGCTTAGGTTGATTCGGTAAATAGAATATTAGAGACTGAAGGTGGCAATTGAGGTTAGGACATTAATGCATTTCGAATCTTGAGGTCGGGATGAGATATGCAGGTCCTATTCGCGAGATAGGCGGATATACCTCGAGGATACCTTGTAGAAAGATCACCTCGCCCGTTGACATATTGTAAATATCTTGAATAATAGCATATTCGAAGATTAATCCATTGAGCGTGAGGGGAGATATAACCTAGGCTTCAAAACCAATACTTCTAATTGAATCAATAGTTTAGGTAATCTTTATATGTTGAATTCCCTCTAGGTCGTCTTTCGGATATTATCTAAAAGCGAGAGACCTTTGTGAGTCGATACACACATCCTTGTGGATCGTATCTATTACCACGCGTACACTATACTACTTGGGGCGACGCGTGCACTTGCGCATATAGGCGTATATTTTATACACCGCATTTTCCGCCTGTCAGAAGGAGAACAAGGACAATCTTTTTTGCACCTATTGTAAGAAACCAAGGCACACAAAAGAGAAGTGTTGGAAGCTGAATGGTAATCCACCAAGTCGAGAATGGGGAAATCGTGGAGGACAGTAAAGGCCTCAAGCACACATGGCAGAGCAACCTAAAATCGAGGAAAATTCAGCAATAGGTGGGTTTAATAAGGAAGAAATGGAGAAGCTGAGAAGCTTGTTAGGATCCTTTAACAAACCTAGGGAGCTTGTTCTTTGGCTCTTTCAGGTACACCTTCATTCTCTTTTTTCATAAATGCCTCAAACAAGGTTTATGATGATTCTTGGGTAATAGCCTCCAGTGCCATAGACCATATGACACCCAAATCTCAAATTTTTCATACCTATACTTCAAGCCCACGCAACAAGAAAATTGTAGTGGCCAATGGCTCTTTAGCTACTGTTGCAGGTTTCAGAGACATATATGTCATACTTACTCTTATCCTTAAAAATGTCCTCCATGTACCAAAATTGTCAGCTAGCCTTGTTTCCATTCAAAAGCTTACTCATGATCTTAAATGTTATGCTATTTTTTTCCCTTCTTATTGTGTTTTTCAGGAACAAGGTTCGAGGAGGATGATTGGACTTGCTGAGGAAAGGAACGGTCTTTACCACCTTGAATTATCTCATAAAACTAGTAATAATTTGTCTTTATCTTTTCTCAATTCCTAAAATAAAGATACAATTTGGTTGTATCACCTACGTCTAAGTCTTCCATCTTTTAGTTTTAAAGGTCAAGTTTCCTTATTTGTTCCATTGATCAGATATTTATGAGTTTCATTGTGAAACTTGTGAATTGGCAAAACATACTCGTGTATCCTTTCCTATTAGCAATAAAAGAAGTTCTCATCCTTTTCATTTAATTCATAGTGTCATATGGGGTCCTTCGACTATACCTAATTTTTCTAGGGCTTGTTGGTTTGTATCCTCAATTGATGACTACACTCAAGTTACATGGATCTTTTCGCTATGCAATCTGATGTTAGTATTGTTTATACCAAATTTCCCATCGATATGGTTCAAAACCAAGTTGGGGTTCAAATAAAAAGCTTTAGGACAGATAATGCTAGAGATTACTTCAACTAGATTTTGTCACCCTATTTTCAATCACAGGGCATTCTCCATGACTCATCATGTGTTAACACACCCCAATAAAATGGGGTAGCAAAGAGGAAAAATAGGCATTGCCAACACGACCAGAGCCTTACTCTTTCAAGGGAATGCTCCTAAGTCTTATTAGGGGGAAGCTGTTCTTACTGCTACATACCTGATAAATAGAATTCCCTCACGAGTGTTATATAACAAAAGTCCTGTAGAGGTACTTAACAGTTTCTATCCACACTTCAGAACCTCAGATGGGCTCACTCTTAGGGTATTTGGGTGCATTGCATTTGTTCATGTCCACAACCAACATCGAGATAAGCTAGACCCCCAAGCCATAAAAGGTGTCTTCCTTGGTTACTCATCCACTGAAAAAGGTTACAAATGTTACAACCCCTTAACCAGAAAACTTTACATCTCTATAGATGTTACCTTCATTGAAAACAAACCTTTTTTCCCCAAGTCCTCTCTTAAGGGGGAGATTTCAATGATGAAAGATAGTCCTTATGAGTCCTTTGAACCTCTTGACCTTCCTCATGTCTCAACCCATGGTGATGAAGAACACGAGTCACGATTTCCTCTTGAATCTGTGTCATCCCTGTTTCAGCCCGGTGTCACTCGCATGATTTTCAGTTTCCTAAGGTGTACTCAAGGGAAAAGGTCATTCCATAACCGAAGCAATTCCAAGAATCCAACTCAAACCCTGGGAATGAAATCACGATAAGATCAGACCCGCCTTTACATACACAACCTAATGAAACTTTCATTGACTCAAAAAATAACCTATACCTAGACCTTCACATTGCGCCGGAAGAGATGACAAAAGAATGCACTAGCAGAGCCACGTTATCATTTATCACACTATGTGTCATAAGCACATCTATCGCAGCCCACAAGAATTTCATTGTGAGTCTAAACACCACTATCATCCCTAACGCTTGTTTCTAGGCATTGACAAAGGAGATGAAAGGATGCTATGAGAGAGGAGATGAGTGCATTAGAAAAGAATAAAACATGGGAGATCGTTGAAAGACTGAAAGGGAAAAACAATGTTGATTGCAAGTGGATTTTCACACTAAAATATAAGGTTGATGGATCTCTTGAGGGACATAGCACAAGATTGGTAGCCAAAGGGTACACTTAAACTTATGGAGTTGATTATCAGAGACTTGCTGCTCGATTGTAAAATGAATCTTTGAATCGATGTCATTGGCTGCCCACTACAATTGGAAAATCCTATAGTATGATGTTAAGAATGCATTTCTTCATGGTGATTTAGATGAAGAGATTTACATGAACATCTCACTAGGATTTGAGGGAAACACGGGTAAGAAGGTGTGAAAGATGTAAATGGCCCTTTATGGGCTAAAACAATCTCCTAGGACTTAGTTTAGGAGATTTGAAAAAGTCATGAAAGAGTTTGGGTACAAACAAAGCCAAGGTGGCCACACTCTCTTCATTAAGCACTCTTTTGTAGGGGGGGTAACTACTTTTCTAGTCTATGTTGACGACATCATAATGACTGGAAATAATGAGGGATAGCATGATGTGAAGTAGAGATTAGCAAAAGAGTTTGAGATAAAGGAACTAGGGAAACTGAAGTACTTCCTCGGTATTGAGGTGGCATATTCTACACAAGGGATCTTCATATCTCAAACGAGTATGTGAGGCGGTATTAGTATAAACGGGGGGAGGAAGGTGGGTGTAAACAATCTCTACCCCAATGGATCGAACCACAAGTTGGGAGGCTAAAGAAGAACCAATGGTAGATAAAAGAATGTACCAGAGGCTAGTTGGTAGGCTCATATACCTTGCTCACACTCAGCCAAACATCGCCTACTCGGTGAGGGTGATCAGTTAATTCATGCATGATCCAAGAGAATCTCATCTTTAAGCTACTTACAGGGTGCTACATTACTTAAGGCAACTTAGAAAGGAAATTTGTTAAAGGAAGAGCGATCTTTCTTATACAGAAGCATACACCCAGGTAACGACTATGCAAGTTCCATAGTGGATCAAAAGATCAACTATAAGATTGTTGTACTTTTCTTGAAGGTATCGGTAACATGGAGTAAAAAGCGATGTGGTAGCAAGGTCGTCTGTAGTATAAGAGTTTAGGGCCATTGCTCAGGGGTTGTGTGAACTACTTTGTTTAAAGATTCTTCTAGATGATTTGAGAATCAAGTGGGATGACCCTGTGAAGCTCCATTGTGACAACAAATAAGCTATCAATATTGCTTATAACCCTATACAACACGATAGGACAAAACATATTGAGGTTGATAGACATTTCATCAAAGAAAAATTGGAGGAAGGAGTAGTGTGTAGTAATCACATGTTGAGAGACATCAATTGGCTGATATTCTAACAAAAGGGTTGAACAGTTTAATGTTTCACAATCTTGTATTCAAGCTAGGAATGGAAGACATCTATTCCTCAGCTTGAGAGGGAATGTTGAGCTGTAAATAGAATGTTGACTTGTAAATAGAATAGGAGAATTATTTGAAGTCCCTTAGATTGAGGGTTAGGTTAGTTTCCTTTTCTGTTTTTAGGAATAGAAGTTAGTTTCCTTTTTATGTCTCTTGTTTCATTTTCCTTCTCTTGTAATCCCTATATAAGCAGGGTGTATAGTCAATCTAAAAATACGAGAAAATTATCACTTTTCATTCCATATTTCGGTAATAGTTATAATATGAGTTTATAAAGTAAATTTGTTGCCAAGATGGAAGCATGTATAATGACCAAATGAGCTGGCCACAAAACTTCATAACCAATTGCATCCCCTATAGTACTTGTTTGATCGGGAATGGGAATGGGAAGAGGTGTACTTGAATAATAAGGAGCATCAACAACAACTAGATAGTTAGCACCACATTCTTTCACGATTGTTCCACCAGCCACTACATTTTCCTTTGTCCTCATAGAAAGTTCACATTTCCTAACCTACAAAGTAAATGCAAAAACTTAAAATATGAAGTAAATTTTGATGAACGTTGAATATACTTAAATTAGGCATGCCCACTTGTTATGTGGTTATAAAAAGAATAATTATCCTTATAATTTTAATAAAGTATTATTGATTTTGGTATATAGGAAATAGATGAAGAAAGATTTAACTTTGAAAATAATCATATGTTAAAAAACATTTTCAACTAGATAAATACCTTGCTTTGTGACTCTACTATCACAAGTGAGGCTGCATCTTCAACTTTATAGCTCAACTTCTCTACAACTCTGGTTGGGGAAGTTTTTTTTTTATGTTTGAACTGGTAACATATTAGGGAGTGGCTAATTCCACTTGAGACAGCTTTGCTAGCACTTCCTCTTGAAATTTTCTTTGTTCTTCATTAGATGTTGCTATAAAATCCCGAAGAGCACAATCTGCAACATTATTAAAATTTTGGCGAGGTGTGTGGTGCTTCCCTTTGCCCCTCACTCGACCACTGTATTCAGGAGTACCCAATGCTTCTGTAAGTATATCTTATCCCCACTAACAATTAGACAATTTCCTTGCGGCTCTTTCAATAGCTTATCCTTTAAAAAATGTTAATAATAAAGTTTAGTTATTAGAGAGCATGTATATCATTATAAAGCTATTAGTAAATAACTAAAATCAAGGTTAGAACATGTCTACTTACTATCTTCTCAATAACTTGAATGGCCATAATAAATGAAATAAAGGTTAGAACATGTTTACTTACTATCTTCTCAATAACTAGAATGGCCACTTCATCAAAGATGTCACCTTTTCTTTCTCTTGCTTTCTTCCACAATATGCTTCGATCAATGGTTTCAATTAACCCACTTGCAACCCTATTTTAAAAAGTAACAATGTATATGAAATAAGTATAAAAATTTGATGAAATAAACTACAAACGTATAAAATAATATTAACTTACTATCTCTTCTTCAAGCTCGGTGTATCCTTTCCTACTCAAATGAAGATTATAAGTGTGTTTCTTTCATCTTTCCTTTCGAACTTTTCGATATTCCTATAAATTTAAAAAGTTTACTTATGAGTGTGAATAAAATGTATTAAAAGGAGTTGTAATTCCACCTTTAAGCTATCAGACAGTCTATATTTGACAAATATTGCCCAATCTTCATCTTCAATAAAACTATATTGAATTGGTGGTTTTTTGAGGAGCTCAGGCTGGTTTTTTGAAGGGAAGAATGTGCTTCACAGTAACAGAATATGAGCAGAGGTTTTCAGAACTCGTGAAATTGGTGCCTATGATACAGGAAAATGAGGAACATAAGTGTAAGCGATTCATGGTAGAAGCAGACCGTCGGAATTAAAGTTCATCTAACTTTGGGCATCTCAAAATAACTTTGGAGGCTGGTTGAAGTACTGGGAGGGTGAGAAAAGGGCGATTTCGAGTTCTAACTTCGAGGGCGTCAGACGATAATGAGTGCTCGGCCTTGATCGGCTAGACCGATCGATCTAGTAGAAAGAAAGGAAATAAGTGGGCCGTGATGAGGCTCGGGACGGGAGAAGCTGACATCTAGCCAGGGATTCGTTCAATCACCAGCAGCCCCAAGAGGTGGTAGATCTTTAGGATCATTTATCCCATTGTGCCCTACATGTCAGAGGAGGCATCTCGGAGAGTGTAGGATGAACATGACAGGATGTTTCCATTGCGGGCAGGAAGGTCACTTTATCGAGGCGTCCCTGGTCGTAGTTGTAGAGACCTGAGGTAGGTACGAGTAACATCTACGGGCACGGAGGTGCGATCGGTACAGTAGGGGTGATTCGGAGGCGGAGTGGCGGTCGGCCTGGGTGGGGTCACGGTAGGGGTGCGGAGGGCGAGAGTAGTACCTCGATTGGCCGGATATAGAGTGGTGCACTCGTACTCGGGCTCGGGTATTTTACAATCCCTTGATGGGAGGCAAATCGCCACCGGACGTGATTCTGGTATGATTTGGAGTTCACGATCATGATATATCATTGGTGGACCCGAGGGAGCCACTCGTTTCATTTATTTGAAGTACCATTCGAGAGGCACTAGATAGAGTCCCAGCCTATAGATGGTTGTATGGTGGTTTCCGTACCCAATGGGGATACTATGATATCCCAAAGGATAGTTCAGATATGATTGGTGATCGAATAAGGATTTTCCAACGAGACTTGATGATGTTAGGTATCAGATTTCGATATAGTCTTTAGACTCCAAGTTATCCAAGCATAGAGCTACCTTAGGTTGCTATAAGAAAGAAGTATGATTGGTTCGGCCGAGAACTGCTATGATATTTCGGGAATCGAAGAGCCTATCGCCTAGTCTCATTAATGCCATGACCGCCGAAATGCTTCAAAGGTCGCTGTTATTTGGCATTTGTAGTGGATAGGAGACAAGAGGGGGATGCCACGGCCGAAGACACATCCCCATAGTCAAAGAGTTTCAGATGTTCTTCCGCATGATATTTCAAAGCTTACCCTCGGATAGAGCAATTGAGTTTGTTATTGAACTCACCTGACCGAGCCAATATCCATTCCTCCACATACAGAACGGCGCCAGCTAGAAAGCCGAAAGAATCAAGGCACACCGGGAGAATTCTGCTGCTGTGCGGCTTCATCCGACCTAGTACCACCTGGGAGCTCCGCCTCTTCAGAAGAAGAAAGATGGAAGCTTATGGTTGTGCATAGACTATAGACAACTCGACCGGGCACAATACGCGAACCGCATCCGCTTCCTCGTATAGATGAGCCATTCGACCAATCAGCATGATCTCATATTCGAAGATTGACTTGATACGTGCCACCACGCTGAGGGTCCCGGAGAATGATGTTTCTAAGACTCCGCCAGACGGTGACACGGCCACTACGAATTCTAGTGATGCCATTCGGATCGACTAATGCCCCACGCATTCACGGATTTGACGAACAGGTATTCAGTCCGTAGATGAAGATAAGTTTGTGATCGTATTCATTGATGACATTTCTAGTGTACTCAGGCGCTCCAGAGAACACATGCAGAGCATTCTAAGATAGTATTTTAGAGAGTCAATTATACGCAAAGTTTAGTAAGTGCCATTGTCGACAAAGTAGTTTTCGCCACGCTATTTCTAGGCAGATAGCCGCTGATCTCTCAAAAGATCAAGCTATAGGTGAACTGGAAACCGCCACAAATGTTTATGAAGTCGAAGTTTCTCGACGCAGAGGTTATTACAGAAATTTGTCGGCGATTAAAGATAAAGAAACTTATCACCAATCTATTTAAAAAAGGATCGTAAAGTCGAGCGGTCGATACCGCCAAGACATGGAGGAAATGGAGGCAGAGATTAACGACAAATTTCGTTAAGTATAGCACTACCGCCGAAAGGCGGCCGGGCGTGGTACGCTGATGCCTCCGCATGCGGGGCGTTAGGTGTTTGGTTTGAGATGGAAAGTGATAGCTGCAAGCCTCACGCTAAAGAAGCAATGCTTAATCACCCACCCATGATTTAGAACTAGCAAACAGCTGGTTTTCGCTCTAAAGATCTGGAGACATTATCTATACGGTGTTCCCTGTCAAATATTCACCGATCATAAGAGCTTGCAATATATCTTTACTCAAATAAAGAGCTTAACTTAAGCAAGCAAAGACGTAGTCGAGTCAGATTAAGATGATTATGATCGCACGATGTATACCATCCGGGGAAGGCCGGCCGAGAGTGGCCGATGCCTGCCGAACCCAGGTTCATGCTTATCCGTAGACAAGATCTCCCATTGTTGATAGCCGGCATCTTTGTTCAATACAGTAGTTGATACAGTACACTGCTGCATCATTTCATGTCTGGCCCCCTTCAGGATCATCAAGGAAGGTTAGGAAGCAAGTTTAAGAGATGATTAGTTTCAGGCGGTGAACCAGAGTTCCAAATCGTAGACGATGGCGTAATAGTTGTGAGGGAGTCGGTCGTGTGCACCTGAAATGTGGAACTAAAAGGAAATCATGGAAAGGCTCACTGGCCAAGATATGCCATGCACCTCAGGAAGACCAAGATGTATCATACTGAGGAGCATTATTGGTGGAAGGGCATGAAAAGGAAATTGCAAATTCTCAGATCCAAATGCCTAACCTCGTCAATAGGTAGTTAAAGAGCACCGTAGTTTTCTCCGCAGAGGCATACACCCTCCCGATTCCCGTATGGTGCCTGATGCAGATTACTATGGATTTTGTTACCGGCTTCCTGAGAACTCGGAGACAAATGATGCCATATGGGTGATAGTGAAGACTAATGAAATCACATTTTCCCGCTAGTAATGATGACCCGTTGGACAAGTTGGCCCAATTATATGTGGGGGAGATAGTTAGATCATGAAGTGCTCTGAAGGTCGATATTCCTGCATCGAGACCCCGTGATTCACATCCAGATTTTGGTCTAGTTTACAGGATGCCATGGGACTCGATTGAAGTAGCACAACTTTCCATCCTCGGGATCGGGATGGTTAGCCTTAGAGAACTATTCGCACGCTTAGAGGATATGCTTAGAGCATACGTGATAGAGTTTAAGGAAGTCAGATACATTATTCTCTCGGGCGGAGTTCGCCACAACACTATCAACTAAAGATAGGCATGGCCCCAGCAATGTATGGTCGGAAGTATACCCGCATGCTGGACAAAGTAGGGTAGAGAGGAAAAACCATAGGCCCGTGAGTTAGTGACATTACTTTAGATATGATCCAGATCATTCGAGACAAACACTCAAGATAGCCAGGACACATTTAAAAATTATGGATAAACTCCGTAGGGATCTACAGTTTAAGGTGGGCGATAGGGTCTTCCTCAAAGTTTCCCCTGGGAAAGGTGGTTAGATTTGGAAGACACGGAAAGTTGAGGCCTAGATACATAGGGCCATATGAGATTATTGCCAGAGTAGGACCAGTAGCATATAGATTAGACCTTCCTCCAGAGTTGTCTAAGATTCATAACGTGTTTCATGTATCCATGCTCTGCAAGTACATTCCAGATCCCTCCCATGTACCTCGTAGATCAGCCAATAGAACTCAAAGGATAATTTGACCTATAAGGAGCAAGCAATGCAGATAGTAGATCGCAGAGATACATTTTACGAATAAGGTCATTCGTTAGTCAAAGTTTTATGGGGAAATCAATAAAGAGGCCATGGGAGTCGAGGCTCGTATGCGCAAATAATATCCTCTCAGTGTTTTCAGATTAAGGTATCCTCTTTATAAAGAGTTTTGTTCATTTCCGAGATCTAAATGTTCTAGCTGAGGGAGGATTTGTAACGCCCGTCCCGAGAGTGTGTAATACTAGATGCGGTAAATCAGATGTGCATTCAAGGGCTTCCTTAATTATTTTAGTGCCATAATAGAATTTTTGAAAGTTGTTTCATGGTGAAATTATAAATTTTTCAAAGAATGTGGCACTTTTTGCAATTAAGGAAAGTGGAGGGTAAATTCCAATTATGGAATTTTAAAAGGATAATAATAATAATAAATTACCATAATGGTTCAGGGAAGCCTAGAAAATTCTCTAGATCTAGGATGACGAAACGGACTGCACCGTTAAATTCGTCTTGCGAAATCTAGTGACCCTGAAAAATTTCGTTGAATTCTGAGATAGTCAGAATATTTTACGATCTTCTAGATGATAAGTCGCCAGAGACTTTAGGGATGAGATGTTTACAAAAATCTCGGAAGTCAGGAAATGACTTGATTTAAGTTCATTACAATAAAGTAAACTGAAAAGAAATAAAATTGGGAAGAACACTTAATAGCAATGTAAAATCGCTTATCCAAATAATAATAATAATAATTAAAGAAAAAAGCAAAACGAAAAGTCAAAAGACACAAAGTATGAGAAATCAAAATGGAGAGAGAGAGACAATTTATATTTATATTTCTCTTTTCTTTTCTAGTTTCATCTCTCGCATTTTTACTTTAAACTTAATCATAGATTGGCCTGAGCCAGTACAGAAAGCTACCATTAATAACTAGAAATAATGCCAGTAAGTACCAAAAGCTTAGCATTTCACACACTTCAAGAGGTAGGAAATTCTTCCTATTTGTGTTATTTCGAGCCTAAAATGCTATGTAATGGCTTGAAATTTTCTTAGTGAGACCGTGAAAGTGTTTAAACTTCAGTACCAAAATTTTAGACCGAAGCCAGAATTTTTAGAAATTGACTGTTCTGGACAATGTTGAATTTCGGACTGCTTGCACGCTTCGGTTGAAATTTTAGGGATTGTAGTCGGACAGCTCTGACATAATTTTCGTAAATGTTTTCTGTTTCTTTAGACTCTACAAAGTCCCTCGAGTCAAAAGTTGGTTAAAACAGATAGTTTTTATGGGACATTTAATGTAGTGGACATTTTGGTCAATTTCACATCATATTATCGATATATCCTTATTGAATGGGACCAGCACGCAAAGTTTTGTTAGAATCAAGTTCGTTCGATATAGTCGCTTGAAAGCCCTATGTATGTTTTGTGAAGTGGTTAAAAAACGCTGAACTGAGCATTTTCGTACTTTGTATGGATTGTGTAGGCGATTTGAGCATCCGACGAGAATCTAGAGCGCTTGACAAGATTTGAAAGAAATTAGTCAAGAAAAAGGTGAGTACTCAAAATCTTTTTCTAAAACGAAAGTGTTTAAATTACGAGTTTGTAAAGTGCTTTGAAAATATAAATTTATAAAGCATTTTTTTTACCTCCCACTTGTTATACTCAACAGAAAAGTTCGATTTTAGTATTTAAGAAACAGTTTGGCCTTGTTTAGCAAAAACCTCTAGGATGGCACAATCAAGCCCCGTCATATGGCTTCGGATTGTGCATGACAAGGTTATGGGATATTATGACTAACTATATTGCATGGCTCGCGAATTGGAGGTTAGGATCTAGTATATATTTATAAGGAGCCTTCCCTCGCACATTCGGGGTATATAGTAAGCACGCTCACTTAGTACATGGCGATGAGGTGTTGGTTCCGAGGTTCCATCACCGAGCATTTTGGTTCCGAGGTTCCATCACCGAGCATTTTGGTTCCGAGGTTCCATTATGTTTATAGAGATCCCGCCGTGTTCACCGGACCATCTTAGCCGGGTAGTGTTCCGAGGTTCACTACCGATGCCAGGTTCCTTGGTTCCGTGGCATCAAGTCTGGTGGTGGCTTTTAAATGGGCCACCGTGAAGCTGGTACTTGATTTAAGATAGCACTGTGATATTAAATTCACCATCGAAACAAGCCGTTAGCCAGAAATAGTTTTCGTATCGCGTAGCGCAAATAAGCTGCACGCGCTGAAGATAAATAGTTTTCTTAACAGCTCAAGAGCGTAAATAAGCCAAGACGCTTTAAATGGTTTTCTTGCTAGCAAAACTCGCTTTCATAAACGCTTACAACCATTTCGCATACAGATTTTCATATTGGGAGGTACATACAATGCACAACAATATTTAGAACTTATAGTACTATCGAGCCCGCTTCGCTCAAGCTTTGTTTTTAAATAATTTTTCAGGGCGCAGGCTGCCAAGCCAAAAGACTTTTCCAGATCTCGCCTAGACAACATAAGGCGATTATATATAAGATAAGGTAAAGTAAAAGTAGTAAAAGCTAAAATGTGACATTTTGTATATGTAAATATCTTTTTGTAAAATATGCATGCATGGTTTTTGAGAAAAACAAGTTGGCGTATGAAATATGTTGGTTTGATCCTTATCTTATATGATGAGGACCGCAGGTCCTGTATGGTTGTAGTTGGATTTGGAAACATTAAGTGTATTTTCTTTATACAAAAGTAGATTGTATTGGGTCGACCAATCGTGCGCCGTTATGTCGCCGGATTTTCGTTAAATCTAAAGGTATGATTTTGATAGAAAAGTGAAAATTTTTATAACCCACATTTTCCAAAGACAGTTTCATCAATTTTAACGGCTTAGCTTCATGGTAACTTGTCAGTCGAGCGAGCTTGACTGGGAGGTTACTATGGAGTTGCCGGCAGATTCCCTGTCACTAGGAAGGGGGTCTGTCATGCCCAATCCCATGTCTCGATTCCTCATCGACCCCACACACGCTCTGCCCAAATGGGCGCAACATACGCTTCAAACAAAAGCTTTTTGTTCTTGAAAACACACTATCGAGTTTCGGTAAATATATTAGACTACCCTCCGAGGCAAATTGCTAGATCATTTTTTCCAACAGTCATGGGTCCGCCTCCGAGATGAACTGTTGAACCACTCTCCAAGGCAATTCTTCGGAAAATCTTCCTTGAAATTCCTTTCACACCCGTTTTCACTTTTCTTTCAATTTCTTTCATGTCATGCACTCACATCTACCATCTAGGGTGCCCCGGTGCATATGGAATGCATTATGTCATTTCCAAAATATTCATGCTAATATATTTTACATGTATATATTAATAAAATTAATTCACACAATTCATGTTATTCAATTCACAATCAATAACACCAAAATTAGCTCACATGGGCTAATTAACAAATTAAGCAATTCATTTTGAATCACCCAAACCACACAACAATTCACGTGAATGCTGAAACCTCTTTGGCTCCAGCACTGCTCACGGCCACACAGGCGAGGGGATTTCTTCAATTTGCTCAAATATTTTGATACCGATAACACTACCATCCGTGACTCCTACAAATCCCTATCCATAAAATGGCTCTAAGCCAAAGAATAAACCAAGTAGGAAAATATCCCTATCTCTTGGAGTTGTCGGAACTCCACCAAATCGGTGTCCACGCGTAGCCCTCGCCGCGTAGAACAACTTTGCTTCTTGCTCCGTTGAAAACCGACGATCCAAACACCGGAAAATCTAGAGAGAAGTCACTCATTCTCTCTCTAAAATCTGGATCTAACACCTACTGCCCGTTTTTCTTTTGTTCCAATGGAGAAGAAGACTATTCCTTCTTATCTTATTCATTTAACCTTTTCCATTGTGTCATTTCAATTAACTATTTGACACATGGCTTAATCTAAGCCATTAATCTCCATCCTCTCTCTAATCATGCAACATGTGTCACATGAGTATATGTAGTAGGTGACTTTTGTCACATCACATGTCTTCATTAAGCTGCGATCGCACCCAACACCCTATGTTCGAAAAACGTGAAATTCCGACTGTCTCAAAATTCGACGAAATTCGACGTGGTAGCTAGATTTTGCGAGATGATTCCAACGGTGAAGTCCGTTTTGTCATCAGAGATCTAGAAAAATTTTGGATTTTGATCGAAATTACCATTTTACCCTTTTCAAAAAATTAGAATTTTCTCGGGTTTTACAAATACAACCTGTACAATTACATGGCAACATGGCCTACATATGCCAAACGACCACACCGGGTCCATACGAGTAAAATACACTGAGGGCCCATTTATCCATGCTCAAACATATAAGCACATGACTATAAAACCATAGTCCATAAGAGTTTAAATTACATCACTCTTATACAAATAAATACAACTCATATATATTTACAAAATATATATCAAAGCCACAATCCGGCTTTCTTCATATGTGCGGTCTCGAATGCGGGTAAACCGCCTGCACCTGACTAGTACCTGAAAGGGGGGTCCCACGACGGGGTAAGCAAAGCCCAATAGTGATAATTTCCTATAAGGGCTACTCCCAACCTAAGTGCACATGCAATGGTCGCACAATCAAACACACATCCAAGTGCAACATACACATGTCTACCTGAATGTCTATATGCCATGAATGAGACTCGACTCACCATGCCCCATGTACCGAGTCCTTGCCGACTCCATTACTCAATATGTCATTGAGTAATATATTCCGAGTAACTCACTGACTCGTCTCACATATGCATATGTCAAATGTGACAACCGTCACTGGTATTACCAATGACCCATGTATCGAGTCCTCACCGGCTCCATTACCCAATGCAAGTGCCAATGGGCAACAAATCCCAAGTCAATCCCGACTCCTATCACACAACCCGAAGTTTATGTGATAAACATGACCGTGTGTCTTCTTTGGGCAACAGAACTTTTCGGATCACACCGCGGGTCTCTTACATCCATGTTCTAGGCTTTTCACCTGAGGGGGTTAACGGTCCCCTTCTTGCTCCACCCAACACACATTAATTACATTTCTTTTTATGTTTTTAAACCGTGAGACATTTACTGGACGTCATCCAAAGTACGAGCTCACTACCCATTCGCCAACACAGGTGAATACTCAATACCATGCACCCACACCCGACTCGACGAAATGTGACCGTGCATATGAAATGCATGATGCCAATGCATTTTCCTTCTTGTTACATTATATATGAGTGCTACATGAAACATTTACATACCATGGACAATTATAATTGTTTTACATATAATTGACATTCATCCAATCCATGTTAATACATCACGCAAACATATATTAACATGATTTTACACACAACAGCATGTTATTTAATATTTTACAACAATAACACACAAACTAGCCCAAATCTCGGACCCACATAAAACAGGGAACCTCTTATCCCTTCACAGTTCATCACCGAATTATTGGGACACCAAAACACACCACAAAACCCAAAGGCATTAATCCTAGGATCAAAACCAAACCTCAACACAGGCCAAGACTGCCTGAAAATAGTCCCAAAAATCATGTCCGGATTGTCACAAATAATCCCTAAAATTTAGCCCAAACTGTGAGAAAATAGTCCCAAAATTCAGCCCAGACTGTCTAAAAATAGTCCCTAAAATTCCTAAAAATTCCTACACTCAGTCCAAAAATTTGAGAACTGAAATTTACGGCCTTTCACAACCTCTAAGCCAATCCCAAGCCATTAAATGACCTTTAGGCTAGAAATAACATAAGTAGGAAAATTCCCTACCTCGTGGAGTTTGACGAAACTCCAAGATTTTTGTGCCCACGCGTAGCTTTCGATGCGTGGATAAACTTTGCCTCTTGCTCCGACGAAATTCTACAATCCGATTTCCATAAATCTGATAAAGAAGCGAAAAAAATAAAAAATAAAATATAAAAATATCTCTCCACCCTCTCTCTCTTCACGTTCTCATCTCTCCCACGCCCCTTTTGACTTTTCCATGTTTTTTTTTCGTTTTTATGCTCTCTTTTTCTTCTTATTATTAGTATTAATTATTATTATTATTATCTTCTTGGATACATAATATATCGCTTTTATTCGGGTCCCGTTTCACCAAACAATTTATCATTTTCGCTCACTTTATTTTAAATGAAATTAGCCTAAGCTATTTCCTAACTTACGAGATTTTCGTAAAAATCTCGTCCTTGAAGTCACTAGCGACTTATCACCCAGAAAATCGTAAAATATTCCGATTGTCTCAAAATTCGACGAAACTTTTTTGGATCACTAAATTTCACAAGACGAATTTAACAAATAGAAATCGCTTCTTCATTATCCGAGATCTAGAAAATTTCCGGGGTTTTCAATCGAAATTATCGCTTTACCCTTTTTGAAAATTTGATTTTCCCGGGTCTCACACTCCACCCCTTCCTTAAAAAAGAATTTCATCCCAAATTCTACACGCAACTATATGCAATCACATGCATAAGCAACAGTCATTGAATGCTACCAAATGACTAAAGAATGTACCTTCATCCTCAAATAAGAAAGGATAGGCGGCACGCATTGTGTCCTCACGCTCCCATGTTGCCTCCTCCACTCCTTGGTGCTGCCATAGCACCTTCACTAGGCTCACAGTCTTGCATCGTAAAACCTGGTCTCAGCTATCCATGATATACACTGGTCCCTCCTCAAAGGTCCCATCAATATCAACAAAAAGCTCGCCCCAATCCACTACATGAGTCGGATCTGGAGTGTATTTTCGAAGCATGGAGACATGGAATACGTCGTGAACACTCGATGAACTCGGTGGTAATGGCAACTGGTAAGCAATTATACCCACCCTCTCGAGTACCTCGAAGGGCCCAATATATCTCGGCGATAGCTTTCCCCACTTGCCAAACCTGATCACTCCTCTCTTAGGCATAACCTTCAAGAAGACATGATCTCCCACCTCAAACTCTAGAGGTCGTCGCCATGTGCCAACCTAACACTTCTGCCGGCTTTGAGCCATGAGAAGACATTTAAGTATCAATTCCACCTTCACTGAGGTGTCACTAATCAACTTCGGACCTATGGTGGATCTCTATCCTACCTTTGTCGAACAAACTGGAGATCAACATGGCCTCCCATATAATGCCTCATAGGGTGCCATCTGTATACTCGCCTGATAACTATTGTTATAGGTGAACTTGACCAAGGGCAGATGCTCCTCCCAGCTACCCTTGAGATCCAGGATGCATGCTCTCATCCTGTCCTCTAACACTTGTATTAGCCTGTAACCGGTCCCTAATGGACACCATCTCGAAATGCCTCGCCTCAGGACTCAATCACTCCGCGACAGGAAAGCCGCAGCCACTAAACGCCCAAACACCTCAGCCTAATCGATAGTACCGTAGCCAAACCATCCCATGGGCCTCGAGTGCATTCCGCCACTCCCTGAAGCCACACTAGCCGCACTCCCCCGTGACTTCCGTCTAAGCTCATTGTCCACCACATTTGCCTTACCCATATGGTAATGCAAAGTGAAGTCATAATCCTCTAGATACTTCATCCATCTGCGTTGCCTCATGTTGAGGTCCCGTTGTGTAAAGATAGACATCATACTTTTGTAGTCTAAAAATACCTCGAACTGCTCACCATACAAATAGTGGCGCCATATCTTCAAGGCGAAGACTATAGCTGCCAACTCCATGTCATGTGTCGTGTAATTCCACTCGTGGTTCTTCAGCTGTCTGTAACCATAAGCCACAACCCTCCCGGACTGCATCAAGACACATCCCAGTCCGTCCCTAGAGGCATCACAGTACATCGTGTACCTCTATCCCTGTTTCAGGACTATTAGAATATTAGCTATAGTAAGCCTCCTTTTCAATTCCTGGAATGCCTTCTCACTCAGGTCATTCCACTCGAATTTTTTAACCTTTTTCCTAGTAAATAGAACTGGAGAGCGCTCCAAGGTGAAGTGCTCGGTCTCATTAAACCCTTTTCCAACAGTTCCTGTATCTGGACCTTGAGTTCTTGTAATTCAACTAGTGCCATTCTATGAGGAGTCATAGAAATTGGTGACGTGCCAGGGTGTAACTCAATGATAAAGTCAACATCTCTGCGTGGAGGTAATCCCGGAAGCTCATCCAAAAAAACATCCTCATACTCGCAAACTACCCGAGGTAGATTCAATTCCTGTCTCACCTCGTCCTCCAGGGTAAGGCTTGCTAGCCAACCCATCAACTATCCACTCCATCTGGAGTCGTGCACGGTATGGGGTATAGCATCATGCTTCTCCCTCTGAAACGTAACACAATAACATCCTGTGTGTAGGTGGTAACCCACCTATGATCTCAATCAATGACAACTCTATGGGTCGTCAACCAGTCCATCCTAAGGATGACCTCAAACTCTGATATGTCCATGACCCTTAGGTCCACAGTGAGTAGAATCCCTAAGATCTCTGACTCACAATCCCGACATATCTAATCGACACTCACCCTAGTTCCTAGGAGAGAATTCACATACAACGGCTTTTCCAAGGTTTCAACATCTAAGCCCAAACTTTTCTCACATTATGCAACAATAAACATGAATATGATGCGATCGTGACTTAACAACACCTGTGAGAGCCGGAAACGCACCTCGCACATCGACTGGATCTACAAGCCTCATGCGGTACCACATCGTAGAAACGCCCTTGGGTCCCTGAAGTATCAGCTTGGAAGTCTTGGCCTCGACCTCGACCCATACCCTGGCCTCTTTGGCCTATCTATGTAGCCGAAGGCGCTTGTGTAGCACCCTGAGACTGATACTGGTCCCTCTGGCCCACACTAGGTGAGAAGGAACAAACTGTGTCCGCACCTGTCCCACTGATGACCGGGACTGCGCTGTCTCATAACTCTAGGATCCCTACCTTTGTGGATAATCCCTTCTCATGTGCCCAGGCTTATGGCAATAGAAGCATGTCATCGCCCTGGCTGGCCCTGTACCTAGGGAGCTCGTGGGATAAAAGTCCTCTGTCTCTTTCCCAAACTCAAAAAAGGCTAATCCTCCATCTTCTCACTAGTCCGTGTAGTTCGGATACCCCGTGCATCCTCTATCTCTCTCTTTATGGTTAGAGCCGTCTCGACCATGGAGTCCATGTCTTGTAGGCAAAGTCCCACAATCTTGCCCCGAACGAACAACTTCAGTCCATTCTCAAATTATCCTGACCTTGGCCATGTCTATGGCCACATAGTCATCACCAAAACGTGACAACTTATGAATCCGCCACGCACTCCATCACCGGCCATCGCTCCCTACTCAAACGCAGGAACCTTGGGCCTATGCATGTCTAGTAGTGGCCTAAAAATACTTGCTCATAAAGAGCCCATGGAACTCGCCCCAAGTCATCGCTCTAAGTCCCTATAGTCTTAACCCATCCCACCCCACACTCGGACTCACCCTAGCCGAACGTTAACTAGCCTCGATCTTATTGCATCGGAGGTAATATCCATAACCTCCAATACCTTCTCAATTTGCCGGAACCAATGGTTTGCCACCTTCGGATCCCCTCCCCCTGTGAATGTCGGTGGATGATGTGACTTAAACCTCTGGAGGCTACTCGGACCTCCCTGACTACGAGCTGCACTAGCCTGTGTAATGGCAGCAATTGCAACCCCAACAGCCTCAACAAAGACCTGCTGGTCAAAAACAAGTGGTGCCTGACTTGCACCTCGTGGACGACCTCTATGTCCTCGTCTCACTCGCCATCTGGGCACATGTCAAATGGCAACAAACTTTATTTATTCTGCTCATTTCAACTAGTAATGCACATGCCAATTACTAATAGACTTGACAACCATGAACCGACCCGCGACACCTAAGTGATGCAAGGCTTCACAACCACTCCTTTTATTTATTTCAATAAAATTCAACACTTTCAGGTTCATTTCATTTTCCGAACCCCTAAGGTTATAGTTCCAAACCTTAGCATTCCACTTTCTCCTATATACATTATGCCATGCATAGAATTTTCCCACACAATAACTACGCAATCACATTTCCCATATCCATCATACCGTGTATAAGTTTTCCACACAATGTGTAACACACAATCACACAATCACAAACATGGAACACATATCCAAACACAACATGAAACACACCATGCATGCAGTGGTCTAAACCCGTCCCATGAACTCCTAGGTATTCCTATACCTAAACCCGGATGGTCACATGACGCCGTATCAATTTCACCAGAATAGCCATGGTCGGCCCATGTCCTCAAGCCCCAGGTAGTCGTGACATACCTATGCTCGATACCATACTATGACACCCTATCCTGGGTCCCATTGACAACCCTCGTCAACCCACTAATACCGCGGATGTCGAAAATCGACACCACACCATCGTGTCCCCTTTTCCAGGACCTATGATTTAACGACAATCAGGCAGAGTCTCCTTTGTACGGGGAGCTCTACCCACAATACAACCTATACAATTACATGGCAACATGGCCCAATATTATACAACGACCACACCAGGTCCACATACGAGTAAAAATGGCCACGTAGGGCCCATTTATCCATACTCAAACATATAAGCACATGACTATAAAATCATAGTCCATAAGAGTTTAAATTACATCACTCTTATACAAATAAATACAACCCATATATATTTACAAAATATATATCAAAGCCACAATCCGACTTTCTTCATATGTGCGGTCCCGAATACGGGTCAACTGCCTACACCTTACCTGTACTTGAATGGGGGGTCTCACGACGGAGTGAGCAAAGCCTAGTAGTGATAATCTCCTATAAGGGCTACTCCCAACCTAAGTGCACATGAAATGGTCACACAATCAAACACACATCCAAGTGCAACATACACATGTTTACCTGAATGTCTATATGCCATGAATGAAACTCGACTCACCATGCCCCATGTATCGAGCCCTTGCCGGCTCCATTACTCAATATGTCATTGAGTAATATATCCCGAGTCACTCACTGACTTGTCTCACATATGCATATGCCAACCGTCACTGGTATTACCAATGACCCATGTATCGAGTCCTCATCGGCTCCATTACCCAATGTAAGTGCCAATGGGCAACAAATCCCAAGTCAATCCCGACTCCTATCACACAACCCGAAGTCTATGTGATAAACATGACCGTGTGTCTTCTTTGGGCAACAGAAGTTTTCAAATCACACCGCGGGTCTCTTATACCCATGTTACAGAACTTTCGGATCACACCGTAGGTCTCTTACACCCATGTTCCAGGCTTTTCACCTGAGGGGGTTAACGGTCCCCTTCTTGCTCTGCCAAACACACATTAATTACATTTCTTTTTATGTTTTTAAATCGTGAGACATTTACTGGACGTCGTCCAAAGTACGAGCTCACTACCCATTCACCAACATAGGTGAATACTCAATACAATGCACTCCATTACTCGACTCAACACGACATAGACTGCATATGAAATGCATGATGCCACGTATTTTCCTTCATGTTACATGTATATGAGTGCTAAGATGAAGATTACATACCATGGATAATTATAATTTTTTTTCCATATACTTGACATTCATGCAATCCATGTTAAATACATCACGCAGCTATTATATTAACATGATTTTACACACAAATAAAGATGTTATTTAATATTTGCAACAATAACACACAAACTAGCCCAAATCTGACTCCACGTAAAACGGCACCTCGTCTCCTTCACTCTGCTCAGAATCGAATTATTAGGATACCAAAACACACCATAAAAACCCAAGACATCAGTCTTGAGATCAAAACCAAACTCAACACAAAAAAGCCAGATTGTTCAAAATAGTCCCGGTAATCCTGGTCCGGACTGGCCCACAACAATCCCGGTAATTTAGCCTAGTACCAGGCGAAATAATTTCGAATTCAATGGATCGCTCGAAACAATCTCGAAAATTCCTAAAAATTCCTATACTGAATCCAAAATTTGAGAATCGAAATTTACTACCACTACTTCTAAGCCATTAAATGGCCTTTAGACTAGAAATAATATAAGTAGGAAAATTCCCTACCTCGTGGATTTTGACGAAACTCCAAGATTTTGGTGCCCATGCGTAGCTCTCGATGCATGGATAAACTTTACCTCTTTCCCCGACGAAATCCTACGGTCCAATTTCCGTAAATCTGAGAAAGAAGCGAAAAGAAGAAAAAATAAAATATAAAAATATCTCTACACCCTCTCTCTCTTCACGCTCTCATCTCTCCCACGCCCCTTTTGACTTTTCCATGTTTTTTTTTCGTTTTTATCTTCTTCTTTTTTTCTTATTATTAGTATTATTATTATTATTATTTTGGATACATGGTTCATATTGTTTTATTCGGGTCAGTTTCGAAACAATTTATTTCTTTTCATTTCACATTATTTTAAATGAACTTAGCCCAAACCATTTCCTGACTTTCGATATTTTCGTAAAAATCTCGTCCATGAAGTCACTGGCAACTTATCCCCTAGAAAATCGTAAAATATTCTGATTGTCTCATAATTCGACGAAATATTTTTGGGTCACTAGATTTCACAAGACGAATTTAACGGCGCTGTCCGTTTCGTCATCCGAGATCTAAAAAATTTCAAGTTTTTAATCGAAATTATCGTTTTACCCTTTTTCGAAAATTCGGATTTTCTAGGGGTTCACAAATAGTTTTGGTAAGAAATCCAATCTCACAAGGAAAGACAAAAAGTTTTGATGGAAATCTTAATGAGTTTTGGAGGGAACAATTGAGAAAAAAAACTTATGTAGATACGCAATATAGCATGTTCATACACACATATCTGAAATTGGGACTCAAACCATGTACCTGGCACCAAAGTAGGATCCATAGTTTCTCCGTAAAGTGACCGCCGTTGAAAATCGAGAGAGAGAGAGAGGAGATTATCGCCTCTATCCGACATGCTAAATGAAACCTAATTCCCATCAGATGGGAAGTCGAGGTTTTATATCGATGAGAGTAGGACCTTCCGTAAATAGGTACTCATGGATAGTCCAAAGACATCATAGACATCAATACGTCGCTACGTGACACTGGTCAAGGGCTATATCGCTTACATAATATAATAATAATACATAATTGATATTATTTAATAATCCAATAAACAAATCTTAATAATTGATTAATACTAATTCATAAAATTAAAATACAACATTCTCCCACTCGATAAGATTAGTCAATTATTAGAATATGATTATCAGAACTATGATAAAATATCAATTATGACCAAAGCACATAACAACCAATAATAATAATAATAATAATAATATATATATATATATATATATATATATATATATATATATATATATATATATATATATATATATATATATATATATATATATATATATATATATATATATATAAAGCTCTCTTCTAACATGCGAACATCTTATCCGATAGGAAAAAAATGTCATACACATCAATAAGCTCATATTTCATGTAAAGAGATTATGAATAGAGAACTGCATGAGTGAATAAAACAAAATATGCATTTCTCAAACAAATGGTCCAAGCATCCGATGTCGCCGGTACGACGACATATCGATACTGCCATTCAATACATACCTCAAACAATTACATAAAGCAAATAAATGCATAAATTCACTCCCATTAATCCAAAATATCAAAAGATTCTAACCAAACCCATATGAGCTGGGCACGACGCTGATAAACTCCTATATAAGAAGCCTTCGTTGTGGATTGATCCGCTAACATATGTCCCGTAGCGCATATTCAATCCGAGTCCAAATTCGAACTTTCTCCGACAAACGTATTTTATATCAAAGTGCTTTGAGCAGTAGCACTCGTTGTTTTGAGAGAAATGTACAAAGAATCGGGACACACATATATATGGGCAAGTGGTATGGATATGCTCTCAACAATATGAAAGCTAAAAATCAATTTCTTTAGCCACATGGTTGATTGGCAGCTTCATACCAAGTACATACTGGCTTCCATACCGAGGTAGCCGTAGCGTTCGCTTAACACTTTTCCAAGAAACAGCCCCGCCACTTGGCAAAATAAAAACCAAGTAGATTTTCGTCTCTAAGCAACCTCGCAAAATCGTAATCGACAGCGCGACCTCAAGTTGATCGTGACCTTTATAGGTCATGATAGCAGTCCTTATGACTCAGTTATTTCACGACTTTCTTCACCGCTTCCAATTATTCAAACCCTGATCGCTTAAGCATCCCTAAAGCACAACATCAAAAGGCACACGGACGAGTACAAACTGAAAGCATACATCAGCCGCCAATGCAAGCATATGGACCTTCAAATTTCTCCTTTTTCATTACGAGGACATTGAGATTTAGAGAGCTTATCACCCTTTCAATGGAAGATATTATAACTAATGCATGTTAAACCATTTGAGGACTTTTCAATATATCCTCTTTGGAGACAATCCAAGAATGCCTTTTAGACCTATCACGATGAATCTGATGCCCATGAATGTTAGCCAAGGCATCACCAAGGTCTTTTCATATCAAATGAGTATTCAAGACTGCTTATCTCATTCAAAAGTTAACAATAATCAGTAAGGAGTCACTCCACATATAAAACAAGCGACTTATGAAGTTGCTCCCACTCATCTTCTCGTGATAAATGCACCGACGAAAAAAAAAAACATTTTCTTTAAAACCAAAGGAAGTGAGTCGTTTTCACATCCATTCGTGAAGTTCTAAATTAAAGTGAGCAACCAAAGCCATAACCGACTTTGAAAAGAGTCCTTAGTGGAACCGGTGAGAAGGTCTCCTTTATAATCAATAATTTCTTGACTATAGCCTTTCGCCACCAATCTAGCTTTGTATCTCTCAACTGCACCATCTGAACTACGCTTGGTCTTAAAGACCCATTTACACCCATCATACTTGGTCTTCTGCAAATGGCAAATCGGGCCCTTTCAGGTTTTTATCAAACCTTTAAATTTTTCACCAACATTTCTCGCAAAGGTTACAGAAGATTATCGCCTCCTTAGAATGCTCTATCTAATTGACTTCTCCATGGTATATTTCATAACCATGAGGCACACTGCTCGAAAGTGATCCCATTTTTTCCCGAGAAGCCTTATCAAGAATGCGATTGATCGCTAGTGCTAGGCTCGCTCTCAAAGCCAAATCCATGTTGGTGATAGCCAAATATAGATCCAGAGACTCTTTCCAATCCTCATAATTGGTCTCATTCAGAGTTTTGACAGAAGTCAATTGCATAGGCAATGAGGCTGGCACCAGAGTAGAGAGGGAAACATTTAATATGCATATAACATAATATTACCATGCGGTCACAAATAAATGATTCTCACGCATACCAAACATGCCTATTAAACGATTTCTTATTTATCACGATCCTCGCCTAAGGGGCATGAATCACAATAAAAGGAAATATAAAAATTTTTATACAATGTACATGATCTCATGTCACCAAAATTTAATTACCGATGTGGTACTAAACATAATTTGACATAAGTTTAGAACAAAGTAATCAGACATCAACAAATTACACTAATAACAACATACCGATAGGTATAATTATTTTAGGTGCAAACATTCATATGAATTCATTTAAAATTTAAAAGAATTTAAATTATTTAATTGTTAAGAATGTTTTGCATAATTATGCCTACGAGCAGGCAAGACTACTAATTATGCAAAATAAGATCATAGGGGCTGCACAGATCAATATACAATTGTATAATCCACAAAATACATCAATTTAACCCAAAAAATATTTGGGCCCAGAAACCGAGAGTACAACAACTAAATCCCGGATTTCATCTCCCTTGCCCGGTTCCTTTGCACTGGTCGCACGAATTCCGCTCTAAACCCGGCTTCGACCTCATTTCTCCACCATTTTCGACGATATGATTTAAGGTTTCAAATTTACTAAATATCATCCACGCTAGTAGACGGCGAAACACCAGGTTTCGGCCATGTCCACAAGAAGGTTTCTCGACACTTCTTTTTTTTGTTTTTTTTTTTTTTAGCAATTTGACTAAAATAAGGTCATAAATCAACAATATAATCCCAAACCTTTGATTCCGTATCATATCCAAAATAGAGACTCATGGCGTAGATTAACAAAAACCCTAAAAGGAAAAATTTCACATAAAACAGTACCTCAATCAAACACAAATTATTAGGGTTCATATAGATGAACACCATAATTGCTATTTGATTTGGCTCGATACCACCTGATAAAAAAACTTATGTAGATACGCAATATAGCATGTCTATACACACATATCCGGGAATTTGGGACTCAAAACTACGACTGCACCAGTTAGGATCCATAATTTCTCCGTAGCGATCGAAGTATTGAAAACTCGAGAGAGAGCAGAGAGAGAGAGAGAGAGAGAGAGAGAGAGAGAGAGATGATCATTTCTTATCCGATACGCCAAACGAAACCTAATCTCCACCTGACTGAAAGCTCGAGAGGCTCATATCGTATGAGAGTAGGGACCTCTACAACAAAGACTACTGCGATAAATTCAAATTTAACATAGACTATCAATACGCGCCACGTGACACTGGTCAAGTGCTATATCAACTTACATAATATAATAATAATACATAATTGATATTATTTAATAATCCAATAAACAAATCTTAATAATTGATTAATACTAATCCATAAAATTAAAATACAACAACAATGACCTATGGCCATGATATAAGGAGTCATTATGCATCAAACTAGAAAATGATATTTTAAATATGATGAGACAAGTTTGACAAGTGATATGATGATACTAGAACTATTATTTTTATTTTATTTTATATCTCTTGACTCTTATGGCTTATAAATGAGAATGATTCTTGTAATCAATTCACTATTTCATTATCTTGGAATCTATTCACTTAATTTATGTCTTGTTCAACATACTTTTAAAGTAAATAAATAAACTTATTTGAAAGAATGTTGAATAGCTTTGTATGTGATTCCATTTATTCCATTATTATGATTTTTCATATTCCAATCCGATTGGATAGCAGAAAAAAAAAATATATAAATGGATTTAGGATTTGATCCGTTCACTAAGATTTTGATTTGTTCACTAAGATAAAGACAGACCACGCTCGACCCTGGCCCCCGACCCGACATGGATCCAACTGAGTTCGGTGCGAGACTCAGGATCGGGACTCTTACCTGGTTTTTTTTTCTTTTTTAAACCAACTTGTACCTGTGGGTATGGCCTAAAGCATCTTATAACAGACCAAAATATTATATACAAATCAAAAGAACTACGACCGGAGTGGTACTGTCCATCAAAATCTAGACACATATAACCGAGTCCCATTTTACAAAATACAAAACTATACTTTACATTCACAAATCGGTACCCGAACCTTACATGTAGTGAACCCTGCAGTGTGTTGGCCCACCTGTGGCGTGATGTTTGCCGATGTCTTCTCCCGGTACCTACACCCGATTAAAAACCCATGCTAAGTTTACACTTAGTAGGAAACACTTTTATGTTAAAACATAAAATACGTATAACAACAATGTGCATCGAATATCTGTGCATTCACATAATGAACTTCTATACAATTACTTAGGCTTATACAGACTTATGCTTATTCGCACTAATACTTATCACATTCTCGATCTTATACTTACTCAGAATTACACTTATGTATGCATTTATCCTTATTTGGATCTTATACTCATAGCACTCATTCCTTATCCCGGTCTTATACTTATAAAGCAATCGTATCTTATACTCTATAGCAAACTTATTCTTATTCGGGATCTTTATACTTATCTCATCTCCCAAAGGACATATACTTGAACTCGCCGACCGAGCTACTCTATCTCTCGTAGGATACATATTTATACTTATGTTTGTATCAGACATATACTTATTTAGGTCTCCCAAATGACATACATATCGGAACTTATACTGATACTTGTCTCAGACTTATACTTATTTCGATCTCCCATAGGAGTTACATAACCTATGCTTATACAGAGGTACTTAATCAGGTATGGGTATTTATATCTATCTCAAATCTCCCGTAGGAGTTTACAGAACTTATACTTATTCTACGGAGTTTACACTTGTTCGGAGGTACCCGAAGGTATCACAGAGATTACGGAACGTATATTGGATTTGCTGAACTTAATCTTATACAGGAGTACCAGTAAGTACTACTTGATCAATTGTCTGCTCTGATACCAACTTGTTTTGGTATCATATCCCAACAAGCCCTAGGTTAAAGTATACCTATACTCATACGGGAGTACCCGTAGGTACTACTTCTGAGTTTATCCTTATCCAAGTTTATACAGATACCCGTAGGTACTACGTAAATTAATATGATACGTGAGTACCCGAGGTAATTTTAACTTATATTTATACAGAGATACTGTATCTGCACTTGCACTACGCAGCCTATCCTCGTCTTACTGACCTTCTACTTGTACTACAGAGTTTATTCCCGTATATCCGATCTTATCCTCGGTATTACTTCGAGCATATACATGTATCTCGGATTTTATACATGTATTACAAATCTTATATACATGTCTTGGCGTAGTATACTTGTCTTACTATCTTATAATCGGGTCTTATCAACTTATTCTTGTACGAAGGTACCCGTAGGTACGATAAGTCGGAACAGATCAGAATCATATTACATACAAGGTCAGATCAGACGTATGTAGATACATACCAGATATGGACATTAGTCCATAGCAGGTACAGATCACAACAGATACATATACGGAAGTAACCGTAGTTACGACTGGACTTATACTTATTTTACAGAACTTGTACTTATTTTACCGATACGAGAGTACCCGTAGGTACTACCGAGCTTATACTTATTTTATCGATACGAGAGTACCTTAGGTACTACTGGACTTATACTCTACTTTACGTGATACGGAGCACCCGTAGGTACTAATGACTTATACTTATTCGACCTCCCGTAGGAGTTAAGGTAGAGTTTCTTCCTTATACGTAACTTATATTTAAGTAACAAACGTATGTTCATTCAGACTTTAGGAGTTACAGGCTTAATCGTATACGTGAGAATTCGAGGTCGACAAAACTTAATCGTAAATGAGTTAATCAAAGATGTGAGTTAATCGTAGACAAGACGTAACTTTAATCAAATACGTGGAGTACCGTAGGTACTACAGAACTTATTCGTGAGACAAGATCTGAGGTACTACGTAATAGATACGAGGTACATTCAGATCTTTACTCTTATTCTCTATTCGAAGTCTTATCATATAACTGTTTGACTTCCTAATCAAAAGAGTAATGAAACGAGTAAAGACACAACACAATAAGCACTTAAGCATACTATACAAGCATGTGCTGCCGTGAGCACTAATCAGATGAGTGCCGTGAGCACTAATCGTGATTGTGAGGCCGTAGAACTTAACAGACAGATTGCCGTAGCACTAATCGTAGAGTACCGAAGTACTAATCAGAGGCCGGATTACCAACGTGAGTACTGGCATTAATCAAGAGTGCCGGAGCACTACCAGAGTGACCGGTACTAATCAGAGTGCCGAGCACTACCAGGAGTACCGGGTACTAATCGTGAGTGCCGGAGCACTACCAGAGTACCAAGTACTAATCGTAATAGGAGTGCTAAGTGTCGGCTTAATAACTGGTCTTAGGTAGTTTTTACAATTATATGAGTTCAGTAACTTACTATTTTATAATAGTGCATTTTAACCACATTATTCGCTCATGCAGATCAGGACTTCCATGTATTGGTAAGGTATGATGAGCATGTAATCACACCTTATTCATGTATTATTATTCTTCCATGAATCTACTTTACCTGTGAATTGAATCAACTGTCTGGATCATCCAACTTCAAGTTATGGCATTTTCATGCCAAACTAGTCAATTTACCGATTTTACCTGAGGGACAGTTTGAAATACTCATTTTCCAGTGCCTGACTCATTTGACACTTAATTTTGTACTCCTTTAAATTTAAGGTAAGTTATGGTTCTATTCAACTGAATCACCCAATTCAGAAAATCTAACTCGTTACGTCCGAAACAACCATGACTACTCTATATTCAAACGGATGCAGGAATTGGCTTGCACATGGCCCCACTTTGAGTGAATTTTTGGACCACTTAGAGCCAGAATTTGATGCTAACTATTTCTATAGGTTTGGTTCTCCTTGAAGGCTATTTTAATTGACCACTTGAATCACTCAAATCGGATAAGCAATGAGAACGTTATGGCCAAAATACAAAACCGGTCGAACAGGAAAAGGTAATGTGCTTGACCAGACACCCATAATGTACGTACACTTTCGTTCTTCAGGTGTACCTAGCATAATTTCAAGGTGTACCGGTACACATGACCCGAAATGTCCAGAATGTGCATTTTCTCCCATTTTTCCATAGTTTTGATACTCAAATCAATTCTATACTTTCAAACACACATCTAAAACCATTTCCACCACCTGAATCTCTTTTCTATTCAATTCCTCTTTCGTTACATATCTTTCTTCAAAATTCATATCAAGAATCCTTCCAAAACAATTCTAATATGGGTTAAGACCCATACACAAACCAAACATGATGTTTAGTTAGGGTTTATTCTAAACCCTAACTCAAAGACTCTCAATTAACTATGAATCCATCCTAAAGGAGAGGATTCTATGATTATCTTGTACCATATGGGGTTTTACCAACCCTAATTTCAAGAAATCCAAGGTTAGAATGAATTCTAACAAAACCTCTAGATTCAAGACAGCTCATTAACTATACAAACCCATATGATCCATACTGGGACCATATCCAAGGCATTCTGATACAAAAATCCAAAGCCTGAAAATTTTGTTGGCTTGATCTTGGCTCCTCCATCTTCTTCCTCTTCCTCTCTTTCTTCTCCTCCTCCAAATTTTTTTTTCTCCTCCCCCAAATGAGACCAACTTTGGTCTTTTTAAAACCCATGTTTGCTAAGGCCATGTTTGGCCCTCCAAATAAAACCCATTTTTGGGTTAACTTTCTTTATTTGCAAAAAGGTCCCTCCATGTTTGGCTATTTGTATTCCAAGTTCCCAAATTGTATTTTGGCCCCCAATTTTCTTAATCCATGTCTTTTAGGCCCATTTTTGGACAATTTACAATTTTGTCCTTAAGTTTTGTAACTTTCCTGCCTTCTGCTTCCACAAGCTACGATTTAACTTACGAAACATTCAAATTAGGCTTATAAAATACCCTAAACATGTCAAAAACGACTAGGGTATATTTCGGGGTGTTACAAGAATAATTGAAATTTTAATATCTTTAAAATAATTATTCGATTTCAAGGTTGGGTTTAGCTTCTAAACTTCCTTTTACCTTTTATTTTAGATTTTAATATTTAGTATTAGTGAAAAGTAAGTTTCTTTACATCAATACAAAAATATTTAGACATATCAAGAAAAAAAAATAAGGGGTCAATACATGCTCTCTAATAATTATGGTTTGGTTTAAAGGTTAAAGATCCAACAGTTATGGAAATAACTGCAGTATATTATGGTAGTAGATAGACTACTATCATATGCATAATATGTTGTATTTACTACCATAATATAATATAACTACTATCATAACTGTTCCATCCACTATCATAACAGAAGATGGTTTGAGGTTTTTTTTTTTGACATAATTGACTTTTAAATCAAACCATAATTATTTTTGAAGAGTATGTATTAACCCCATGTTTTGTTTTCTTGATCAATATTGTATAAATATTTTTGTATAGATGTATGGAATCTACTTTTCCTTTAGAATTACCTTCTATTTCTCATTATTTTTAAAAAATATATATTTGACTAACAAAATTTAAAATCCATTTAGAAAAAGTTAATTAATAAAATCTTGTTTATTTTTTAAAGTTTTGTAACTAAAGAATGGTATAAAAAGATAATTAACAGTTTATATGATAGATATATATCACTATATGAGATATATTATTTGATAGTTTTTATACTTTATTATGTTTCATTTACTCATATTGTTTCTCCTATTATTCATGATTTTATAAACCAAGTAATATCTATTCATGTTAATATTTGTTGCATCTTATGTATTCATTTCATATTTTGGTTTTATGAGATTTTATTTTTTATTTTTTACTACTTTAATTTTTTGGAAAACAAATTTATTATTTTTCTAAAAATAATTCTTAAAATATTAATGTTATATTAGCTATCAAAAAGGTAACAAAAAATAGTGAAATACACAAAAATAGATAAGGAAAATAGAAATAAGAATTAGAGTTAAAATATATTTATTACTTTAAATTTACTCTTTATCTTAACTCATTAATATGAATATTAAATAATTTAAAATGCATTGATTTTAACTAATTCAATAAATACTTAAATTTTTATAACATAATTAAATATAATAAATTAAATTTTATTAAAATTTTTAATATTATCTAAATCAAACATAATGTTACTTTTTTGTCTTTTGGATTTATTTCAAAAAATAAAAAATAAAAAATTAATATTCAAATATGTCTTCTATCCTAAAATTTATATATTTTTAAAAAATAAAATAGAAAAAATGATACTAAAAATGCTTAAATTTGTATAATGGACAAGGGGCATGCATTATTTGTTAGTGAGACTTTTTTAGCTAAACACATGTTAAAAAGAAATATGTAAAAAACCAAAGAAAGTCATCATTGTGCAACATCCATCAGTTCAATCATTTTTATTGAAAAATTTGTAGAAAGAACAACATGTCATCATTTATAAAAAATAATTATTTAAATTCTTCATGTTGCACGACATGACCTTTAAAAAATTAAAAGAAAAAAAAACCCACTATTACTAAACCAAGCAAGTACGGATACGAAGAAACACCTAAACCTATGATTCCATTATCACCCTCAAAAGACGTTTAACATAGAGCTACAACTGCTCCCACTAGTTTTCAAAAAACATTAAATATCTACAAATTTCTTAGGAGAGGACAACCACTTTCACTTTCATTTTTTTATGACTCTTCCACTAAAATCTCTAAAATAGGCCCCATACAATCAAAAGAGGACAACCACTATCACTTTCATTTTCTGTATGACTCTTCCAACACCCAAGTGCACCATAAGTTTATAACTAGCATATGGTCATCACAAATAAAAGTACTCTCTTACGAATTAATATCATATATATATATATATATATATATATATATATATATATATATATATATATATATATATATATATATATATATATATATATATATATATATGTATATACGCTATCATATATTTAAATTTTAATTTGCAGAAACGCTTCAAATGCTTAAACTTATAAATGATATAAAAAAATATAGATTACGAATAGCCATAAGAGTGATAAGCTTACTATAATATAATTAAGTTGCTTAATAGAAAAAATCATATATATCTTAATACTAGCAGATTTTATTTTCAATACATTTATTGAATCTTTAAATTGTGTCATATTTTTACATTTTCAACTTTATTATATTGTTTCATGACACTAAATATATGATCTTACATTTAATATTGGCCTAATTCTTCTTAGGTGTTTACTTAAATGAGCATTATTTTTTATTTTTATTTTAAGATTTTTATTCTGGAGATTAATGTTATAGAGATTAGTTTTATAAATTTGCAAACAAAATATGTGAAAAGAAAAAGAAAATATAGATTTAGAACAAAATTATTAAATAATCAAACTTACTATTAATAGTTCTTCTCATGCATTTATTAAAGTATTATATTGTTATTTTTCGTTTTAAGTTTTTCTTTTATATATATATATATATATTAATAAATTTAAATGTATATTATTGTACATTATTTCTGATTTGGGGATTGTGTGATAGTTCGAATTTCTGTGTGGTGAGTTTGAACTCTCTTATGGGACGATGTGTGTGTAGAACATATATAATATATATGCAATAAAATAAAAGCACACATAATATTTTACATGGCTCAAAGAATTGCCTAATGCTCACTAAGCCTACGCCTAAACGCAGCGATTTCAACTAATTCCGATTCAAGGTTACACTACCTTACGCTGGCATGCACTCTCTTCGCCTACAATAACTCTTATTTAACTTAATCACTCCTAGTGGAATTTGGAATTAACTCTTTTCGTTCCCCTCTCAAAAGCATTACACCATTTACCCACGTTACATAGATAAGATGAAGAAATTCAAAACATAATCTTTCACACAAGGTGAAAGTCCTTTAACTTGAAATACCTTAACCTAGTATCTGCACTCTTCAACATGTCCAGACTTCACTTGTTATTCCTCAAGCTCTACTCCTTAAATCTATTATGAAAAACTTCTAGAACCCAAATTTCTAGCACTTGTAATTCGGTCTTGGAAGTCTTGATAAAGTTAGATCACTGTACTAATATGACTCCAACATTACCTTTTGTTTTTGGAACTTGCATTTAAGCTATCATAGAATAATAAAGAAACTTGATGTTCAAGTATCATCTTCAAAATATAAGCCTTATTTGTTTCTAACTCTACTTTGATTGCTTAGATGATCGGATCTTCTAGACTTGATCTTTATCAACTTGCTAAAAACGATCATAGGCCCATTGGTACCTTGCATATCGAGGCTGCCACAGACTGCCTTACTCCGAACTACTTCCTAGTTCTTACAGGGACTTCATCAAATATTTATCAAACTCGATCTCTAATGTAGTTATATATATATATATATATATATATATATATATATATATGTGTGTGTGTGTGTGTGTGTGTGTGTGTGTGTGTGTGTGTGTGTGTGTGTGTGTGTGTGTGTGTGTGTGTGATGCCCCAAAACCCGGGGGTCTATTGACCAGTCGTCAACCCTAAAAACTCGTGACACCTGGATGACCCGATACCATTGTTACGCCCCATTTGACGGATCCATAATTTAGAAAAAATACAGACGTAGTCTTCTTTAATGACTTTATTCAAACCCAACCTATATAATATATAATCACAATGACCATCCAAAGGCCTAATATACACTGGATCGCGGCCGTAGTCCATTTATGAGTAAAAATGGCTCAATCGGGCCTATTTATCCATACTCAAAAATATACAAGGTTGTATCAATAATAGTCCTAAGAGCCTTAAATACAACACTCTTATACAAAAAATATATATAAAAACTGATTTGTTCCAATATAGTTTACAAAATAACTATTAAAGCCACAATCCGGATTTCTTCACAATTACGACCTCGAATGAGCATCGTCCTCCGATGTCTGTCTTGCACTTGAAATGTTTCCCATATAGGGTGAGCCACGTCCAGTAGAGAAAACTCTTACAAGGGCTACTCCTCACCTAAATACACATGCAATGGTCATGTTCACAATTTACACTCACATTCCAAGCAAAAATTTAATTTCTACCATGGAATCCTACATGCCAAGAAATGAGATGTGTGACACCCCAAAACCTCTGGGTCTTTTTTTTAATGAACAAAGGTCCATGAACAAAGGTTATGAACGGTGTCCATGAACAAGGACCCCAAAACAAAGGCACAAATAAATAAGGTCGCAGGAATAGTGCGCCCACATCTACGCGCGCTTATCGCGCACATTAGGTCGCGCGACTTACCTGCTGTGTTGTCGCTACCGTCGCTTGCGCCGTGCCTGATCGCCGCGGTGTGTTGCTTCGCGCGACTTGGTGCTCCTATCGCTTCCGACAAGGCGGCACCCCCTTCGCTCGCAACCCCAATGAGACTAGACCACGTCATGACACCAAACTGTGGGTCGCGACACCAAAATGGCTCTCCCTACCGCCTTTGTGTCGCAACACCAACAGCGGGTCGCGACGCCATGAAGGCCAACCATGTCGCGACACCAATCTTGCCAACTCACGTCGCGACACCAAAAAGTGTGTCACGACACCGTTCTTGCCCAGTCGCTACAAGACTGGGCGCCCGTGTCGGGCCTCATACTGGGCGCTTCACGCGCTGCAGCCGCCTCGATCAGGCGCCATCGCCCGCCATGCACACCCAACTCCGCTCTGTCATGTCATGACACCACCTGCTATGTTGTGACCTGATGCTAGAAATGGCGTGAGCCCATCCTACTCCCCGCATCTCTTTTCTTTTCCTTTTTGTTTTACCCACTGTAAAACCAATTAAAATTGCCTTATTACTACAAAGGCTACTAAATCATGGAAAACTCAATGAAATTGTATTCATTATACAAAATGAGTTAATTTACAATTTGTTTTTAATTACAATTTACAAAAACTGGGGATTTTACCTAGATTTTTACAAAATATAAGATAAGGCCAAATTTGGCCATTCTTCGCCTCTAAGGCCTCGAATGCGTCCCATCCCCGGGTACACCTTCAGTACCTTAAATGGTTATTCCCACGACGGGGTGAACAAAATGCCCAATAGTTGAATTTTCCTACATGGGTTACTCCACACCTAAGTGCTCATGCAATGGCACACCAAACATTCAAGTAAAACATGTATGTTCTTACTTAAATGTCTACATGTTATAGATGAGAATGTGACTCACCCTTTCCCACATCTCGAGCCCTCACTGACTCTCTCACGCATGCATATGCCAATTGAGAGAAACACTGTCTTCAAAACAAAGGCTTTGTTCTTGAAAACACATTGTTCAATTTCCGATAAAATTCTATTGGACAACCCTCCGAATAAATACGTTGGACAATCCTCCGAGGTGAATTGTTGGACAACTCTCCGAAATAGTCCATTGGACATCCTCCGACGTAAACTGTTGGACACCTTTCCAAAACAATTCTTTGGACAACTTCCCAATATAATTTTCTTTTGACAACCCTCAGATTTTCATTCGTTTGTGGACATACTCCGATAATCAATTGTGAGCCAACCCTCCGAAAACATGTCATGCACTCACACCTATTGTTCTAGGGTGCCCCAGTGCATATGAAATGCAATATGTCATTTCACAATAATTCATGTTAATATATTAAGCATGCATATATTAACAAAATTCACACACAACAACATGTTATTCATTCATAGCAATAACACCAAAATAACACACTTGTGCTAATCAACAATTTAGGTAATTCATCTCGAACTGCCCAAGCAACACAACCCGCACACAAGGTCAAGTGAACAATACAACCCTAGGTCTCAAAACTATCCAACGACCACTCTAGGGATTTCCTCACTCAGTCCCAATCTTTGGAACTAAAATACACGACCATTCAAGCCTCAGAACATCCCTATCCATTCAAATGGCTCTTAGCCAAGGAATAAAATAAGTAAGAGAAAACCCCTACCTTTCGGAGTTTGTCGAAACTCCACAATCCCGATACCCATGCGTAGCCCTTATATTGGGGATCAACTTTGCCTCTTGCCTCGCCGGGATTCGATGGACTGATCGCCTGAAAATCTAGAGAAAAGGTAGAGCCTCTCTCTCTAAACTCTCTTTCTTTCTCTTTCTTTCTCTCTCTTTCTCTCTCTTTCTCTCTTTTTCCCTCCCAAACCGGTTGGGTCAAGGTTGGTCAAGTGAGATGTCCTCTCACTTGCCACGTGTCAACCTCCCATTGGTTGACTTGGATTTCCCTATCCTCTTACCCATCTACCATGGATTTCCATTCACTCAAAAGGTGCCACATATCCCGGTGGTCCAAGACTGAACTTCCGTTGACTCCATCCTAGGCTTGACACATGGCACATTGTGTGAAAGACCCCAGAGAATTCTAATTTTCTGAAAAATGATAAAATTGTAATTTCGATCAAAATACGGAATTTTCCTAGATCTTTAATGACGAAACAAACTTCACACTAATCGCTTTCACAAATCTAGCTACCACGTCACTGGGCTGAATTCCGAGACAATCGGAATTTCACGCTTTTCAATAAGACTAGAGGGGAAAGACACTTGGCACATTGTGAGTGTGGCCTGTAGGTGCCACGTGTCACAAGAATGAGTCAAACATGAGTTCTCAAATGGGACCCATGAGAGACATGTGGGCAAATATGTGATCGGATGAAAACTACTGCAGATGATACGGATAAGCGTTAATCCGAGCCAATGGGAGCTTAACACTTGGCAAGTGAGAGGACACCAAGTTGACCTCATCTTCTCCCAAACGTTTCGAGTAAACAGAGAGAGTAGTTAAGCAGAAAGAGAAAGCAAGAGTTTAGAGGTTTCACCTTTCTCTCTAGATTTTCCGGCGATCGGTCCGTCGAATCCCGGCGAGAAAAGAGGCAAAGTTGATCCCTACTGCAAGAGCTACGTGTGGGTACCGGTATTGTGGAGTTTCGACAACTCGGAGGTAGGGGTCTTTCTCCTACTTGGTTTAGTTCTTGTCTAAGAGCCATGCATCGATCGGGTGTGTTTAGTATTCCGAAGTGTCGTTGTGTTTCGCCCCTGAGTAGGACCGGTCGGAAATTTTGACCGCTTGACAAATTCCAGTTGGGTATGGAGACTCCATTTCGGTGGTCCCAACATGTGTTTGTGATGATTTGACAAGTACTATGTTGAACTGATTTTTCTATTACCCCATGTGAGCCGATTTTCAGGTTATTGCTTACGGCGAATATGTTGTTGTGTGTTAATTTTTGCTAATATACGATGCTTGATATATTAACATGAATTGTTGTGAATTAAGTATATCAGATTTCATACGCAGACCGTGCACCCTGTAATAAGAAAGGCGAGCGCACGACATGAAATACTGAGGGTTGTCCAATAATTTTACAAAATACCGATGAATTGTGTTGGGAAATCGTCCAACAATTCACGTCGGAGAGGCCCATGAAATATTTCGGAGAGTTATCCAACAAATTCACCTCGGAGGATTGTCCAACGTATTTTTATCAGAGGGTTGCCCACAAATAAAATAAATATTTTGTTTGGAAATGGTTTTCATACATGGCATAAACATGTGTGAGGAAGTCGGTGGGGACTCAGACATACATGGATTAGCATGGTGATTCGAAAGTATGAATCATGAATTCACTTGAATGTGTGTTTTCCATTGCATGAGCACTTAGCTGGGGAGTAACCCATGTAGGAAAATATCACTACTGGGCATTACCACCCGCCTGGATCCCCTTCCGCATACAGGAGGCTTAAAGACTCCGCGCCCTTAAAGGTCAGATTATGGCAGCCGCATTGTGGCCTTGATTCATGTTTTGTGTATATATTAAAACAAACAAGTTTTAATATATGTTTTGTATTAAGAGTGATGTAATAACTCTTGAATTTATAGAAATGTATTGTTTTGTAACTGTATGGACGAGTATGGATGATGGGACCTATTGGGTCATTTTACTCATGTATGGGTCTCATGATATGAGATACACAGGTTTCTGTAGGTCGACGGTGGTCAACGGGACCCCCGGGTTTTGGGGCGTCACACTGTGAGCTACTCATCACATGCCAAGTGTCCTGCACTATTCTCGGTGCCTCAAAAAACGTGAAATTTCTACTGTTTCAGAATTCAACAAAATTCGACATGGTAGCTAGATTTCGTGATACGATTTCAATGGTGATATTCATTTTGTCATTCGAGATCTAGAAAAATTCCTGATTTTTGACCGAAATTACCATTTTACCCTTTCTCGAAAATTCGGATTTTCTAGGGTTTCACAAGATGAAACTCAAACATGTACCATGCCTTGAGCCCTTACCGACTCCCATCACACCCGAGTCCTTACCGACTCCTATCACTTAATGCTAAAGCCCATGCATGATAAAATCCATCATTTATGAATTACATCCAACGATCATTTTACAAAACAAATTCATTTGTTTTTAAACCAAAAGTTTTTTTTTATGTTACACCTCAATGATCATTTGTATACAAAACTCATGTGTCTTTTTGTGTGTAGCAAATTTTTGGTGTCACACCATAGGCCTCGCACACCTAGACACTTTTACGGGCTTTCACTGTATGAATTATGTCTAACCACAATTAACGGATCTTTCACCCGAGGGGGTATCTATCCCTGCTTGCTATTACCCGACACAAGTTTTCTTTACCACATTATTCAATCGTGCGACTCTATTGGACTTCGTCCCACTAAACCAAGCTCACTTAACCAAACACTAAATGCAGTGTTGATTTTTCAACCATACACTCACACCCATAATGCGATGTCCCCGTGCATATGCAATGCAATGCGCCATTACATGTTATATCATGTCACATGTATAATGAATGCTATACGAACAACTCAAACCACACAATTTAACATGCGTTATGGACAATTATCTTAATTGCAAATAATTTCCATACAATCACACATTCCATGTCAATATATTTATATATACATATATCAACATCTTATCACACAAATACCACCTAGAATACTATTCAAAACCAAGCAACGACACCCTTGATCCTCGAGGCTAAGTGTGACATATATTATGCCCACAAAATGGCCCCGAGACAAGCCATAAACAGGCTACCAAACCAGCCATCCACAGGCCTCAATCATGCCCTAAAAAGGACGGGAAAACAGTCCCAAATTCAGTCCCATAGTAGCACTGAATCCAATCCTAATCTGAATAAATAGCCTAAGTTGTGGCAATCCCGGGAATTAGATGGACCATCACTTAAGTTGTAAAGCTCCAATTTGGATGATTCCAAAGCCTAACATCAAGTTCACAAATGCAGTTACAACTTCTATGAAGAACACGAGTCTAAATTCTCTCTTTTTTCCAACCGAAAACCAGTCCCAAATTTTGGACAAAAACAATTAAATAGCCTCAGCTATGATAGTCTCGAGAATGAAATGGACCATAACTTGAGATGTAGAGGTCCAATTTGAGTGATTCAACATTAAGTTCACAATTACGGCTACAACTTTTATGAAGAACACAAGTCTAAATTCCCTCTGTTTCCCAACTGAAAACTAGTCCCAAATTTTTGATAGTGTATAGGGTCAAAACAGGGTAGCATTCCAACAGTCCCAAAATCCGACCCAAACAGCCCCTTAGGGCAGAAAACACAGCCAAACAACCCCTTAGGGTAGAAAACACAACTAAACATCCCTTAGGGTGGAAAATAAACCAAAGTAGGAAGAATCCCTGTGACGCCCCAAAACCCGGGGGTCCAGTTGACAACCCGTAAACCCGTAGAATTCATGTGGATTGGTGGCAACCCGATTACCACACCAAGCAGTCCCATTTATCGGGATCCACATTATTGAAAATCGCGAGTCTCCTTTGTTCAAGGAGCTCTACCCAATATACAACCTATATAACAATATATCCATGACCCATCCAAGGTCTCAACAGAAGTAGTAATGACCACACGGGCCCATCTGTCCATATCCACAATATACAACTATATCACAATAGTCCATAAGAGTTTATTACAACACTCTTATATAGAACATATATTAAAACTAGCTTGTTCTAATATAGTTTACAAAACTATTTATCGTTTCACATCCCGGTTTCCCTTCAAAATCACGGCCAAGGAGCTGCCGTCTCTCCAACAGACCACCTAAACTCCGAACATGGTCCCACAACGGTGAGCAATGCCCGCAGAGAATAATTCCTACAAGGGCTAGCCTCAACGGCAATACGATGCAATGCCATTTCACACATTTAAGTAAAAGCATACACATTCCTACTCAAATGTCTACATGCCATGGATGCGAATGTGACTCACCCTATCCCATGTCCCAAGTCCTCACTGACTCCCTCACACATACATATGCCAAGTGTGAAAACCATCATTTATGTTCCATCAATGACCATTTTTCCAAAATAAAAGCTATTTGTTTTATAAATCAAAATCCATTGGACAAACTCCGATATTCACTTGTTTTTACTAAGTCCCGTGTGTTTTTGTCGGTAGCGAATTTTCGGGGTCTCACCGCAGGCTTCGCACGCCTTCCGATACTTTCGCGAACTATCATCGCTAGATACATATATCTAACTAAGAATACCGGGTTTTTCACCCGAGGGGGTATCTATCCCTTCTTACTATACCCAACACATGTATTTTTCATTTCCTTTTTCTTTTATGCAACCCTGAGACTCATTTTGGACGTTGTCCCATTTTAATGAACCCACCATCGAACACCAAACACAGTGTCAATCTCTACCATGGACTCACACCCATGTCATGTGATGTCCCGTGCATAAATGCAATGCAATTCCATTGCATGTATATCATTCTACATGCACAATGAATGCCACGTGCAACAATTCAAAATCATACTTCATGCCAAGTATCATGGATAATCATATAATTTACATCCATTCAATTCAATATGTTTATCACATATATTTCAACATGCTTCCTTACAATCAACATGTGATTCATTCTTCATGCACTACAAGCATACATCATACCAAGCATCAATCATATACACAAAGATAACTTGGTATCCTTTACCAATTGTTGCATAAATAATGCCCACAACAATCCACACAGCTCTTTGAAAAGAGCAGGAACCACCCAAAACTGTGAGCACCAAATGTCATTCACTAGAATATGGTTAAATTCTAAACTCAAATATCTTTTCATAGAGTGAAAGAACGCGCAAATTGGAGTTCGGACAAGAAAGTTATGGTCATCCGAAGTCAAAGCTGCCGATTCACATAGGTGTGCGAAAATTGTTCAGACCCCAAAACCAAGCACTACGCCCACGACCAACACTCGTCCAACCCAAACCACAACATCCGGTTCGGGCCCCCGGATCGGTCATCCATCATACGGGCGTGCTGGATGCCCATCCATGCCCATCAACCAAGGGCTACACACTGTAGCCAAGAGGTCCGTAATTTCGCCCCAAAATACCTGGGATTCGGTCCTTAACTCAATAATAAACACAAACTCTCAAGATTAGAGCTGAACCAAAATGGCCCTTACATGGCCACTAGGTAAGAAATAACCAGTGTAGGAGAAACCTCTACCTTTTCGAACTTCGACGAAAAATTCGGATTTCGGTACCCACGCGTATCCCTTATCACGTAAACCAACTTTGCATCTTACTCCGACGAGTTTCGACCACCAGTTAGCCGGAGATCACAAAGGGAAGTGTCATTCCTTTTCTTTTTTTTTTTCTTTTTCTTTCTCCTCTCCTCCACGCACGGCTCTTCCTCCTCTTTTTTTTTTGTTTTTCCTCATTTTCTTTCCTTTCTTTCTTTTCTTTTCCTTTTTTCTGCTTTCCTTTCTTTCCTTTCTTTCTTCCCTTACCCACCGAATTTTTTTGATTTGGCTTGACTCGAGGAAATGCCTCTTCTCTTCTCTCATGGCTATGCTGCCTTCACATACCCATCCATCACGTGCCCCGTGTCACCTACGCTGAAGCCATGTGTCATGTGTCACATGGACACATGCTTTAGGTGGAACCTTCCACACCACATGGCTCTCATGCCATGTGTCTTTCTCCCATGGTTCCATGTGGCAGCCCCTGGTCATGTCATGTGGCACCACCCCATGTGTCACCCAACACCCGGTGCCTCAAAAAATGTGAAATTCCGACCATCTCGGAATTCAACGAAATTTGACTCGGTAACTAAATTTCGCGAGACGAATTCAACGATGAAGTCTGTTTTTCCATTCGATATCTAAAAAATTTTCAGATTTTCTACCTGTACTATAGCGGCAAATTACCGTTTTGCCCTTTTTTAGAAAAATTGAATTTTTCCTGGGTTTTACAATCCCTACCTCTTGAAAAATAGTAGCAAGGGTAGGAAGTCTCCCTAGCTTGAAATATTTGATTTCCCGAAATCTCCTTATTTGGATCTTCGATGAAATCCATTCTTTTTGGTATGTAAGTGTAGCCCTCATCGAATATATGAACTTTCACTCTTGGCTCGACAAATTCCGATCGGCGAAACTCCGAGGATCGAAGAGAGAAGCTTGGTCTCCTCTCTTTCTCTCCCTCTCTCTCACGAAATTTTCCAACATAAAATGAGACTCTCTTGTCTCCAAAATCTAATTTTTTTTCTAACTTATCATCAACTTGAAATGCTTGGCCCACGTCGCACCACATGTCCATGACTTATCCAGGTCTATTTCTATCCCGAAACAATTTATTTTGTTCCGGTTCAAGTTCAATATATTTTAAATTAACTTTACCTAAATTATTTGTCAACTTTTGAGATTTTCTTAAAAATCCTGTTTTTGGGGTTCACCAAGCACTACAGCCCCAAAAAACGTGAAAATTTCAACTGTCTCGTAATTTGACGAAATTCGTCTGGGTAACTAGATTTCACAATACGAATCCAATTGTGAGGTCCATTTCATCATCCGAGATCTAGAAAATCTTCAGGTTTGCAACATATACTATAGCTACAATTTACCGTTTTGCCATTTTTTGGAAAAATTCAAATTTACTCGAGTTTTACATTCTTCCCCCGTTAAAAGAATTTTCATTCCCAAATTTACACACAACACATACAACCACATACAGACACGCAATACTATTTAACACCAAATGACTAAAAATATACCTTCATCCTCAAATAAGAAAGGATAATTGGCACGCATAGTGTCTTTGTGTTCCCATGTTGCCTCCTCCACTACTCGGTACTGCCATAACACCTTCACTAGCCTCACAGTCTTGCCTCAAAAAACCTAGTCCCAGCTATCCATGACACGTATCGATCCCTCCTCAAAGGTTTCATTCGCATTAACAACAAGCTCGCCCCAATCCATTACATGAGTTGGATCTAGAGTATACTTCCGGAGCATGGAGACATGGAATACCACATGAACACTCGATAAGCTTGGCGGTAATGCTAACCGGTAAGCAACAATACCCACTATCTCGAGTACCTCGAAGGGTCCAATATACCTCAGCGATAACTTTCCCCGCTTGCCAAATCTGACTACTCCTCTCTTAGGCATCACCTTCAAGAAGACATGATCTCCCACCAAACCTGCAGGTCGACGCCTGCCTATCGCATAGCCTTCTTACTTGCCGGCCGAGAAGACACTTTCTTATCAAATTCACCTTCTCAGAGGTGTCTCTAACCAAATCCGAACCCCTAGTGGGCTTCACTCCTACCTCCGTCCAACAAACCTAAGATCGACAAGGCCTCGTCTTATAGGGTGCCATCTGTATGCTCGCCTGATAACTATTTTTGTAGGGGAATTCCACCAAGGGTAAATGCTCTTCCCAACTACCCTTGAGATCAAGGACGCAAGCCCGTAGCATGTCCTCTAAGGTCTGGATGGTCCTCTCTAACTGACCGTCCATCTGGGGATGAAAAGTTATGCTCATCATCAACCGTGTCCCCATGACTCGCTGAAAACTTTTCCAAAAATGAGTCGTAAACTTGGGATCCCGATCTGATACTATAGATATTGGTACCCCGTGCAACCGGATAATCTCCTGCACATATAACATGCAGAATTCCTCTAGTGTGAAGGTAATCTACACAACCAAAAAGTGTGCCGACTTGGTAAGCCGGTCCACTATCACCCACACCGCGTCATGCCCTCGCGATGTTCGTGGTAAGTGGGTCACAAAATCCATCATGACATGCTCTCACTTCCACTCAGATACTTCCAAGGGTTGGAGTAATCTCGTTGGCCTCTGGTGCTTAGCCTTTACTTGCTAAAATGTGAGATATCGATGAACAAAATCTCCAATGTGTTTCTTCATCCCGCTCCAGTAATACTGGCAACGAAGATCATGCTACATCTTCATGCCACCTGGATGCACTGTAAAACAGGAGCAATGAAACTCCTTGAGAATCTCTTCTCTCAAATCTGTCGACTAAGGAACCACAACCCTTCCCCTATACCGAAGACTACCATCCGTGTGAATGGCCTAGCCTTCGTCACCTGTACTTGACTATACCCAACCCCTGATGGACAATACCTTTGTGTCCTATCCTTGGGACCCAATCACTTTACTCAATAGGGAAGGCGTAGCCACTAAAATCCCCAAGATACCCTGAGCCTGATCACTATACCGTAGACTGAACAGTCCCACAATCTCGAGCATCTGCCACTCCCGGGAAACCACAATAGCGAACACTCCCCGAGACTTCTAGTTAAGTGCATTAACCATCACATTTTCCTTACCAAGGTGGTAATGCAAATTGAAATCATAATCCTCTAAACACTTCATCCACCTGCGTTGCCTTATGTTGAGGTCCCGCTGTGTGAAAATGTACTTCAAACTTTTGTGGTTTGAAAACACCTCGAACTACTCACCGTATAGATAGTGACGCCAAATCTTCAAGGCAAAGACAATGGCCACCAGCTCCATATCATGTGTGGGGTAACTCTACTCATGGTTCTTCAACTGCCGATAACCATAAGCCACAACCCTTTCAGACTGCATCAAAACACATCTCAGTCCGTCCTTAGAGGCATCACAATACACCGTGTACCTCTGTCCCCTTTCCGAGACTATCAGAATTGGAGATGAAGTAAGCCTCCTTTTCAATTCCTGAAATGCCCTCTCACACAAGTCATTCCACTTAAACCTAACCTCTTTTTGGGTCAATCTTGTCATAGGTGCAGCCAGTCAGGAAAAGTCCTTAATGAATCTCATGTAATACCCTGCCAATCCCAAGAAACTGTGTATCTCGAAGACTGACTTCGGTCTCTCCTAACTCATAACTGCCTTAACCTTCTCTAAGTCCACAAATACACCTGAAGCGACATGACGTGTCCCAAGAATTTCACCTCAGTGAGCCAAAATTCACACTTGTTGAATTTGGCATACAGTTGATGGTCTCTCAAAATCTAGAGAACAATTCTCAAGTGCCCCTCATTCTCCTCCTCAAACTTGGAGTAAATCAAGATGTTGTCAATGAAGACCACAACAAACTGATCTAGATAGGGTTGGAATACCCTATGCATGAGATCCATGAATGCCGCTTGAGCATTCGTCAACCCGAATGGCATTGCTTTGAACTCGAAATGCCCATACCGCATCCTGAACGTTGTCTTAGGGATATCTGCCTCCCTAACCCTCAACTGATGGTAACCGGTACGGAGACCTACCTTCGAGTAAACTGGCGCCCCTCTCAACTGATCAAACAAATCATCAATCCTCGGCAATGGGTACCTATTCTTGATAATAACCCTATTCAACTGTCGATAGTCTATACAAAGCCGAAGGATCTTGTCCTTCTTCTTGGCAAACAGTACCGAAGCACCCAAAGGTGAAGTGCTCGATCTAACAAAGCCTCTATCCAACAATTCTTATAACTGGACCTTGAGTTCTTGCAACTCAGTAGGTTTCATTCTATGCAGAGTCATAGAAATAGGCGATATACTAGGGTGTAACTCAATGGTGAAGTCTACAACCCTATGCGGAGGTAATCCCAGTAGTTCATCCGAAAAAACATCCTCATACTCATAAACCACCCGAGGTAAACCCAACTCCTGTCTTGCCTCGTCCTCTAGGGTAAGTCTTGCCACAACTCCATCAACTCCATTCAGGCTATCTAGAGTCAGAGCACGACCTGTAAAGCACGTGCTTATCCCGAAACATAACACAAACATCATCCGGTGTGTAGGCAGTAACCCTCATACGATCACAATTAATGACAACTCGGTGTGCCGTCAACCAGTCCATCACAAGGATGACGTCAAACTCCGACATGTCCATGACCCTAAGGTCCATAGTGAGTAGAATCCTTGAGATCTCTAACTCACAATCCTGACATGTCTTATCAACGTTCACCCCAGCTTCTAGGAGAGAACTCACATGCAGTGGCTCTTCCAAGGTTTCAACCTCTAAGCCCAAATCTTTCACTTATCTTTAACACCCGCCTCCCGGATGTTCCATGCGTTATCCACCTCCCTCTCAATGGCCATAACTATCTTGACCACTAAGTCTATATCTTGTAGGACGAGTCCAACAATTTTACCTCGAATGGACAATTTCAGACCATCCTCAAACTTTCTCACTTTGGTCAAGTCTATGGCCACATAATTATCAGCAAAACGGGCTAATTTAGTGAACTTAGCCACATATTCGAGCACTATTATCATTCCTTGTTTTAGTTCCAGCAACTCCCAAGCTTTTGCATGTCGAGTAGATGCGGGGAAACACTTGTCCTTGAAGAGCTCATGGAACTCTTCCAATGTCATTGCCTCCAAGTTCCTTGAGGCTTTGACTCAATCCCACCATACTAGGGATTTACCCTCTAACTGGAATGCGGCTAGACATTCTCTCCTTGTATAACTAGTAGCGCATGTGCCAACTACTAATAGACCTCAACATCTCGAACTATCCCGTTCGTTCTTTTCCCGAACCCCTAAGGTTATGTTCTCTAACCCTAGTGTTCATCTTTTCCTATTTACATTCATTCTACCATGCATGTAATTCATTTAATATAGTACAAAACATGAAACGCACAATGAATGCAATGGTCTAAACTCATGCCCATAAAGTCTTAGGTAATCGCATACCTACGCTCTGATACCAAACTGTGAAGCTAGTACAAGATCTATCAGGCACCAGGTAATCATAAACCTAAGTACTGTACCATAACTGCATGTCCTAGACCCATGCCCACCAAACTTTAGGTGTTCGTATACCTAGGCTCTGATACCAAGCAATGACGCCCCAAAACCCGAGGGTCCGTTGACCAACCGTCAACCTGCGAAAAACTCCTAGATATTGGGTAACCCATCACTAATCGTTATGTCCCATTTAATGGATCCATAATTAGAAAAAATATACAGAGTCTCCCAGGCTGTGGAGCTTCCATCTAAAACCCAACTTGTACAATATATAATCATATGACCCATCCAGGGCCTAATATACAATGACCGTGTCGGGTCCATTTATGAGTAAAAGTGGCCCTACCGAGCTCATTTATCCATACTAAAAAATATACAAGGCTATATCACAATAGTCCTTAAGAGTTTAAATACAACACTCTTATACAAAATGTATATATCGAAACTGATTTGTTCCAACATATTTTACAAAATAACTATCAAAGCCACAACCTGGCTCTCTTCACAATTGTAGCCTCGAATGAGCACCATCCCCCGGCATCTATCCTGCACCTAAAAATGTTTCCATATATACAGCCACGCCCAAGCAGGTAAAACTCCTGCATGCGGCCATCTTCACCTAATTGCACATGCAATGGTCATGTTCACAATTTACACTCACATTCCAAGCAAAAATGTAATTTATATCATGGAATCCTACATGCCATGAAATGAGATGAGACTCAAACATGTACCATGCCCCGAGCCTTTACCGACTCCCATCACACCTGAGTCCTTACTGACTCCTATCACAAAATGCTAAAGCCTATGCGTGATAAAATCCATCATTTCTAGATTACATCCAACGATCATTTTACAAAATAAATTCATTTGTTTTCAAACCAAAAGCTTTTTAGATGTTACACCTCAATGATCATTTGTATACAAAACTCATGTGTCTTTTTATGGGTAGCGAATTTTTGGTGTCACACCTCAGGCTTTTCACACCTAGACACTTTTACGGGCTTTCATCGCTAGAATTATGTCTAACCACAACTAACGGGTCTTTCACTCGAGGGGGTGTTTATCCCTACTTGCTACATCTTGACATGCTTTTGCTACATTATTCAACCGCGGCGACTTACTGAATTTTGTCCCACTTGACCAAGCCCACTTAATCAAACACAAAACACAGTGTTTTTCAAACTATGTACTCACATCTGATTCAATGGTATGTCCCCTTCAGATATAATGTAATGTGCTAATAGATGTCATATCATGCCATATGTATAATGAATGCTACACCTGACAACTCATACCACACACAATTCAAGATATGGGCCATGGACAATTATCTTAATTGTAAATAATTTCCATACAATCACACATTCCATGTCAATGTATCTATACACACATATATCAACATCTTATCACACAAATACCACCAAGCATGCTATTCAAAACCAAGCAACGACACCCTTGATCCTTGAGGCCAAGTGTGACATATACTATGCTCACAAAAATGCCCCCGAGACAAAAGTTCACAAACAAAGCCTACCACACTACCATCCCAGAACGCCTGAATATACCCTAACAGTTTTATAACATGTTCAGGGTGTAAAATAAATTAAATTATATTTTTCCAGAGTTTAAATGGCTAAAAACAAAAAAAATGATAAAAACCCGAAAATTTTACAAGAGACAAATAAATTTGGTAAAAATGTCAAATGAGACCTAATGGTCATAAATGAGTAAGGTAAGTGCCAAAGTAATATCTCAAATATACTCTAAATGCTTTTATAACATATTTAGGTATAATTAAAGAAAGAGAGCGAAATAAAGATAAAGATAAAAATAAATAAGCAAGAACCTGGAACACTACAAAAGTTAAGGTAAAGTCTATGCCAAAGTAGGAATATGCATAAGTTAAATTAAGAGTAATAGAGAGTTGAAGGACCAAAGAGTAATAAAAGAAAGATAATAGAATGAAATAAGAAAGAAAATTGTGGAAGAGACAAGTGGCTTGAAGGAAAGAGGGAGGAAGTTTCCTTCTTTGCCGGATGGTCAAGAATGCTCCAAAAGAGAGAAAAAGTCAAATAAAAAGAGGATAAGATCAAATGAGGATAAGACCAAAATAAATATCTCATTTTGGTCTTGGAGAAAGGGAGAGCAAAAACGGATAAGAGATAAGAGAAGAGAAGGGAAGAAGAAGAAGAAGAAGAAGAAGAAGATAAGAGAGGAAAGAAGGGAAAAGAAGATCACAGGTATGGAACTATGAATATTTGTATGGATTCTAGTGTTTTGTATGGATTTGAGTATGGTATTTGTCTAGTTTTGGTATAGAAAGTATAGATGCTTGGTTTGGAACCCTCTATTTTGTGTATGGGTTGGGTTTGAAAACTCCCAAACTCATTTCTTGTTAGGGTTGAGTTGAGAAGAGCTCTAAGTCTCCTATATATGTGTTTTGGGAAAGGTCTGGTTGCAATTTGAACCAAGAAAATTTCCCTATTTTTTATCACACGCATTAGCTGGACCTTAAAACTGATTTTTCGGTAAGAAATAAAGGGAATTTGGTAGTGAGTCCTTCTGGTAAATTGTAGCCACATCAACTTGATGTTAGGCTTTTGAATTTCTTAATTCGGACTTCTGTAGCCCAATTTATGGCCTTTTTTTCCCTGGATATGCGTCATCACGAGGCTCGGTCACGCACTCGGCCGCTGACCAGCTCGCCAGCACCTCGGCTAATGATCACTCGCAAGGTACCTAGCTGCACCTCGGCCAGACAGTCGCCATTGGGGCTCAGCCACTCACTGGTTTGACTACGTGTGACCTCCAACTCGAACAGTAACTTCTTCGTCTCGAACTCAAGCTTCAGGTGTTTTTAACCCTATGGAGTCATTGAGTCAAGAATCCATTCATGTTCCCCGCAGGAGGATAATAGATGAGCTTAGATAGGTCATCTCGGCTCGGCTCAGTTTGGTCAGCTCGTAGGTTTGACCACGTGTGACCCCCGACCCGGAAGATCATAACTGGCGTCAATTCGTTTAGTGTTCTTGGACTCTATGGAAAGCCCATTAGTCGAGAATCCAATATATATAGTATGATAAAAGTGGAGCTCCACATTAGGTCCGCAAATCATGAAAAATAGTAAGCATATGTGGTAATCATAATTATTCATGCATAATATGAGATAATATCTGAACATAAAATACACGGATTTATCTGCTTAGAGCGTAGTAGAGGGATAGATAGGCATGCCTATAGGAAACACCGATTTAACGGCATACGGTTCACGATATCGGGGCCGTTTGGGTGATGACATGGATCTCGTTTGGGTCATTTACATGACATAGGTCAATAATATTAGGTTTATTCAGACAAAGGATGATGCCTTCGCATATACACTCCTCGTTTGGGGTCACATATTACATGGTATGCCACCTGGCTCCTACAAAGATGATACTTTCTGTATACAGATAGTGATCACCGTCTCGTACAAATGATGTAGTGACTCTCAGTACATGGGCGCTATTTCGATCTCTCTAAGGTATTTGGTGCATATTAAACATAAAAGAAAAATGACAAGCATATGCAAATGAAAAATGTGTAAAGAATATATGATATGATATATGAAGCATAGCACTCGCTATGATGATAGTAAGTATACAAATATAAGAACAAGAAGTGTGCTACAAGATGACAATGAAAAAGTATACGAAAATATGATAAGAAATGAAACATGTCAAGAAAAGTATGTAACTGAGAAATGATATGATATAAATGTTATATGTGTCATAAGTATATGCATTTGTATAGAAGTGGAGACCCCCTTAGAGGTCATCCATATGTATTACACTCCCACTAAGCTGCAGTTTAACACCTAGTGTTTTCATCCTGTAGGTACAAAAAGATAAACCAAAGGATGTAACAATCCACATCAGCGCTCAAAGGCCACGCATCACTAGGGTGTCCACCGGAAGACCTTTGGGTCTATTTTGTATGTAATTTTGTCATTTTATAAACAATGTAAATATTGTAAATGTTGAACACTTCCATATATGGAGCTTGTATATATTTTGTAATCCGCTACTACAGAATATAATACAAGTTAAATGTTTAACATTATATGAATGAACAAACTTAGAGGCTATAAGTTAAAATAAATAAATATGACACCTTTGCTCGAGCACCGCAGCCGAGTCAGTGTCAGCAAATTAGCCGCATCGAGCATCCCGATTCGTCTGACCCGCCAATCGGGTCGGATCAAAGAAGGGGTGTCACACAAAATATAAATGAAATGAAATGAAGTGGAAATAAAATTGAAATGAAGCTTTAAAATGAAAAAAAAATGAGAAATGGTGAATTAGTGTGTAGTCAAACATGGCCTTAGTCATGTAATGGACAAAAGACCAATTTTTAGTCTTTGAATGCCATAACCCACATTTGTGAGAGGCAAGGGATGGAGAGCTAGGCACACTACAGCTGAGAGCAAGAGGTCACCTGGTGATTTTCCTCCATATGATTAAGGATTTAGGTGATCAAAAAGAGAAAGAAGAATATTGAAAGAGATTTAAGGCAAGTAAACCAAACCTTAACCCCTTTTTCTTGTGTTTGGGTTAGGGAAAACCCCAAATTTGAATAAAAGTGTTTTTATTGGTTGCTCTAAGTTGTTTTTGGTTGTTTGATTGGCTGTGGTCCTCAAACAGGAATTCTGTATAAAGGAAATGTTGGGTTTTTAAGGAGTGTAATGTGGCAGAAAGGTAATCGATATAATGGGATGAAGCAGGTGGCAGCAAGAACTATGCATAGAGATGAAAGGACCAGATGTCGCGAAGCTCTGACAGCAATCAAAATGCATATTCAGGTTACATCAGTAAAACTCCAGTCACAAATGAAGCTTAATTGAAAACAAAATGAGCCGAGTAAAAAGAAACTCAAAGTTAAACAAACTGTGAATCAAGAAGAAGAAGACACAATGTCGCGATGTCTGGATGCAGTCGCGACATCAACACCGTGATCGTAATAGCCGCGATACCCGCCATATAAGGAGAAAGTCATTCCCCGATAACAATTCCACAGAGATAAGGTCGCTGACAAAAACCCGCTGTCGCGAACATCAATTACTAAGACTTGAGGTCGCGAATAACATCAGTTGTCGCGACAACAATCAGACGACCGGAAGTCGCGACAACAACAAACGCCGCGACATCTACCGCAAGTGACTGTATATCGCGACGCGCAAACCCGCCGCGACGTGAGTTCTGGGAATGAGAGAAGAGTCGCCGATAAGATTGTCAATGCGGACACCAAATTCTTCCACTTAAGATACGCCGCGTAACTACATGTAGGCTCCCGCGATAAGGATCAAGGGGATAAGAGAATGTAGGTCGCGACGAGGGCTCGAAGTGTCGCGATGCGATAGTCTATCAGCCGCTAACTAAGGTCCAAAAAGAAATGCACAAATTAGCCCAACTCGTAACCCTAAGTAACACGGCAAGCCAAGTACTAAAAGAAACGCACTCGCGACTGGAAAAGAGATCCTGATACTGGCCTCGTATTTTTATTTTTCTTTTTATTTTCCTTTCGCTTTCTTTCCATTTTATTTTAGATTAGATTAGTTTGTATTTCATTCTCATTTGGATCAACGTTAGTCAGAAGGATTTGAAGCAATGCATTTATATTTCTTCAGAATTAATGTTCTGGGCTGGAATTCTTGCATAAATTTTGGATTTAACACTCCGCTTCGACGATAAAGTGTTCTTTGATCACTAAGCCAATGTATGGTATAATCATGATTTAGAAACCCAGCTTCCATCGAATTGACGTTATTGTCGAAAATTCTTCCATCAATAGTCCGACGCACTGCCGAAATTATCTTCCGCAAAGATTTTATTCACAATACGGCTTAACTCGCAGATAATAAACCACTCATAGCTGGTTTTGCTTGTTTCTCGGACCGATCCCAACGCTCGCCTCCGTACCACAATAACACATCACCCAACCTCGATTTCCAGAGGCCCCAGCAGCCACGTAGAAGTTATCTTCGAGAGTAAGGAACAATTTCTCGAAGGTATTCGAACCCGATATCGCTGATCTAATGTGCTCGTATTCTAACCACTACATCCTCTTCTCACTCTTTGTAACCAGAATGAGTCGAAAGGAGTTATTAATTATGCATGGAGTTCACCTAATTAATAAAGGAATTCATCCTATGTTAGCAAGGATCTAATAGTAACTGGTCAAAGAGGTCGCTCTAATTTTGGGAGGATGAGGGAACTAAAGATAGTGCAAACCTCTCGCAATGATCCACTGTTAGTCAAAGGAGCTCAGTTTGCATGTCATGTTGTGGGTATAGTATTGGGAGAAAGAAAAATACCTGCACGTAAGGCTACTAGATTGTAGTAGTCATCTCACCCACCGTGCTCGAGAGAAACAGCTAAGGTGAGATGATGAACGCTGCGAGTCTGAGAGATCCAGCAAATACACTATCTTATTCCTTCAGTTTTAAAATCAGAAGCCTGTGTAAAGCAAAAGCTACAAAAGACAGTCAGAGGGAATTGATTCTTCACATAGCCGATTATTCAATGTTTTCTGTATAATCGTTCACCTAAATTTGCTATTTTAATATATTTCATTATTCAATCATTTGTTATTCATTCATTTTTCTTTACATCATTATCTCGTGCTTTCAAAGCAAAATCCCAATATAGTATTATTCGCTCCAAGTTAAGTATGGAGCTTAAGTAATTGGGGTAGTTGATTGAAAATTTCGAGATCTCGTGGATTATTATCCTGATCAATCCAATTTACTACTACTCGACCGTGCACTTCATAGTATACCTGATCAAACCACAAAAAGAAAAACAGAATGTTTACTTTACAAATATCTTAATCAACATCTATAGCTAAAGAAACTCACACTCAAGTTTAATGGTTTGCCATCGAGGACTAGATAATAACTTTCGTAAAATAAGTCATAAATTAATAAAGCATCTACATATCAATTCATGTAAGGTCAACAAGTTTTATGGTGCAACACAAAGATTAGATAATAGTCCTCGTAATCATATAGAACTTAGAATATACTCGATCCGTCAACAGTTTATTGGCGTCATTGCCGATTAGACACAGTCCTTGCGATGACGCGTAAAATAAAAGCATCAAATGGTCTAGTCACCGTGATGTCGCCAAAAATTTTCTCCAAAACCCATGTTTTGTTTCTCGCTTATAACCGTCATCACCATCCGAATCTGAGTGATCTTCAAATTCATGGGCAATTAGACTTCTGTAGTAAACAAATTTCGAACAAGTGTATCCAAATTTGGACCCCATTAATACATAAATTACAAATCGAGGCTTTGTTTTCGGTCATCCAGCTCAGCTCTGAGGCAAAGTCAGAGCTGAGCGCTTTTGGTGATTTAGGCTATAATTTGGCCATCACTCATCTCAATTGAGTGATTCAAATTTATAGGTAAACTAATAGACTTCTGAAACCAATCTATCAAATAAGTATCCAAAATTTGAACGCCATTGAACCCAAAAAATTGTCACAAAGTGAGACTCGATTTCGTCAATTTGCAAGGCCATACAACTTAAGGTTCGAGCAAGCCGTATTTAGGCTACACCTCGCTGCCATCACTCATCCGAATTGAGTAATTCAAATTTTTGGATAAACTAGACTTCTAGGAGAATAAATCTTCCTGAAATAAGTGTATCCAAATTTAGACCCTAGAAAATTCGTCAAAATGAGGCATATCGATGCCTAAAAAGAATGATAAGAATGTCTAAGGATGAGGAAATCAGGAAAAATGAAAGGAACAATGTACCGAAAGGGAGTCGGGTAGAAATAAGACCTAAATAGAAACCTGTAATACCCAACTAAGTCATATGATTGTCATTTCTGTATCGATCACAGCACAGAAGGTAAAAGTCCAGTCAGGCCTAGATTCCGGTACGATGTGAATCAAGGGTTATTTTTTGTCCACTTCACTCTCTCTAATTCCAAAGTGTTTGAATGATTACAAAATGATTTGAATTGCTGAAATGATTTATAAGAAAAAGAAAATTTATTTGTTTTAATTGACTTGAGGCAATTAATTGTGAAATGATTTGCATATAAAAATCAGATGAGTATCAAAAATGAATTATTTGTATATAGATATATATACATTTTATATTGTATTTTGCTATGAATGATTCAACACTCCTAATAGAATGTTAACCGTTAAATTGAAAGTTAAGGATAGATCGTATACCAATAAGGGTTAAATTAGCGCATCGCGAATCTAACGTAATACGACTGGCTAATACTCGATCCGTAGCCTAGCTGCAGATTCCGCAGCGTTCCACCACCGCCAATTATCCACACCAATCGCCAGCCAATGACCGTATCTATGTTATAAAACAAAATGTTTTTATACCGGGGCTCCCGCAGGACCGCGTTTCCGTGATTCCGCTATCCTACGCATCAAAACATTAGCTAAATTCATTTAAGGGAAAAATGATAAGAATATTCGGTGGAAATGTATGATTTGTAAGCTAATGATTTACTGCATATAAAAGTGCATATTTGGAATTATCAATGAACCGTAAATGAATATATATGAAATGAATACATGTATTATATTTGCATGGATCATTCAAAATGATTCAAAAGCATGGTTTAGAAAAATTCCATTACGATCCTAAACCAAATGGAAGAAACGCAATAGAACCACTGCTACGAAAATGCTAGCGCATTGCTTTTATCATCGCCAAGACATACCGAAAGTGTACGTGCACGGCTAAGACGAGTAAAACCCGAGAAAAATCTAATTTTCCTCGTAGAAATGGTAAATGGTAATTTCGGTCAAAACCTGAAATTATTCTAGATCTCGATGACTAAATGCATTTCACCGCTGAACTTCGCAAATCTAGCAACCACGCTGAATTTTGTCAGAACCAGATAATGAATTCACCCTTTTCTTCGAGGCATCGTGTCGTATGACAGCTCAGGAGAGAGACATGTGATATGAAAGTCACCTAATACATGTACTCATATGACACATGTTGCAATGATTAGTGAGAGATAGAGAGGCAAACGGCCAGATTAACATGTGTCAAAAAGCCCTTAAAGTTAAATGAAGGGAATAAAAGAGGAATTAACAAAGAAAAAGAATTAAAAGAATAAAATAAGACAAAAGACTTCATCTTCCATTTCTTCAGCTGGTGCATGCAAATATAGGGAGAACTAGCTAGAGAGAAAGTCAAGAACTTCTGGCGATTTCTGGGCTCGTAATTAACACATCTGCCTTCGTCGTGCCAAGAAGCCGGTTGATCTACGCCAGAAGGGTTACGCATGGGACACTAATTTTGTGCAGCTTTGACAACTCCAGTTATAGCGCTATTCGCCTACTGCCTATTCTTCGCAAGAGTCATTTTAATGGACGGGGATTTGTCGAGGCTCGAATGGTCGGTTTTCTGGCCCAAAATATTTGAACCGAGTGAAGAAAATCCCTATTGTGGCCGTGAACAGTGTCGAGCCTAGGGTTCTTTTAATTGCTCAAGTGATTTGTGTGTGATTTTTGTGTTGTTCGTGATTCAAAATGAATTGCTTGAATCACAGAGCAGTGGTCACACATGTGGAGCTTGCTAATTCATGTTATTGCTATGAATCGAATAGCATGATGTATGTGAATTCACTTTTGTTAATATATGGCATAAATATATTAGGATGAATCCATTGTATAGAATGGTATAATGCATTCCAGTATTCATCGGGCACCCTAGAACGGAGCATAGGTGTGATGCAAGACATGAAAGCAAAAATAAAAAGGAAAATGGTTGTGAAAGGAATTTCAATCTAAGATTTTCCTAGAATTAGTGTTTGAGATTGTCCAACAATTCACGTCGAGGGGCCTATGGAATTGTTTCTCGAGAGTTATCCAACAAATTCGCCCTGTGAGGGTTGTCCAACAGATTTTACTAAAATTCAGTAGTATGTTTAGTAAAAACTCTTTGTTTTGAAATCGTATTTTTCTCACATTGCTTAATAATCATGTGCGAGAAGCCTGATGATCGAGACATGATTGCAGAAAACATATAGATATTCAAGTAGGATCATGTATTTATGTCACAGTGTGTTTGGTTGCCATTACATGTGCACTTAGGGTGTGGGGAGTAACCATGTAGGAAATTATCGCACACCGTGGTGCATTGCTCACCTTCGCTGTCAGAGGAACATTATTTCAGGTACATGGAGTGTTCGGGAAGACGGCGCTCACTAGAGGCGGCTTTCGAGAAGAAATCCGACATGTGGCTTTGGTAAATACTTTTTGTATAACATGTATTAGAATTTTAAACTTTAATATGTGTTTCAAAGAAGAATATAAATGAACCCTGATAATTATTGTAATATAGTTGGTTGATATATTTTGGTGAGTATGATGTGTGACAATGTGGCAATTTTACTCATGTGGCCGGGCTGTCCTGCATATAAGACAATACGTATTTCGCAGTTGACTGCGTGGTCAATGGGACCCCGAGATTTGAGGCGCCACACGAGAACCCAGGCTAACTGCAGTCATTGTCAACGCCACACGTAGATAAGTAAAGCTTCACAGAAGATGCATAAGATGAAATTATTCGACTCATTTTCAGATAAACACTATTATGAAATTGAACTCAAATTAGATGTTTCGTAGTATCATATATATTGAAAATGGCCAATAATGTCGTGACATAAAGGTATGAAGACCAAATGGGCATGAAATGCCACATCGAATGAAAAATAGTTTTGTGATCAATGATGGGCCCTTTATGTTAAAGTGGTATTTACATATATATTTTTCATTATATTTCCAAATGTGTTTGAAAACTCAATCAGATTCACTATTCGAAATGTTTTCAAAAAATAAAATAAAATAGTGAGGACCGTGTCCCCCGTCCCCAGTGCCAAAACAGCGACAGCTATGTCGCCACACATCCACAGCCCTCAATCATGCCTTAAACAGACGTGAGAATTAAATCCAAATTCGCCTCATAATAGCACTAAAATTCATTCCTAATCAACTCCTAAAATATGGACACACACAAACAAATAAATACCTGTTGCGGTAGTCCTGGAATGATGGACCATAACTTGAGCTGTAAATGTCCAATTTGGGTGATTCAAAATCCTAACATCAAGTTCACAAATGTAGCTACAACTTCTATGAAGAACACGAGTCCAAATTCCCTTTATTTCCCAACCAAAAACCAGTTCCAAATTCTGGACATAAACAATTAAACAGCCTAAGCTGTGGCAATCCCATGAATGAAATGAACCATAACTTAAGCTATCGATGTCCAATTCGGGTGATTCAAAAGTCAACATCAAGTTCACAATTGCCTAGGAAGAACACGGGTCCAAATTTTCTCCGTTTCCCAACCGAAACTAAATCAACTGAGACATACAAATAATTAAACATCCTTAGCTATGATGGGCCCCGAGAATGAAATGGACCATAATCACAAATGTAGGAGGTTAATTTGGGTGATTCAAAAGCCTAACATCAAGTCCATCCACAATCGCAGCTACAACTTCATGAAGTCACCCATCAAAATTTCTATTTCCTAACCAAAACCATCCCAAATTCACAGGATGTTGTAGGTCAAAAACAAGGCAAAGATTCCCAATAGTCCCAAAATCCAACCCAAATAGCCCCTTAGGGCAGAAAACACAACCAAATAGCCCCTTAGGGTAGAAAACACAACCAAACAGCCCTTAGGGTGGAACATAAACCAAAGTATGAAGAATCTCTACCTCTTGAAATGTAGTAGCACGAGTAAGAAGCCTCCCTAGCCCGAAATCCTTAATTTCCCGAAATCTTCCCCTTTGGATCTTTGGTGAAATCCCCTCATTTTTTTTTATTTTTTTGGTAATATTCAGTCTCTCGTCTAGGAATGAACTCACTCTATGTGACGCCCAAACCCGGGGTCCGGCAACCAACCGTCAACCCACGAAAATCAGGATGCTCCAAACTCAATGGCTTACACTAGCATCAGGGTCCTTCATCCTAACTAACCAGTACGAACTAACATGTAACGATTGGGAGTCTCCTTTGTACGTGAGTTCTACCTAAAAATGTAACCGTACAACAGCACAGCATGTCCATCCAAGGCCAATTATCATATCATGACCTCTCCGGTCCATCTACAAGTGAAAATGACCACATACAGGTCCATTTATCCATACTAAACATAGAACAGAACAAGGCTATAATGTAGTCCACAGAAAGTTAACGTATAATACTCTTTACACAAAAACATATATCAAAACGGTTTGTTCTAATATATTTTATAAAAGTAAGAACCAAAGCCACAACCCGACTTTCTTCTTCACAGGGCCTCGGAGCGAGTAATGTCGCCTCCTACACACCCTGCACCGAAGCGTGTCCCACTCATGTGGGTGAGTTATGCCCAATAGAGTAACCCCCATAGAGGTCAAGCCCCCACCTATGCACATGCAATGGTCATGTTACAAAAAAACACATTCCAATCAAAATTATAAACCGTCAAGAGAATGGAATTTACATGCCGAATGAAATGTGACTCACCATGTCCCATGTATCGAGTCCTCCACTGACTCCATCGCAAACCCAAGTCCCAACGACTTATCACACAAAGGTCAAACCTATGCGTGATAAAATCCATCATTCTCGGGATTACATATGATTTATCATCTTTACAAACAAATTTCATTCGCTTCAAACGAAAAGCTTTTTTAGAGCAAACATGGCAACTCCCAATGATCATTCTCACTAAAATCATGTGTATTGTAGCAAATGACTCAAAGGTCCACCGTAGCTTCAAGCCTTCCTACATCTATCGTTTCTTAATCAGAATAACACTATATAACTAAAAACTAATCGGTTTTCACCCGAGGTGTCTATCCCTACTTGCTAATACTCAACACATATTTTCATTTTTCATTTCCATTTGACCGCAGGTAATCTATCAATGACATTATTCCACCAGACTTATGACGCCCAATTTCCAGGTCGTTTTTTTTTTTTTTTTTAATGTGCTGCCTACTAACAAATAAGCCAGGAATAGCATCTGTATAGAATGCTGATTCAAACAAGCACGACACAATACACTGTCATAAGGATCACACGATTAATACCACGTGCGCACCATGCGAGCGGTCATGCGCTCTATCACACACCAAAGGCCGACATCGCGTTTATCGCACATTCTGCTATTGAAACACCCCCACCCTCCGCGCACCCTATCGACATGGGAACTCGTCGCGACACGGGTCCGGCAGACTTATTACATCGAGAAATTGCCGATAAAGGCTCGAGATTGTCCTCACCGCGGCGACTTCCACACTCACAGAGCGCGCGATCCCCCTCCATCTTTCAAAGCGCGCCGCCACCACCACCAGTCCACCGCTGATGTGAATTTCGCCTCGTGGCTTAACTCTTCTCTCGCGCCGCCGCAAGGCGCGGTTGCTTAGTACACTGCTCACGCGCGCAGTCCTCGCGGTCACGACAAGAAACACTGTCGCAATACCAGCCCCAAGCCTTGTCGCGACATAAAATGTCCGCCAGCGACATGGTCAACAACCCCGTCGGCTGCGTTTTCTATCGAGACGTAAAGTTTTCGTCGACTGCGGATCGGGCGTCTATCGCTGGCGCAGGTTTTCGCCGCGATAAGCCTCCGTCCACCACACCCACGTGGAAATCCCTGTTGCTTGCACTCACGCACGACTATCATACGCCCTACTACGCGCACTGCGCTCCTGTCGCGGGCTAGTGCGCGCCTTTGCGCCACCCTGTCGCGACACGAAAAACCCTGTCACGATGAAGGGCCTAGGAACCCTGTCGCGACAGAGGACTCAAAAAGGGCAATAGCCCATTCTGGCCTCCTGCACTTCCAGTTCCCCTTTTTCTTTCCTTTTTCCTTTCCTTTCCAAAGCACCCTAAATTCAACAAAACTTAGTCTTTTTATTACAAAGACAACCGGAAGCCCGAAAAACTTGCCAAAATATTTAAATCATACTAAACGAGTTTAATTACAACCCTGTTCTTCTTACATATATAGAAAACAGGTTTTCTACCCAAAATTTACAAAATACATTACAATGCCAAATTTGGCCCCTTTTTCAACTAATTCCTCAAATGTGTCCACCTCCGAATATACCTTCAACACCTGTAAATGTTTTCCCACAACGAGGTGAGCAATGCCCAGTAGATGAATTCTCCTACAAGGGCTACTTCCCACCTAATTGTCCATGCAATGGCAAACATACAGACCCAAATATATGCATGTTCCTAACCCAATGTCACACGTCTATATGTCGGATGAGAATGTGACCACCCTTTCCCAGTGCATATCCCAGCTCAATTAACTCCCTCACACTTGCTATTGCTGGCGCGAACAACTCACATTTTTCGCGACAACCAAAGATTATTCTTTAATCATTTCATATTTTCATTTACAACCATCCGCCTTTTGTGGGTGTGATTTTGTGTCACACCTAGGCCCACAAAACCGTAGACACTTTTATGAAGTGCTTTGCTGGGTTGGGACTATGTCTGACCATAATTGATGGGTCTTTCACCCTAGGGGGAATCTATCCCAACTTGCTGATACCCGACACATAATTATTCTTTACCATTTCCTTAACCTGTGAGACTCATTTTGGACGTTGTCCCATTAATCGAGCCCACCCAATCAACACCATACGCAGTGTTGATTAACTAATGTGTACCTATGACACACCATCGAACACCAAATACAGTGTCGATCACAACCATGCACTCACACCCATGTCATGCATGATGCCAATGCATTTCACTTCATGTCACATGTATAAATGTGTACTACATGCAACATTAACAATTCATGGATAATCATATTTTCTACATATAATTTGCATCATCAAAATTCACCATGTAATACATCAATAAGCACATATCAACATAATTTTTCTCATATACTTGCATGTTATTCGACTACCAAGCAATAACACACAAAAGATCCTTAATTTAGACTCAACTAACAGTGGCATTATCCAAATTTTAGCGCGCACCTCCCAACTAGTCCCGCCCGCTCATTTACTATTATTTTCAGCTTGATCCAAAACATCCCCAAGCACCAAACACACAACAAAACTCATGGACCTCAGTCTTGGGAACAAAATCCATTTTCACACACATTCTCGAACTGTCCGTAAACAGTCCCGGAATTTCTAGTATTAAATCCCAAATTTTTGGGACTAACCACGGCCACTCACAACCCCATAACAAACCATGCCATCAAATGGCTCTTAAACAAGGAATAAACCGAGTAGGAGAGAAACCCCTACCTCTTGGAGTTTGCCGAAACTCCTAGTTTTCAGTCTTAGCTTGAAGCTCTCACTAGGGGGAAGCACTTTGTCTCTTGCTCCGTCGGAAACCGACAATCCAATCGCTAAGAAATTTAGAGAGAATAACAATAGAGCTTCTCTCTCAAATTCTTTCTTCTCCTTCTCCCAACAGAATGTTTTCTTCTTTCTTTCCCTCTTGTTTTTCTTTTCCTCCCATCCCACCGTAATGTCCAGACGGGCCGGGTTGCAGAGTATCCCTCTCTTGCCACGTGTCAACCGCTCATTGGCTCTCTTGGATTTCCATTATCCATTTATACAAAACTTTGGATTTCCTAACCTCTTATGTGGTGACACATGTCCCACATGGGTCTTACTTAGGTCACACAGTGGTTCGACTTGTTTTTGATATATGCTCCCTAATAGCCATATCCAATCCTGTTGGTGTCACTCACAGCATCTCTGCTCAAAAAATGTGAAATTCTGACTTTTTCGGAATTCGACGAGATTCGATGGGGTATCTAGATTTCGCGAGACGATTCCAACAGTGAAGTCTGTTTCATCATCCGAGATCTAGAAAAATTCCGAATTTTTGACCGAAATTACCGTTTTACCATTTCTCATAAAAATTGGATTTTCTTGGGTTTTACAATACCGAGCACACCTAATCAAACACTAAACACAGTGTTGATTATAACCATGCACTCATACCCATTTCATGCGATGTCCTCGTGCATATCCAATGCGATGTGCCATTTCATGCCTATCAAAACATATATGATGAATGCTATGGATAATTCTACTCATGCATAATGCTCCATGCATCATCATGACAAATTGTCCAAAACATGCATGTAATCTCCACAATTTTTCATTAATGTCTATATATTATACGCACATATATCAATATCACAATCAAATCATTACTTAGTCAAGCAACGACGCACTCTATCCTCTAGACTAAATTTTTACATAACATGTCCACAAAATAGCCTACAACGTGCCATGTAATGGCCATGTCTACACACACCATTCATCACATGTCAATACATTAGGACACACATATTGACATCCAATCAATTACAACGAAGCATGTCATTCAAACTCAAGAAATGACAACCTCATCCTCACGACCAATTGTGGCATAGAGATGCCCACAAAACATTCCACACAGCAAGTCATAACAGACCACACTCAGTTTAGAAAACTAGCCCCCTAATAGTCCCAAAATCTGGACACAAACCATTGAATAGCCTAAACTATAGCAGTCCCTGAAAATGGACCATAACTTAAGTTATAAAGGTCTGATTTAGGTGATTCAAAAGCCCAACATCAAGTTCTCAGATAGAGCTACAATTTCCTAGAAGGATACTAGTCCAAATTCTCACTTTTTCCCAATTGAAAATTAGTCCCAAAAATCTGGATAGTAGGTTCAGCCACAACAGGGCAGCCTATGGCAGTCCTGGAAAACATACCATAACTTGGGTTATAGAGGTCCAATTTAGGTGATTCAAAAGCCTAACATCAAATTCTCATATAGAGCTACAATTTCCTTGAAGGATACTAGTCTAATTCTCCCTTTTTCTAATTGAAAATTAGCCCCAAAAACAGGATATCATATAGGGTCAAAACATGGCACTATTCCCATAACCCATTATTTTTCCAAACAGCCCCTTAGGGCATTAAAACTCAACCAAACAGCCCTTAGAATGAAAAATAAACCAAAGTAGGAAGAATCCCTACCTCTTGGAGCGAAGACGGTTCCAGGGAAGTTCGAGACTAAAACCCATGATCTCCCTAACTCTTCGTGTGAATCTTCGGCGAAATCCTTTGTTTCTGGTACCCACGAGTAGCTCTCGTCATGTAGATGAACTTTGGCTTGGTCTGATGAAAAACCGGACACATCCTGAAGCCAGAGATCGTAGAGAAGTTGGAGCCTCACTCTCTACAAGTTTTTTTTTCCTCAAAGATAAAATCTACTAATTTTCCGCCTAAAACTGATTTTTTTTTGCCTTATTTGTCACTTGAGGATACTTCGCCGACATCGTGCCACATGTCCACGTTCGTCTAGGTCTGCCATCCAACATCCTGAGTCTCTCAACTTTCAGTTTAAGTTCAAATTATTTTTAAATGAACTTTTCAATTTATTTTTTTCACTTTCGAGATTTTTTTCAAAAATCCCATTTTTGGGGTCCACTAGAACCCCGAAGCCCCGAAAATCATAAAAATCCGACTGTCTCGAAATTCAATCTAAATTGTCAACTAGATTTCAAGCGAGACAACCTATAATGGTGAGGATCGTTCACATACGAGATCTCCAGAAAATCCATTGCAACTTATACTATAGCGACAATTTACCGTTTTGCCATATTTTGGAAAAATTCAAATTTACCTAGGTTTTACACTTGGCTTGACAAATTCCGACCGATGGAACTCCGAGGATCAAAGAAAGAAGCTTTGTCTCCTCTCTTTCTCTCCCTCTATCATGAAATTTTTTAAGCAGAAAATGAGACCCTCTTGTCTCCAAAATCTTTTTTTTTTTTCTAACTTATCCTCAACTTAAAATGCTTGGCTCACGTCGTGCCATGGGTCCATGACTTGTCTGGGTCCGTTTATGTCCCAAAATAATTTATTTCGTCTCGGTTCAAGTTCAATCTATTCCCGGTTCAACTTTTGAGATTTTCTTAAAAATCCCATTTTTTGGGTTTACCACCTGTCTCTAAAAATAAGAAATACCAACGTTCTAATTCAACAAAAATTGCCTGCACCATAGATTTTACTATAAAAATCCAACGGTGGGGTCCGTTTCATCATCCGAGATCTAGAAAATTTTTAGGTTTGTAACCTGTATTATAGCGACAATTTACCGTTTTGCATTTTTTCGAAAAAAATTCAAATTTACCTTAGTTTTACAATATATATAAAGATTAGACTTCTATTGCATGTAAATGATTTTTTTTTTTTTTTAAAAAGAGTTATATATTATATAAAATTAGTATTTTTAATATTTAAATAGTGTCATATTTAAAAACATTTAACTATTAAATGAAAACCTATAAACTAATATTAAGATAGGCAATAGGAAAATTTAGGCCTTTAATGTAAGGATAGTTTTATAATAAATATTTAAAAACTTATAAAAAATGAAGAATAATTAAAATGTTTCTTCAATAATATTTACATTTAAAATATAGAGAAACATAATAATAAAAACCATAGAGGAAATTATTAAGTAACGATTTTTTTTGAAGACTATGTAACTTATTTTTAAATAAAAAGAAAAAGAAGATATTTTCTTTGAATTCATATTCATGTTTCATACACTTAAAATATTCCTCAAAATAGATACTTATATCATCAAATTGTGCATTTTACTCTAACATTGCAATATAACAATGTAATGAATGTAAAAGAAGATAGATAATTAGTTTAAGAGTAACAGATATTAATGTTCATAAATGCATATTAGGGTCTCCAAAAACCTCGAAACTCGTGGTTCGCTTCAAGTCTGTCTCGACCCAATTAGGTAAAGGTCGACTCAAGCTAGGTCTAGCCAAGCCCGATCAAAGCTAGTTTCTAGAAGGTCGCAATATGAAGCTCCAGTCATAGCTTTCCTCCAAATTTAAATTTAATGGGCCAACCTAACCTACGAGTCCTTAGAGGTCTCATTTCCCTGAGAGGTCCAGCTCCCTCATCCTATGTTATTTAGAAATATAAAAGGTATATATAGTATATATATATATATAATGTAACTTATATTTATAATATATATTTTGTTAAAAATTTATTATACAAGTCAAATAAAAGTATAATTTAGTCTGTATAACACCCCGAAATATACTCTAGTCGTTTTCAACGTGTTTAGGGTATTTTGTAGGTATAATTTGAATTTTTCGTAATTTAAATTCAAAACGTGAAAATTGAGAAACCCGGAAATAAGCAAGGGTAAATTTGTAACTTATCAAAATGGGACACATAAGTCATAATATAAGAAGAAGATATGCTATTATAGAAATAGCATAAGTTATGGTGCAAATAAAAGAGAGTTTGGGGACCAAAGTGTAATAAAATGAAAATTTGACCAAATGGGATAAGATCAAGTTGGTCTCATTCGGGAGTAGTGGCATTACGTAGCGGAGAAAGGAAGAGAAGAACATAGTAATATGCAAAGGTTAAGAAAGCCAAGAAAGGTATGGAGTACTATGGGTTTGTATGGATAAGTATAGATTTTTGGACTTTTGTATGGATTTGTGAACTTTTGTATGGATATTAGTTTGTTCCATTTCTAGGGTTTAGTTAGGAATTCATCCTAACCCTAGATTTGTTGAAAGTTGGGTTGGTAAAACCCTAGTTTGTATAAGATAAGTATGGAATCCTCCATTTGAGTATGGATTCTTGGTTTATATGTATGGATACATGCTGGGTGTTTCGAATATACTAACCTAACTTACAAAGTATTTGATTTTGGGTTTGGAAAACTCTAATTAATCTCTATGTTTGGTTTTGGTAGGGTTAGAACACACTTGGGAGTTGTTTTTGGTGATGCTTTTGGATTATTTTGGGGTTTATGGTTGGATTTATGGAAAAAATGACGAAATCATCAAATCTAGGCATTTTCGGGGTCCTACGTCGCGGAGTAGGGATCCCACGCAGTAGCGTAGGTCCACACATCACGTGCGTCGTTATAGAGGCTCTTCGAACGTTCGCACGCCGAGGCATAGCAAAGCTACACCGCGGTGAAGGCTTACGCCGCGGGCGAAAGAATCGCTCACATACTCATGTTTTTGCCGTATGTTTGTTATTCCTCGCATTCGGTGACTTGTCTCGACTAATGAGGACCCTATAAGTGGCTGTGAAAGGGTCCATTCATGCTGGTAAGGTAAAGGAAAATTAGATCGCACTTACCGCCGCGGCCGAATAGACAAACTTAATGCCCCTATGCGATAAGATAGTAAGTTCCTCGAACACATATAATTGTAGGACCGCCTAAGATCAATATTGAATGACACGGCACCTAATGAATGGGCACATATATTACTTGATCTTCTACGATTAGTGCGACGCTCTTTGGCCGTCTTGACACGTTTAGTCTTAGGTACTCTCTTTATTAGTCTTGACGACACTCTTTATCGATTAGCCGGCACTCTGCTGTGCTCACGACACCTCGGTATTATCACAGGTACCTTTGGGTACTTATTGTCTTGTCATCTACTCATTTCTTATTGCGGTGCAGGTAGTGAATAGTTATATGATAAGAGTCTGAATAACGAATAAAAGTAAAGTAATGTACATCGTTCTGCTCTGTAGTACCTATGGGTACCTCTATACAAGTATAAGCTCTATAGTACCTACGGGTACCTCCGTACAAGTATAAGTTCTATAACTCCTACGGGAGATCTGAACAATTATAAGTCTCTTATCACGATACAAGTAATAATATATATACAGTATATGAATTCATGAAAAATTCTTATATCTGCTACTGTATATCTGTTACTGTTATATGCTTACTATAAATAAGTATTAGTTCATGTGTATACATGTAAGTCATATGTTTCCCCCTAAGCTTTAAGCTTAGCATGAGTTTATCGGAGTGGCCAGGTGCAGAGGGGCGTCGCAATCTTCCCACGTCTTGCTAGTCCAGTGAGCTAGTAGGAGTCCGCCCACGGTAGGTTTTGCGCTTAGATTATGTAAATGTAAATGTACGGTTTTTGTATATGTATATGTAAATGGGACTCAGGAGCGTATGTATTGGCACTATAAACACCACTCGGTGGTAGTTTTTATTTTGTATCTTTGTATATGATATTTTGATTCAGTTATAAGACTGGGGCCCACCAATGTCTGAAAAAGCAAGTAAAGAGTCCCAGTATAGTTTCGCGCCCCCTTCATCCTCCTAGGCGAGGGCCGGGGGTGTGACAAGTTGGTATCAGAGCCTAGGTTTAGGCAATTCTGGAAGAGTCTTAGATTAAGGATGTACCTACATAGTAATATGTTGGCCTAATGCAGATGTCCTTGTTTTGTGTATTGTCTAGAATGGATCCACCTCAGGAAGCTGTAGATGAAACAACTGAAAGTGTCAATCCTTTGGATCAATCTGCTTCTGGTCCATCTGATTCAATGACAAATGAATATGCTTCAACCGAAGCATTGATAAAAATCTCTCAGGATATGGCAAGTGTCTTAGATCAACTCACAACTCCTTAATCTCTGAGTGATTTAGTAAGAAAGCATGGATTGGAAGAATTCCGTAGATACCAGTATACGAAGTCAGGTAGTTTGGCGGCTTGGAAAGAGCTCTAGATGAAGTGAGATGCCATTTGTGGACCAAGGCCACATGTGCGGGTTTCATTGGCACACCCAGGAGTGCACGACTTATGATTCAGTGGAAGATGGTTTTAAAAATCCCGCGCTTCGGTCCCGGTTACATGAGACTACTTCGTCATAAGAGTTTTATCTGATATGTCCTTTGTGATTCTGAGGAGTGAAAATGGAAGCAATTCTTGACTCACAAGGCAAAGAGGAAAGCCGACAATGAGAAATATGAAAATTGCCCGTCTTAGTAAATATGCATTGGAATCCGTTCTTACGAAAAAATTCAGATGTAGAAGGCAGTTTTAGGAGGGCTTCGCGAGTCTATCAAAAGGTACCTCCCACGGTTGTTACTTAAGCTCACAGTTGTCGTTTTATCAGCTAATATAGCGGCTATAAAAATTGAAGTCTGAAATGAAGAGTCAGAAAGAAAGAAGAAAGACAAGTTATCAAGATGGGGTTCCTCTTGGGAAAAGACCTAGAGAGTCTGAAGTTTATTCGATCTGAGGCTCACCTACAAGGGGTAGGAGGCGGACCTCGCATGACACAAGGTTAGGTCGAGGCACCTCAGCCGGACAAGAGGGAAAGACCTACATGCAGCATTGCTATGGAAATCATTATGGTTTTGTGTAGGCAAAGTGGCGGGGGTGTTTAGGTGTGGGAGCATTGATCATGTGATACTCAAGCATACGAGGATGTGGAAGTTCTAAAATCCTCAAGGAAGTGGTAGGAGGGTCGAATGTACTCACGGACTTAAAGTAGGGGTAGAGGACGAAGTGGTTCACAAGGAAGAGGTAGTGCTTCAGAGACAGTGAATCGTCCTGCTACTATAGCCCCAACCCGAGCTTATGCTATGAGAGCTCGTGAAGATCCGGACATACCGGGGGTTATTGATGGTACTTTCACTCTCTTTGATATTGACTTGTATGCTTAATTGATCCAGGCTTTACGCATTCATATATATGCATGGAACAAATGAGTGACAAATTGCCTTCATTAGAGTTGTTAGCTTATGACCTACTTGTTACAAGTCCTTTGGGGCATAGTGTTAAAGTCAGCCGTGTGGATAAGAATTGTCCCCTATTAGTACATGATAGGGAATTTTCGGTTGATCTGATTGCTTTGCCTTTTCATGAGTTTGATTTGATTTTGGGCATGGATTGGTTATCCAAACATCGGGCTATAGTTGATTGTGATAAAACTTGATCTTTGCTTAAATGTTGAACTTTGTTAGGAAATAGCGTACATGGTATCGTCGAATCAATCGCAGAAGCTATTTCGACTATGGAAGCGAGCGTTTTAGAAAAGGTTGTGAAGCCTTTTTAGCTTTGAATCTTGACTCCAAAAAAGAGCAAGTGAATTTCGAAAATATTCCTGTGATTAGGGAGTTCCTTGATGTCCCAGGAATTGCAGGTACCACTGAAGAGAAGTGGATCTCTCCTTTGTGAAGTTGTGCGGGGAGCGACTCCTATTTCTAGGGTGCCTACCATATGGCTCCCGACTGGCGAAGAGTTGAAGACTCAACTACAGGAGCTATTCGATAAGGGTTTCATCCGACCTAGTGTCTCACCTTGGGGTGCGTCGATTTTATTTGTTAAGAAGAAAGATGGCACTCTTCGAATGTGCATTGACTACCAGAAAATAAACAAAATGACAGTTAAGAATAAGTATTCGTTGCCAAGAATAGAGGATTTATTTGATCAATTGAAATGAGCAAGTGTCTTTTCGAAGATAGACTTGCAATCGGGATATTATCAACTCCGGGTAAAAGAGGTTGATGTCACCAGCTTGACTTGCAGCTTCGTTATGGCCATTATGAGTTTTTAGTAATGCCATTTGGGTTGACCAATGCTCCAGCTGCATTTATGGACTTGATGAATAAGGTTTTCCACCCCTCTTTGGATCAATTTGTTGTGGTATTTATTGATGACATCCTTGTGTATTCTAAAGATGTACATGAACATGAACACCATTTGAGGATAGTATTGCAAATTTTGAGAGAGAATCAGTTATTTGCAAAGTTAAGTAAATGTGATTTTTGGCTTAAGGAAGTGTCGATCCTAGGTCATATTACTCTGAAGGTATTAGAGTGGACCCGGTGAAAATTCGCGGCCATGAATTGAAGCCTCCTCGAGAAATGTCCCGAGGTGAGAAGTTTCTTGGGCTCGGCGAGGTTATTATCGGATGTTGTACAAGGATTTTCAGTTATAGCATCCTCACTTACAAGATTACTACGAAAGTGAAGTTTGAGGTGGGATGACCAGGTGCAATCCATCTTTGAAAGGTTAAAAGAAATACTGGTTGAAGCACCAATGTTGATTCAGCCTACTTCGGGTAGGGATTATACTGTGTACAGTGATGCTTCGAGGATAGGTTTGGGATGAGTATTGATGCAGGATGGGAAAATGGTGGCTTATGCTTCGAACCGGTTGAAGCACTTATGGCGAAAATATCCCACACATGATTTGGAGTTAGCAGTTGTAGTGTTTGCTTTGAAAATTTGGCAACACTATTTATATGGAGAAAAATGTATCATTTTTACTAATCATAAGAGTCTTAAATATTTGCTAACTCAAAAGGACTTGAACTTGAGGCAACGTCTATCGTTGGAATTGTTTAAAGACTATGATTGTATAATTGATTACCACCCCAAGAAAGCAAATGTAGTGGCGGATGCCTTAAGTAGGAAAATGATTTCTGCTTTGACTTTGAAAGATTATGGTGAAGTTTGATTACGATGGAGCCTTGTTTGGCTCGATTAGGAAGTTATACGGATTTGAAGCAAATGGTAGTAAATGCTCCGAAAGATGATGCTGAGTCTGAAGATAGTGCGGTTAGTCGATCTTGGAGCAAGGCCCTGATTATGCCATAGATAGAGAGTAGAAGGTTTGTTTATCTGAAGCCGATTATGTGTCATAGAGATGATATGGATTAGAAAGAAAATATTATATGAAAGCCCGATACTATTTTCACCATGCCACACAGGTAATAAGATGTGCAGGGATATGAAAAGTACTCTTTGGTGAGGGGATGAAAAGGACATTTGTAGTACGTGTCTGGGGTGTCGGCGGTATTAAATGATGAAGTGAACACCAAGTACCATCAGTTTGGTAAGATCCCTTCAATTCACCAATGGAAGTGGGATAACATTCTGATAGTTGTATCGTTTTTCCTCTCGCCCAAGAAAGGAATGATGCGGTTGGGTAATTGTGAATAAATTGACCAAGTCTACTCACTTCTACTGGGTGACAGTACTCCATGGATCATCTTGCGAACTTTATGTGGCGAAATTGTCGGTCTACGCTAGAGTTCCCTTATCAATAGTGTCGAATGCGATCCATGGTTTCACGTCGAGGTTTTGGAAGAATTCACAGTGAAACACTTTTAGTACACTAGATTGAATTTTAGCATTGCTTTCCATCTACAAACAGATGGACAGTCTGAAAGAGTGATTAAGGTGTTGGAAGATATGCTTCGGGGCTGTGCATTAGATTTTTCGGGAAGTTGGGATAGGTATATTCCTCTCATGGAATTTGTCTATAACAACAGTTATCAGTCTAGTATTGGTATGGCCTTGTATGAAGCTTTGTATGGAAGAAGATGTAGAACTCCTATGTGTTGGACAGAGTTACACGAGCATAAGATTATTGGTCCTGATTTAGTAAAAGACATGGAAGAAAAACTTCAGATTATTCGGCAGAGGTTAAAAGCTACCAGTGATAGACAAAAGTCTTATGCTAATTTGAAGAGAAAGGATATAGAGTTTGAAGTCGAAGACAAAGTGTTTTTAAAAGTATCTCGAGTGGAAAAGATGCTCAGCTTTGGAAGAAAAGGAAAACTGAGTCCAAGATTCATTGGCCCTTATGAGATTTTAGAAAGAGTTAGACTAGTAGCGCATCGTTTGGCACTCCCTCTGGAGTTAGCCAAATTACATTATGTATTCCATATGTCTATGCTTCGGAGATATCATTCTGACACATCGCACATATTACTAGTTCAAGATATCACAGAGTACAGCAGATTTCACTTTCAGTGAAAATGAGAAAGCTATTCTAGATTGTGAAATAAGACGATTCTGAACAGAAAGTCCTTTGGTAAAAGTCTTTGGCAACATCACGGTATGCGAAGCGACATGGGGCAATCAATGATGAGGGTATAGTACCTCGGCTCTTCGAGTCCGAGGGTAATTTGAGGCAGAAATTTATTTTAAAAGGGAGAATTACCCAACACCCAAAATACACCTAGTCGTTTTTTAGACATAATTAGGAGTAAATTATAAGTGTATTTTGGAAATTTCTTGTAATTATTATTTTGCTAAGTGAGAAAATTTGAAACTGATTTGTACAAGATCTGAGGTAAAAGTGTAGTTGTCAAATGGGACATAAAAGACATAAGATAAGAAGATTATGGGCTAAAGTAGAATATAGCATAAGTTGATTTGCAAAAGGAAAGGAACTTGAGGACTAAAGAGTAATAAAGGAAAATTTGATCATATAAAAAGGGAAGTAGACCAAGTTGGTCTCTCATTTTTGGAGAACAAAACGTAGAGTGAAGAAGAGGAGATGAGAAAATAAGAAGAAGAGGAAGAAGAAGAAGAAGAAGAGGAAAGGCATGGAACTTGTATGGATGCTATGCTTTTGTGTAGAACTTGTATGGATTTTGGACTTTGGTATGGATTTCTATGGTTTTCTATGGATGATAGGTGATGAGCTTAAAAGTCATCTATTTTCAGTCCATTTTTCTGATTGATTTTTTATATAAAAAGATTGATTTATATGCAGGAATATGGAATACTTCCACCAAAGCTATGTGCGACGAGGAATTCAAGAAGCGAAATTGCGGTAAAAGAAGCGAGAATATGAAATTTGAGCGATTACTGGTCTAGTGGCGAAGAGGCAGGCTCTTGGTGACTTGAAGAGGGAATGCAGGGTTCTTGAAGGCTCCTGTATTAATTTTCTTTTCTTTCTTTTATTTTTAGATTAGTTTGTATTTTAGGTTTTAATTTAGTTTGAGCGTTAGGCTGTAAGGTTGTAGGCGAGATGCGAATTTTATATTTCTTCAAATTCTTGTCGGTTGTTTGATTGGATAAATTTTGGATTCGAACTACCGAGTTCAGTTTACGAGTGGTTTTCTTGATCAGTAAACCAATGTATGGTGTAATCCAGTGGGATTTAGAAACCCGACTCCCATTAGTTAGCTATTGTCGAAATTATCTTTCTGCTGAAATTTGAAATTCATTTATTGCTGAACTTAGGTTTATAAGTAGGCTTAGCGGTTTGCGTTTCCTAAGAATTGATCTCAATGTCGGAGTCTCTATACCCATAACGAGGTTGTTTAAAGCTCGATTTCCGGAGGCCCTACGAGTGACACAGGAAGGCATTCACGAGAGTGATGAACAATTACGGAGGTATGAGCTGATATTGATGATCTAATGTGCTCTGTGTAATTAAATCGATCATCCTCTTCACACTTGAAGCCCAGGGAATGAGTTGAGTGAGTTATCAATTTTAAGCATGCGGAGTTCACCTCAATTTGAATTGTAAGATTTAATCCCGTGTTAACATAGTCTAATCAAGGGAAAGAATGAGGTACGTTAATTTTGAGGAAGAGGAACTAGTATAAGTGTAAACCCATGTCTGATGACTATACAAGGCTAAGGTTTACATTCCATGTATGGGTATAGTATTGAGAAAGAAAAATGCAGAACAAGGCTGCAGTTAAAGTAGTTATCAAGCCTTTGTGATAGAGAGAAGCGGTGAAGGTGAGATGATGACGGTGTGGTTTGGAGATCGGTGCACTATCCGCTATTCCTTGGACTAGTTTTAAAATACATTAGTTCGGAAAACAAAATTATCATACAAGCTGTAAGGGTGAGATTCTTCACAATAGCTTTATTTCCAGTAATTCTCTTTATAGATATTGTTCAATCTAAATTTGTCATTTCATTATTTCGGTAGTCATTCATTTGTTATTCATTTCTGTATTATTTTTGGTTTCATTATTTCAAGGCTTTTACGGTGATTAAATTGTCTATTATAGTCGAATAGTGAGGAGCTTGGTGGTTGGGTTGAGTTGATTGAAAATTCTCTTGAGATCTGTTGGGTTGATATACGGACTTAAATCCAATTTACTACTTGTTAGACACATTGCACTTATGACATGATGGATCAAAACAACGAACACGATGATTTATCTTAATAAAATGCTCTTAATGAATCTGATAGTTATAAGAACACAAAATACAAGTTGTTGGCAATTATTGATGGGGATTAGACAATAGTCCTTTGGAAGTAATAATTGCAATAAATTTGTATATGTCTTTGAATCCGACCAACAAGCGGGTTGTTCCATTTCTGAGGTTTAGTTAAGAACTCATCCCCATTTAGATTTGTTGGAGTTGGGTTGAAAAATATAGTTTGCTCAAGATAAATATGGAATCCCTTCCCTATTTCACATAGTTTGTATGGATTATTGGGGTTTTGTATAGATTTGTGAAAGCTGTTGTATGGATTCTTCGGATCTACTTTCATTTAGGGTTTGGTTATAAGAAGTTCTACGCCCTGCATTACATTGTTTGTGGAGAGGTTTTGGGTGGATTCTATGGTGGGTTTTGATGTAGGATGCAATTGAAGTGTATTGGAAGAAAAGTGGGGGTAAGATGGCAAAATCTACCATTTACGGCGAGTTCCGATTAGTAGGTCTTGTAATCAGGGTTGGTACCGATACCATACCTTGACAAAATCAGTATCGGTACCAATCAAAGAATAGTACAATTACCACTCCTATGAGCAGGGAGTCGATCTTTGGTACTCCAATCTAAGTGGTCACCATTCACCATTTATTCTGACCAGTTGGTATTCACCATTATTGAGCATGAGTTCTTTGCGGAGGATTGCCAAACCTATAAATGGTCGCGGGGAGTTTAAAATAAGATGACCAAGTGTTGAATATGGCGGCGTCTTGAGGTGATGAAGTCGATCGATGACAACGTCGTGTATTATTATCAAGAATGATGATTCTGGAACTTGCTCACGCGTTAATGGAGCTTAACGCCGGTTTAATCATCTTGTGGTGATCGAAGAAGGCGTCGAATCTTGGCATCACTATTGAAACCAGCACTTTGTGGGTTGCTTCCCTTTGCGGAGTTTTGGCTCTGAAGTGTATAAATGCCCAAATATCAGTTTTAATATATCATGTATGTATTGAATGGACTCAGGAGTATGTGTTGGCCATTGTAAACATACCTCAGGTAGTAAACTCTATTGTTTTATATCTTTGATATAATCTTTAGTTTAGTTATAGACTTGGAACACCTCATGTCTAAAGAAAGGTAAAGAGTCGGTATGGAGTTCGCACCCGTCGTCCACCAGTGAGGAGTCGAGTGATATTGAGAAAAAATGTATATCCTCGATGGTGGTTGAGTTATCATCATCTATTAATTAATTTAGATTTTAACAACATAAATTTCATTTATGTTTGAAATAAAAAAATATTTTTCAAAAATGCATCTCAACCGTGTAATAATGAAATATCATATTTGTTTGAAAATCTATCTTGCTAAAAAATATAATCATATGAGGAAAGAAATTAGTATATAATTTTTGTTAATTATTTTAAAAATAACATTATTTTGTTATTAACATTAGTTTAAGTAATAAAATTATTTAAAATATATTGAAATTTTAGTTATTAAATTTAATTTAATTTATAAACTAGTACAACTTTATTTTTATAAAAAAAACATATATGATTGAATAAAATTTAAAGGATAAATAAAAAAATGAAATTCTAAATATTTAAAATAGGATTAATGAGATGAATAAAAATATATTTAATATTAAAACTGTAATTTATTCAATTCTAAATTTTCATATAAGATTTTTTAAATATTAAATTATCATATAAATTATATTAAAAAGATACATTTAGAAATTGAAAATAAAATAGTTAAAATAACAAAGTTTAATATATTAATCTTATATTTATAATTATTATTATTTTTTAAAACCCTATACTTTACAAAGAAATAGCCAAAATATAAATTTTATAGATGAATCCTTGAAAATCTCAATTACTTAGCTAGTTACTTAAAAATTAAATAAAAATTATAATCCAGTACAGACTATGAAGCCAAACTACATAGTTGCGGGCTAAAGCGAGACCGGGCTAATTGACTCGATTTATTAATCCCAAATTTTACAACCCTCCAAAAATTCGGGCTAAAGTGGGCTGGCCCATCGGGTTCAACCCATATTGCTAGCTCTACATGCTACGGGCATGCGTCCTGGATCACAAGGGTAGCTAAGAAGAGCATTTATTCTTGAGTGGAGATTCACCTCTGACAACGCAGTTATGACGGCATACGAGATGACACTCATGAGGCCTTATATGGGAGGTCGTATCAATCTCAATTTGTTGGATAGAGGTGGGAGAGAACCACCACAAGTCTGGGCCCAGTTAGAGACACCTTTAGAAGGTGGATTTGATATGGGCGTCTTCTCCTTTGCTCGGCGGCGCGAAGGCTACGCCCAGATAGACGAGAGGACCTCCCGAGTTTGGTGGGTAATCATGTCTTCTTGAAGGTGATGCCTAAGAGATGAGTGGCCAGGTTCGGCAAGCGGGGAAAGCTATCGCCGAGGTATATTGGGCCCTTCGATGTACTCGAGAGGGTAGGTACGGTTGCATACCGGTTGCCTTTACCACCAAGTTTATCTAGTTTTCACGCGGTATTCCATGTCTCCATGTTCCAAAAGTACACCCTAGATCCTACTCATGTGGTGGATTGGGGAGAGTTTGTGGTTGATGCGGATGGAACCTTCGAGGAGGGATCGATACGTATCATGGATAGCCAGGATTAGGTTTTGCGAAGCAAGACTGTGAGACTAGTGAAGGTGTTGTGGCAGCATCGAGGAATGGAGGAGGCAACATAGGAACGCGAAGATACTATGTGTGCCAACTATCCCTTCTTGTTCGAGGAAGAAGGTACGTTTTTAGTCATTGATATTAAATGACTATTGCATATGCATGTGATTATATGTGTTGTGTATGGGAATTTCGAGACGAAATTATTTTAAGGGGGAGAGAATGTAAAACCCGAGAAAAATGGCAAAATAGTAAATTATCGCTATAGTACAGGTTGAAAACCTTAAAATTTTCTAGATCTCAGATGACGAAACGGACCTTGCTGTTGGATTTGTCTCGTGAAATATAGTTACCTAGACGAATTTTGTTGAATTATAAGACAGTCGGATTTTCACGTTTTTCGGGGTGACAGGTGTCCAGTGACTCCCAAGAGAGAGATTTTTACGAAAATTTCGAAAGTTGGGAAATGACTTAAGTTAAGTTCATAGAAAATAATGTGGACTTGAACTAAGATGAAATAAATTGTTTCGGGGCAGAAACTGACCCAAGCAGGTGTGGATACGTGGCACGACGTGGGCCATTCCCTTTACTTAAACTTAAGTGTTATAACAAAAGAGGGAGTTAGGGCAAAAAGAACCATTTTTCCCTGGTTTCACCGAGAAAGAAAGAGAAGGGAGAGAGAAAGAGTACCAAACTTCTCTCCAATATCTATCGAGTTCCGTCAATCGAAGTTCATCGGGCCAAGAACGAAAGTTCATCGCATCAATGAATTGTAAAACTAGGGAAAATTTTAATTTTTCTGAAAAATGGCAAAAACAGTAAAATTGCCAAAATGGTTCAGGGAAGCTTGAAATTTTTTATAGATCTCGGATGATGAAATGGACTTCACCTTTGGATTCGTCTCACAAAATCTAGTTACCTAGAAAATTTACGTCAAATTCCTAGACAGTCATATTTTTTCACGATTTTTAGGGTAACAGACGTCTAGTATCCCAGGGACGAGATTTTTATGAGAATCTCGAGGGTTAGGAAATAACTCAAGTTAAGTTTATTAAAATAAATTGAACTTGAACTGAGATGAAAATAAATTATTTCGGGGCAAAAACGAACTCAGACGGGTCGTGGACACATGGCGCGACATCGGCCACATGTCCAACTTAAGTAAGTTAGACAAAAGGATATTTTAGGGGAAAATGTCACATTTTTCTACTGTTAAACCATAGAGAGAGAGGAGAAGAGAGAGTAGAGAGAGAAGCTCCAACTTCTCTCTATGATCTATGGAGCTCTGTTGCTCGGTTTTTGTTGAGCCAAGAACTAAAGTCCATCTACGCGACGAGAGCTATGCGTGGATACAGGAAACAAAGGATTTCGCCGAAGATTCATGCGAAGGGTTCAGGAGATCGTGGGTTTCAGGGTTCTGGGACTTCCGAAAGCTTTGTCTTCGCTCCAAGAGGTAGGGATTCTTCCTACTTTGGTTTATTGTCCATTCTAGGGGCTGTTTGGTTGAGTTTTAATGCCCTAAGGGGCCATTTGGAAAAATAATGGGTTATGGGAAAGTGCCCTGTTTTGACCCTATATGATGTCCATCTTTTGGGGGTAATTTTTTATTAGAAAAAGAGGGAATTTGGATTAGTGTCCTTCATGAAAATTATAGATGAAGTTGTGAACTTAAGGTTAGGCTTTTGAATTACCCAAATTGGACCTCTATAGCTCAAGTTATGGTCCATTTAATTTTCAGAATTGTCACAGATTAGGTTGTTAACTGTTTGTATCCAGGTTTTGGGACTTACTTTCGGTTCGGAAAAAGAGGTAATTGGACTAGTGTCCTTCATGAAAATTGTAGGTTACGTTGTGAACTTGAGGTTAGGTGTTTTAATGACCCAATTTGGACTTCTATAGCTCAGGTTATGATCCATTTAATTTACGGAATTGTCACAGCTTAGGTTGTTAACTGTTTATGTTCAGGTTTTGGGACTGATTTTGGGAAAAACAGGTAATTTGGACTACTGTTCTTCATGAAAATTGTAGTTGACGTTGTGAACTTGAGGTTAGGCTTTTGAATCACACAAACTGGACCTCTATAACCCAAATTATGGTCCACGGGACTACCACAGGTTGCCCTGTTTTGGCTGAACCTACTATCCAGATTCTTGGGACTGATTTTTGGTTGGGAAAAAGTGAGAATTTGGACTAGTATTCTTCAAGGAAAATGTATTTCTATTTAAGAATTTGATGTTAGGCTTTTGAATCACCCAAATTGGACCTCTATAACTCAAGTTATGGTCGTTTTTCGAGGGATTTGGTACAACTTGGTACATTTCATGGTTTGTGTCGATTTGGGAGCGGTGGGGCTAGTTTTCTCGCCCAGGGTTCAAAACTATCCTATGGTCTGTTATGGCTTGTTGTGTGGAATGTTTTGTGGGCATCTCTTCTCCACAATTGGTCTTAAGGATGAGGTTGTCATTGCTTGAGTTTGAATGACATGCTTGGTAGTAATTGATTAAATGTCAATGTGTGTGTCCTAATGTATTGACATGTGGAGAGTATGTATGTGTGTATGAGTATGTTGACATGATTTGTGATTTAATTGGAAATTGTATGTTGGTTGATATAATTGTCTAAATGACGCATTGGTGTAATGCATGAATGAAATTGTCCATATAGCATCCATATATATATGTGTGTGTGTGTGTGTGTGTCATGGCATAAGTGATGAGTGCCTAAAACACTCATAGTATACCCGCGTCCGCTTTATATTTTTAGTTGATTTTTCATTTAAATAAGCACATTATAGCCCAAGATCTTATTTTCGGAGTTTTTGTGAATTGCAGGTCAGGATTGTGGTTTTTGGGCGATTTGAAGCTAAGCGTAAAGTATAAGAATCCGAACGCCATTGCTGGCGACAACGGAGGAAAGTCAACAAAGTGACTGACATCGCGACGTCACCACGTTTACGCACCGGCATCATTAAAAGCAAGGAAGACCTAATTTGAGATCGTAGGGATGTGCGGATTAGGGAGGCGGAGAAACGGAAGCGGTAGTGGCTTGGATTCGTAGAAGACACTTCCTGACACTTCTTTGTATTTTTCTCTTTTCTGATAAACTACGGATGATTGTTAGATTGATGATGTTTATATCCAGTTCCAGTATGTTCTAGATTTCTATCTAGGGTTTTGTTGAACCCTGTCACGATTACATGGATTAAGATTTTGATTTTATATTATTCAATTATTTATGACTTGTTAGTATCTCGCTCTATATCCGTGATTTATATACATGTGATGTCCGGCCAACACATGATTTTGCTCTCTAGATTCGAGATAGAGATATGAGATGCCCAGGATCCGACAGAGCGAATTCTCAATCAGTCTTAAGAAATTCGAGTATATTCTCGATTCCGAAGGATAAGGTTAGAATATTTGCTGCTTGAGCATTATGTTGTGGTAGAGATACACTCAACCCTGCTAGCGAGATAGGTATTAACACCTCGAGAAAGGGTATCTCGTAGGTACGATCACTCCGCCATCAATAAGTCACGAATAGACTGAATAGTAATTTCTCTAGGTAGTAATCCATCAAATGTGGCAGGGGGAGACAAAGCCCTAGTCTCCACAACACAATGATTTACTAAGATAATTTAGTTTAGTTTAATCTCACACCGTAGTTAACTAGTCATTCAAAGATTAAGTCCAAATAATATTACAAGGCCAATTTCAGTAGTCAACGCACTTCTCCCCGTGGATCGATATCCGTACCCTAGATACACTATATTACTTAAGGCAACGCGTGCACTTGCACACATAGGCGTACACATTTTACACATCACGCTTTCGACCAATCAAGTTTTTAGCGCTATCATGGTTGTTTTTTTGTAGTCGATATTGAAAAGTGCAATTATATATTACTCGAATTCTTATTTTTATTTACTAGTTACAAGTGCTGTAATTTGCTTATTGCACGGTGTGTGATTTCAGATTAAGGTTATCAGGAATGTACGCGGTCGGGGTCAAGTTGGATCCACGTCCGCTTGATCCCCTAACCGAAAGAACTTTACAATCGCTTACGCAAAGAACAAAGAGAAAGTGACAACATATAAATCTAGCGATCATGCAGGACATTGTAGAGCAAGATCAGGGCCAAGAGCAAAACGATTTGCAAAGGGGTCATAATGGAATAATGGAAGGAACTGCTACCAGACCGCTTATACAAAATTGATCCATTCATGTTGCTAGAAGAACTTTCCCTGCTCACCCACGCTTATTCGTGACGGCTTATCCGACCACCTATTCAGCAAACAACTTGAGGCCAAGTCGCTTGACCTTACAGATGCTTCAGAACATCCTGTTCCACGGATTTCCAAATGAGAAGACACGGTCAAGTATAATAGGGTAACTGAAGAGGCACTCAGACTGAGATTGTTCCTGCTCTCACTAGGTGATAGCAAAATACTGGTTGACAAGTCAGCCACCAGATTCTATTACTTCATGGAACGACCTAGTGCATAAGTTTTTGACAAAGTTCTTCCTGCCTGGAAAAATTGCACAGTTGGTGCAAGAAATCAATACATTTAGACAGCTAGAGGGAGAGAGCTTGGCATAAGCATGGGATAGATTTCACGAATCAAGCCGAGAAGTGCCCACACCATAAAGCAACTGTGGACGCAAGTCCATACTTTCTATAATGGTCTAAGAATGCGACTGAACAAATGATGATGCCTCAAAGATGAGGTGCACTAATGAAGAAGACCAGAATGACCAAGCATAAAAACTCGAAGATAACGCTACTAATAACCAATCGCGTCTAGAGATAAGATTACATGACCCACTGGCTACCGGGCTTATTTATAATGAGGTTCTCAACAATCTGGTTACTCATGTCGCACAACTTACTAAATAGTTGACTAGACAGCAAGGTACCGCGAATGCCATACAGACTAGCCTATGGGAGTTGTGTGAATTTTGCGGGAGGGATGTAAAGACAGGAAGTGGGTATGGTAGAATGCCGCCAGACAATAAATGTGAGAGTATACAGAGTAAAATGAGGTTTAATCAGAATCAGCCACAAGAATGTGGTCAAGAGTGGAGCGAACAACTATCGTAACCGTAATCAAGGCCATGCGGCGACAATCGAATAATCAGAGTACCAAGGTTATGGACGGAGGAATTAATTCGCACTAAACATGCCACCACCCCGAGTGAGCAAACCATTTCCGAGAAAAAGCGGACTTTGGAATGCTACCTCATAAGAATAAGCATCAAGATATTGCCTTTATGAATGAGACAAAGGCAAATATGCAACACCAGCACCTAATCAAACAATCGTGCAAATATACTTGAGAAATTTAGAGGTGCTGACGGGGCCAAATGGCTAACTTATCGATTAAAAGGCAACTCGGGTTCCTTACTGCAACCTATGAACCCCGAGACAAAAAGTAATGAACATAAAGCAAACATACCAGAAGTGGTAGAGAATTGGCAATACAGGGGCAACCCCCAGTGATAAAGGAGGTAGAAACTAAGGAAGCCATCCAGACCAGTCAGAATGATAATATAGAGAGGGAACAGCCCCAAGAGAAAAAGTTTGGGGGAGAAGAAACTGAGGCAAAGGATCACCTACCCATAGCCCCAATTTAGTATCCCCAGTGCCTAAAGAGGAATAAACTGGATAAGCAGTTCACCAAGTTTATGGAAGTGTTCAAGAAACTACACATCAACATTCCATTTGCTGATGCTCTGGAACAAATGCCAAGTTATGTCAAATCTGAGAAGACATCTTGTCACGTAAGAGAAGATTGTCGATTCAGATAGCTAACCCCACTCAAGACCAGCCATCCTTCGAGTGAGTTCCGCAAAGCTAAAAGACCTAGGCAGCTTCACTATCCCTTGCACCATCGGGAACGCCCATCTTCGAGAGCTTGTGTGACTCGGGCGCCAGATAATCTCATGCCGCATTTTCTCCTGTATTTAGATGCTTGATTAGAGAAGTCATTCAACCACAACTACACTCCAGTTAGCCGATAGGTCCTTAAAGCATCCAAGAGAGGTGATAGAAGACGTTCTTGTAAAAGTTGACAAATTCATCTTCCCAGCGGATTTCATAGTATTAGATATGGAAGAAGATAAAGAAATACCCATAATATTGGGTAGGCCCTTTCTCGTAACTGGAAGAGCAATTATTGACGTACAGAGGGGAGAGTTGAAATTGAGAGTGTAGGAAGATGAAGTTAAGTTTAATGTGTTCGAAGCCGTGAGACACCCTGCCGAGAGTGATACATGCTTCATAGTAGAGACTATGGAGGCTATAATGTCTAGCCAAAGTGGTCTCACTGATCCTTTGGAGGCTAGCCTAGTGTAGAGTGATTCAGAGAACCTGGGAGAAAAGGCCGAGGAGTATGTAAAATGGATGGATTCATTCGAACCCAATAGAAGGAAATATTTTGAATCTCTAGTGAAAATATTTAAAACGCTTGCTTCCATCTCGTTAAATGTACCCACCCAAAATGGAGAAAAAGCCACTACCTAGCCATTTGAAGTAGCTTATCTTGGAATGCTCCACCTACCAAAGGATTATTTTAGCGTCCCAATGTTAATAGAGGAAGATAAGTTATCGAGGTACCGAGAGATCACAAAACGGGCTCGAATGGTCTCCGGTCGATTTAGCGGATTCGCCTTCTACGTGCATGCATCGAATTTTGCTAGAAGATGGTCATAAGCCTTTAGTGGAAGCATAGAGGAGACTAAATCCAACTATGAAAGAGGTAGTCCGCAAGGAGTTACTAAAGTGCCTAGATACCGAGGTTATTTATCCTATTTCCCGATAAAGGCATGGGTAAGTCCAGCATGTGCAGTACTTAATTCGTGCCAGTAGGTCTCTGATCAACAAAATTTATAACCTAATACCTTTACCGGGGCCAGAGCGTAATCGCAGATAGCGCCCCAGGGATCGAACACGTGAGCGGTTTTCTTCTGCATCAAATGATTTACAATAGATCAAAACTGGGTGGAATTTGTTTTGGATTTTAGGATTGGTGTAAAAAAGTGCGTGGAGTCGATGTTGTGGAAATTGAAAATAAAACGGCAAATAAACTAAAATAGTGTAAAAAGAAATCCTTGAAGTGTCATCGCTAGGTCATTGATGTGGTTACAAGAGGCCCACTGTTCATTTCCTCACTGGGAGGATGATCTATAGTCAATTCCCCGAACCTGATCTTCATTTAACTTTTAAGAACTAAACCCCATTAATTTTCCTTTGATAGAAAGCATTTATTTAGTATTTATGGTTCCTTGTAAAGGAAAATTCATCACCGACCCATCCTACAATGATTCGTAGCGGCAACTAATGAATCTCAATGGATCTAATAATAAGTAATCCACTGAACCCCAAAAGATTACCAAGTATTGATCAATGAGTGATGCATCTATAGCTGAAAATATAACCCCTTAACCTACCTCCAAAGGGCTCGTAACAGCAACCACGTATATCACTCATCTAAAGCCAAGAATACACTAAACCCTAAAGCTCGCTTAAGTATTGGCCAAAGAAAGTACATCAAAGAGCTAAACCTAGAGTTGTAATTGGGAACTAAATGTCAAACCCGCATGGAAAATTGTGGGAACAAATGCAAACCTTACTTCCTAAGCCTAGCAACCTCTCTTCAAGGTTTAGAGGCTTGAGCCAAACATCCTTTCGAGTCACATCCTCAAAGGGTGTGTTTGGTTGCCTAGAAAGTGAGAGAAAGAGGAGAGAGAAGAGAGAACGTGAAGGCCAAAAACAGGGGCCCGTACTGGAGAATGCTTCGAATGAAAGTTAGGTTACAAATTGTTCAAAAAATGGCTTATATAGCCTTACAGACAGGTGAAAATACCAATTTAACTTAAATAGTATAATTACAGTGAGGGTAGAAATCAAAATTAACCAAAACGGGGTCGTTTGTACACAAAACAGTGGGAGTGTGAGAATTTCACATGTGTGAAATTTTTTGCTATGTAGCGAATTTTCCAAATCTTGTAATGGAATTTTGCTATTCAAGACTGCTCATCCTCCCTGCTCATCACTATTCGCAGCTACTGCTCATCCTACACTATTCATCTTATTCATGCTATTTTGCTTCTTTCCTTTTTTCGATATTCTTTTCTTCCGTATTATTGATATGTAATGTCGAAGTTCGACTGCACTCTTCATGCTTGAATGACTCAACAAACTTGGCATTAAAAGCTGCAAAACTACAAAATATGATCATTAGCATAATAAGGACCCATGTCAATTGGGTTAATTATTAGCCATACACAAAAGCGCCTCAAAACCTATTAAAAATAGATTCAAAATAGCACTTTTCGGGGCACTAATCACACCCCCCCCTTCCCCTCACTCGCCCCCCAACCCGACACATTGCTGGGGTCCCTTAGCAATGCAAGAAGGAAAATTAAATAAAAAATATATAAAACTATAACAAAATTATGTTACAAGGTTGTAGTTCAAAAGGTTTGTAGTGAAGTACGCCTAACCCTTAATGGTAGAAAATTACCAAACTTAGCCTAATGACTACCTCGAGAGAATGAATGCTATACAAAATGGAGTATCAAAAGAGCTCTTCATTAGACTCAACCATGAACTTCCACCAAAATCTAAGTGTTGGTTTGATTAGCTCTCAACAATAAACCGGCCAAATTGCACTCTCCCCTAACCAAGCTACTAAAGACAACCTAGTATGTAACTAACCTAAATGTATCAGATCCTACCTCTTATTACACAATTCTTTTGTGTCAGAAGGTAATGTCGAGAATCGACTTCACCAAAGTCCAAGTAATCTGGATTCTTCGATGTCTCCCAACCAAGCATATTTAGGCACAAGCCAGGAAGGATTTTTCAACCACAACTCTTAGTTTCCACCCTGACTTCAATGATTTCGAACCTCCAAAGACTCTAAATCACTAAAATCCACCCATCCACCCGTGTAGTAACACTAAGCCCAAGTGGCTCCCCAACCAATTGGCTTAGGGCACCGGGCTTTAAAGGGCTTTCGCCAGAAACCCCTCGGACCGCGTTCGGGTTTCAAGGCAAAGCAATGCAGTTCTATTCTTTTCTTTCTTTGCTTTTCTTTTCTCTTTATTTCGGGTGCCACACATCGCCTTCTTCGTACGGGGTCCTCAACCTATTCAAGGGAGTAAACGACATTAGGAAAGGGCTTGCATCGTACGAGAGGTTACGCAATTTTTCAAATTTATCATTGAGTCCCAATGTGCTCATGTGTGGTTAGCTAGCGTGGAAGAAAAAAGGTTAATTACAACAAGAATCCAACCAATCATTCACTAACAAGGTACGGACCAATCTAACAAAGACAGAATTAGACAAAGTTTCAACTTTTCAAACTGTAGGCTAGGCAAAACACACAATAAAAAACAAAAAAAATGGTGCAAATAAAAACTAACAAACATGACATTGACTAAACAAAAAGACTTTCTCAAAATATAAACAACACTTCCTTCCTTAACTCTCCAACCCCTAAACTAAATTGAAGACATTGTCCTCACGTGGCCATGGAGTGAAGCTTAAGGGAGGAAGTGATACCTCCTTGGATGAATGTACTAGTTTTGATAGAGATCGCCTAAGCTTCCAAAGAGACCTTATTCACTCCATTCGGGCTTAAGATGAACAAGTTAAGAGAAGAAAAGAGAGGAAAAAGGGACTAGGTTGGAACATTTTGAATATTACCTATTTTTCAAAATTTCAAATGTGTTCTTCTGGCCATATTCAGACTTACACTCTAAGCCTAACCAGACAAAATCACCCAAAACCACATCGTATGAAAAGTTATGCTCAAAAACAAAATTGGGAGGAAGCGGCACCACTACATAGCGAAAATTGGCTTCATAAATAAAATTCCCTCTCGTTTTTTCCTCGGCTTCGATCTTCATTCCTCGCCCAAAATTTCACTCAAACTACAAAAATTATATAAGAAAATTTAAGAAAAATCATAGAAAGTGAAAAACAAGCTGAACAAAGATTAACTAAAATTAGAGAAATTTCAAAATAAAAATTAAAGAAATCAAAATAAAACTAAAATAAAACAAAATAAAATAAGAAAATCAAAACAAAAATGAGTTTAACTTTGTTCACCAAACCGCTTGCTCGTGTCTGGTTCAAGGGTGCTAGAGGAACTCGGTGGAGCTTTAGAAATGTCGAGAGGTCTCTGGTGTCTAAATCCCAAACTAAAGACCGAACCATCCACTATGCTACAAGCAGAGTGTACTGCCATTGTCTTTGATAGTGGCAAGGCTTGTACATGGCCATTAATTTCTGAAGTTTTGAAAGACAAAGGTGTGCAATTTGGTGTGGTCTAGTTTTGCCGCTTCTCTCATGGTGTGTAAACTCGTGTTGGTGTGGGGATGAAGGTGATATGCAATGGTTCAAAGATAGAGTGCCACCGGGCAGGTCAGTGGCCCGGGCATCAAGTAAACACCACCCCCGTGGGAAATGGTTTGAGAACATGCTGGGCTTTTCTCCCTTCACCGCCTCCCTAGCTATAAAGTAAGGATTTCTTCTTTCTTCTCCTTGAAAACAATAAAGACAATATATGGAGGATTTCAGGACAACCCTTCCGCACAATTCAATAATCCTATAAGCCCCTGGTGTGGCTGTTGTTGACACTACTCCTCTACCATGGTGTCTTCGCCCTGGGTGACATTGCCGTGATCGATGAGGTTTCAATGGAGCTCTTGCAAAGCTGTCCCATCTATGCTCAAAGTCATTTTTCAGCCTCTATCTAATCTCTCTTGTTCAAATTGTTCACGCTGACAATTCTCTTATTCGAATGGGGCATTAATCCCCTTCTCGCCGCCACAAAGTCATCCACTCATTCAAGGTCCAAAATGGTCGCTCAAATGGAGGAATTGACTGGTGGCTGAGGTGACTGGGAGAGTTGGAAGCATAAGAGGAGGTTCGCAGGTGCATACTATGGAGGTCTCTGGTTCCACAGGAATTTGTGTGATTCCCCAACTATGATTGTACTAACATATGGTGAATCTCATCCATTGTCCTATAGTCCCTCATGGACCTATATTTTATTCTGGATTTCCACTGTTACTAACTTTAAGCATGGCTGGTTTCTCGTAATCCTCATAGACATATGAGTCTACTAGGGTTACCCTCGCCACATACCGACCGTATCGCCTCTTCCATTGGGTTCAAATTCAACCTTGATTAAGAAACTCTATCCCACTAGAACACGAACCCCTGCAACAAGACCAAAGCAAACACCAAACAAGGAAAAAAAAAAAACAACTCTACCAAAAAGGGGTAAAGTTAGCTAAAAACAAAATAAAATTAAACAAAATTAAATACACTAAAAACACTTAAAAGATATATATACTCAGAAAATTCACTTAACTTCAGACAGGATCACAAGTAACCAACTGTGTCATCATTCAAGACTAGCACCATCCCCGCAACGCATACGTGATAGTTTTTGATCTGGCTCCGGCAGCAGTCTGCATCAACAAAATTTATAACCTAAATTACTCCTACTGTCGTAGCATAACTACTATAGTGATAGCGGTTTGTATCGAACACAACATGGTTTTCTTCTACCAAATGATTTACGTAGGCCTCAAACGCAATTTGTTTTGGATTTTAGATTTGTGCAAAGTGTGGAGTTGATGTTATGGAAATTGAAAATAAAACGAAATAAACTAAAATAAAGTGTAAAAAGAAATCCTTGAAGTGTCAAATGCTAGGTCGGGAAGGCTGATGTAGGTTACAAAGAGGTCCACGGTTCATTTCCTCGCATCGGGAAGATGACCTATAGTCAATTCCCGAACCGGATCTTCATTTAACGGTAAAAACTAAACCTGTCACTCTCTTTGATAGATACATTTATTTATACAGGTTCCTACAGCTGAAAATCTATCATTCTCGACCCATCCTACAATGATTCAGTGGCAACCAATGAATCTCAAGGATCTAATAATAAGCATCCACCGAACCCTAAAAAGATTACCAAGATGATCACCGAGGATGCATCTATAGTGAAAATATAAACTTAACCTACCTCCATAGCTCAGAATAGCAAATCCATCCACATATCAAAGGTATCTAAAGCTAAGAATTACACCTTAACCCTAAAAAGCTTGCTAAGTATTGGCCAAAGAAAGTGTATCAAATAACTTTAAACCTAGAGTTGTAAATTTGGGAACCAAAATGCTTCAAACCTCGCCAGTGCGGAAAATAGGGAACAAATGCAAACCTTACTTCTAGCCAGCAACCCTCTTCTTCAAGGTTTAGAGGGGCTTTAGTTAATCATCCTTTTGAGTTGTCATCCTCAGCGGTGTGTCTGTCGCTTGTTAAGAGAGAACGAGGAGAGAGAAGAGAGAACGTGGAAGCCAAAACAGGCTCGTGATCGGAGAATGCTTCAATTAAAGTTAGGTTACAAATTGTTCAAAAAATGGCAGGCGGAGGTGAAAATACCAATCAACACAAATGGTATAATTACGATTGAGGGTAAAAATTAAATTAAACAAAATATGATCGTTGTACACAAAAATAACGACGAAGAATTTGCTACGGTGAAATTTAACTGCTGCCATGAGATTATCCTAATAACTGAAAGTGGCTATGTAGCCGAATTTTCCGGCATGGCGGTACGCTGTTCATATGACTCATCATATTCAACGCTCTTGTGTCCTCACTGTTCATCGATTAATGCCTGCTCACTAACTTTTCCTTTTACGATAATGCACTACTATTATTATTGTTGATGTAATCATTGAGTTAGACGAATTCTTCATGCTTGGAATGACTGACAAACTTGGCAGTAAGAAGCTTGCAAAAACTCCCAAAATTAACCTGAATATGTTCAACGATGTGCAATAGGGACAGAACATGTCAGTGGGTTATAACAATTAGTACATAAAATAAACTCGAAACTTTATTAAAAATAGGGTTTAAAATAGCATTTTAGGCACTAATCAAGTACCCAAAAGGGAGGAGACAGCAAATATTAAAACGAAAAGACAACACATTCTTGCCTTCTAGAACGATCATAAGGCTGGAAGGGAATTTGTATGTGACTAGCCGGAGGCGAGATAAGGCTGCCCGAAAAGAGACCATTCATTGTATCGTTTACGGATGATGTTGGATAAAACTAATGGAACACGAATACTATTGCTCTGATCAGACCGGTATAGCCCTTAAAGATCAGAAAACTGACATTCACATGCTATGGTACATTCGGCATTGAATGGATGCTACTTTTCATTGCAATGCCTGTGCTACGGCTAGCGTTGTATGATGGCTATATTCTCGGAATCGCTCAGTTAAGACTCAGTCGAGAGATCTTCGCAGATAATTTTTTACGTGTTGCGAAAGCCCTCCCTTTAGCAAGTACTGAATTTGAGATCGGTGTTGATTAGATCTTTGAGGAGACCCGATCTTGTGGTGGGAGAAGTGCCATTTGTAGTACGAGAGGGGCATTGCTCTTAGGCATGGATTTACAACGAGGGATGAAACAGACTGTAACAAAGATTGAAGCAATAGAGGAATCACTCCCTCATCTGTAAAAAACGTAAGAAGCTTTTTTGGGCCCTTGTTACTGGGTTCTATGTGGCATTTCATAAAGACTTTTCTCTATATACAAGAAATCGTTGGCATCACAATTTAATGGTCGAGGACACCATTTGAGTTTGATGCGCATGAGTGTATGCGCGAGCATTTTCGGTCTTGAAAAATAAATTGGTATCGCCTGTTGTGGCGCATAAATTAAGACCTTCCATGACTATGTGTGAAGCAGCGACCTCCTACCGGTGAAATGAGTGCTAAGCAGTAAAAAGAAAATATGTTTCGGGTGCTTCCTTTATGCTAAATGAGACCTTTGAATATGATACCATATTTGAACTATTGCCTGCTTGAAAAGGAACTATTGGCCATTGTGTATCTTTGGCTATTTGAGTTGGCAATAAGGTAGTAGTCCACCTTTGACCACTCCTCACATAAAGTACACATGACCAGGGCTTAAAGCAGACTCAATCAGGTGATTCTACACCACAGAATTCAACAGAGATTAAAGACAGAGGAGCAGAGAAGAACTTAAATAGCGGAGACCATCCTCTACTTGATTCGAGGCAGAAGATAGAGGTCCATGTGAACGACGATTTCCCATATGAGCAACTCTTGGCTATCAGAGGAACTCAAGATGGTTTGTTATAGTTTCTGGAAACTATATGAATTATTTGGTGGCCAAGGTGATCCTCACAGAGTTTGGCCCATCCATACGAAAAGAAGGTTCTTCCACACACTTAAACTTTTCTCTCCGGGAGAAGAACCCTATTTCTGAGCATGTCTTGACCAAGTGTCTGGCGTGCGTACCGGAAGATGAAAACATTGATCTGTGCGAACCACCACACTTTATCTGAGGACATTTAATGACGGAAGGACGTGTAGACAGTCAGTTTCTACCTTCAGTCTATTCAGGATGCTCACGATTCGTATCCTTACGACAAATGCCGGCGCAGAGCATTTCTAGAAAGGACCGAACCACCATGAACTCTAATTCAGTTAATTTATTTGATTTGTGGGGATGGACTTGGCGGGCCATTCCTCTAACAATAATTTACAGCACATCTTGGTTTACGCGTAGATTAAATCCTAAATGGGTTGAGCAATGCTGACCTCACTAATGATACTAGTCTTGGTAGCCAGTTCCTTAGCGACCATATTTGAGTTAAGCACTCCACGATATGATCAACATGAATAGAAATTTCTTCACTTGCAATAAGGTGGTTGACAAGGTCCTTAACGCTATTAGTAGATCTGAACACTTTTCTAACATGCTCTATCAGGAAAATGCAGTGAAACAAAATCGATAGAATCAAGGTTCGTCACTCCAGAGAAAGCAGGTCAGCAACTCGGGGGCCAGTGGCGATTGAGGATCTGCTCCCCAGGCACTGCGGAACGGCATTGGCTTACCGTGGGGTATGCGCCATTCCAGATCGTTTATGCGAAGCATACCTGCTGGTGGGATTGGGACACTGAGTATTCTGCGGGAGACAGCATGAGGCGGAGGGGCTTGTGGGTGGGCAAGACCTGGCAGGAGCGGATACTCTGACGGTGGTGGATGGAATTCATGATGGCGTGGAATCGCTAGACTCTTACTGAAAGAACCAAAAGCGCATGGCAACTATCGCGGGGAAAGAGTTCAGTGGATTGAAGTCCTCCTATTCAATTGCAGGCTAAACCACCACCTAGAAAAGTGCGATCTGCGATGGTGAGGACCATTTACACGACGACCCGGTCTTTCCACATGGAGCGAGAAGTGACCTGCACCTGAGAAAACGCGTTCAAGGTTAACCTTCAAGGTTGAAACGCCGCCAGGCCGAGATCAATCTGAATAAACCAACTAACCGCTAGCGTGCAGGTGCTTAAGCGTGATGGACAATCCCCAAAATCTTTGCAGCACATCTTGATTCTGCGGGGCGGTGAGATAACGACATTAAAACAGCCCATTGCTGGGCTTTGGCAACACTGGCAATCTTTCACTCTCATAGTTTAAATTTTATTCGTTTGTTTAATTTTGGTTTGGTTTTACGTCTCTTAAAGTAATCGATTTTCTGTGTATTTCATCTGTTTCGGGACGGGAAGCGCCAGGAAAGCGAGAGATGACTCGCGATCAGCTGAGTCGCCGCGATTGAATTTTCATTAAGTTTTCTCAACACTTGGTACACCCGAAAAATTGTTCATTGATCTTTAATCGCGTCCATAACGTTAGTTCGCAACATAATCGCGGCGTTGATTCCGTCGCGGCATCCGCTGGCGGTTCCAGCTACCTGCGCGTCGCGATGTTGGTTCCACACAGCCATGGCGTCGAGTTTGGTTGCCACCGTAATACGTGACCGTTGGTTTTCCGCATCTGGCGTTCAGACTGTCTCTGTCCTTTGTCCGCAGCGTGGTCTCCAGCGTCGCGGCGTTAACTTGACTAAACTCTGAGAAACATGCAACGGTAAGCCCCTCATCAGCGACTTTACAGTTGTTCTGTGTTGATCTTCCCACGAGAAACCCTGATTGAACACCTCTCTTGTCACACCCTCTGCACCCCTCTTCCTTTGCTCATCTTACACCGGCACCTCCCCATCCTGTACCCATCTTTTTAAGACCTCAATCTCCCATTGCCCCTTCTGGTTTTTGGTGCCTTTTGTCCAAATGCAAGTTAATCCAGTGGATGGAGAAAGAGGAGAATAATCTGTGTACTATGTTATAGATCTTGTTAGGGTTGGTGGGTTCTCTTGGGCCTATTCTGTTTGCGCTCTTGTTAAACACATTCTCCCCCACAGGTGCCCCTAAGTGTTTAGGCGGCTTTGAGTGAAGGCTTTTTGGGGGCCTACAGTGAGCCATTCTTCCTCGTTTCCTTGGGTGTTGGGGGTGTGAGACCACATTTGCTTTGTCACGCCCGTCTGCTTCCACACCTATGTCGGTGCTGGCGCTGAGGGTTGACCCAGCTGCAGCGGTGGGACTAACGAGCCACTCCTGTAATAAGACGGTTTGTCGATGAAGGTGCGGGCCGAGGATTCGGCTCATTTACATAAAACATTCATAGTGAAAGGAGTTTCACCACCTGGGGACTTCTTCATGAATATTCTTGGCCAAGGATGTGAGGCCACGTGCTGTATACCGTCGGTACAAATGGCGTGGTGCGAGGAATTCTGCCGATCCGCCCTCCGTGTGCCGACCGACGATTCAGGTCGCGGCGTGTTGGTAGACTTCAAGCGTGATCTATCGATAAATTTTATCACCTGCGACCGGTCCACCTCTAAACCCTTTGATCGGCTCCGTACGCGTGACTACCTTGAGGTCATTCTGGGTATTGATGACCAGGCTGAAGGCAGGCGACTGGTAGCTGATCTGAGGCCTTCGAGCGAACATTTGGCTACATCCCCAGATACAGCATAACTTCATCGCTTTAGTCTCATCCAGCGTGAGCTGCTGTGAAGTGACGACCTTTGCCTGCTTAATGCCATCCTCTTTGGGGGCATCACGCTGCTAAATCTCAGTAGTGTCCGAGGGATGCCATCCTCCATAGCGGGATGCGAAAATGAACCTTAGGCCTTGCCCTGTATTTGCGACTATATCTCTGACAAAGTCGAGTACCCGCAGAAGATAATGGCGTGAATCCACCGTCAAAAAGGCCGATATAGTTGCGAGAATCAGCAAGTGTGCGCCTTGCAATCGATAGCGCTGACCGAGCAATGAACCGGATGGATGGGATGACTTCAACGGGTTCTGGAAGCGTTTTGGCGTTTTTCTTTGACTGATTATCAGGGATGCCCAGGCGTTCTCGTACCGCACCATTGCGGATCTTTCCGCGATCTACCGCGATTAATTCGACTGAAGGGTGATCGGTTGGTTCCGGCGCTCTGCCGGGAGCGGATGATGGCGATAACGCCTGCCGTTGACGCCCCGAGATAGAACCGGCTGCCGTCCTCCTCCCGTCCGAATGTAGAGACACTCGGCGACATGCGCCGCGATTCTGGCGACGGCTTTGCGCCGTACTCAGCGGGCGTGAGTAAGCGCACCCGACTTCCGCTCTCACCGCGCCCACCGCGCCGCGGTAATCCGGCGTCACCGGGAAAGTTTCCTCACCTCTCTAGTTCTTTCATTGACGTGGGAATACTTTGTCAGCTTGTTTGAAGTGTGGGTGATGGAACACAATATGTTGTTTGCTTTGAAATATTGGGTGGCCTTATCTTTGGCTTTAGTAAGTTCTAAGATTATCAGTGATTTTTGTGTCGTTGCTATTTAGTATTTTAGTCGTGCTTGAATTATAGGTGTCTTATTTGGGGTTGGGATTCGATTTTGGGATTGTTTTAGGGTAGTTGTGTGTGTGTGATGCCCATGTTACGCTGTCGAGGATCACTTTTGACCACTTCGGATACTGTAGAAATACATATAATCGAAGAATCCAGTATAGTTCTATTGATCTTTCCGGAATTTACCGGGATGAATGGTAGGGAGAGCAAGTGCATCTTCCCTCATGGTATTCGAAACCGATTCTCTAAAACATGCTGTCACCTTTTTTTCTCCCTTTTGAGTGAGTCTCTGGATGTGTTAAGGCTGCAGGCTCCCACCAGGTTCAATAAACTTGTAGGGGGTCTTTCTAAACACCAAAGTGGGACACATGAAAAAAGGATTATACAGAACACACGATTAAAAATATATATATATATATATACCATATATATATACTGCTCTATCTCTCTCTCATCTTGTACACTACTATATCTTTCTTCTCTATCACTATATATATAATAAATAAATAAAAATAAAAGAGGAAAAATATGAATGAGACAAATTAGGGCTTCCAATGAATCAGACCTGAGTTAGAAGAGCTTTTCAAACTGTCTACTGACGGCTAAGTAGGAGAATATAAAAGGAGATGAGCGTGTCCCCGCGGCTCTGAAGCCCACAGGTTTAGTTGAGAGTGTTTGGGGTGAAGTTCAGAAAGCTACGAATGCGTGCCCTTAACCAGTGTGAGGAGTCTGTGAATCCCAGCTACGGGGACACTCGAAGCAGTGGCAGGCCGCGGGTTCTTCTTCTGCCCAATTCAGATCAGGATAGTTGCGTAAAAGGAGTCGCGTTCGTCCTTGCTGGTTAAATTCTTCCAAATAGGTGAGTTAGTTCTTGAATTTGGGGTGCCGGAACCGAGTTATATGCTAAAGACCAATATCACCCACCCATGACTTTGAAAGGCTGTTTGTAACTGGAGGTTGAGTCGAGCCTTTATCAATTGGCCATGTTCAAGCTGAATTCTCGAAAGTGTTTCATACTTATGGATCACATGAAATTCGAATAAGAGGCAAGAGTGCAGATTAAACATTTCTAATCTTCTTCTGCGGCATAGGCATCACCAATCCTTGGCGGAAGTGAGGTGTGGTATGTCGAGTCTTATTATTGTCGGATTCAAGTCTGATTTCTTGGCAGGGACAAGCAGCTAAGATAGGGAGTGTGTTTAAACACTCATAGTATGCCGCGTGCGCACTATAATTTTTTTTTAAGTTAGATTTTATTTAAATAACACATTATCTAGCCCAGATCTGAATTTACAAGTTTTTATGAATTGCGTGGGATCGGTGGTTTTTAACGGGCGACTAACGAAAGCGAACGTGCCATGTCGTCGTGGCGTCTGCGTTCGCCGAAGCGTCGAAGCATCCGCGGTCAGCGAGAGGAAAGTCAACAAGGAAGTGACCCAGCGCGTCGTGGCGTCACCACGTTTACGGCATCATTCCGCTAAGGGGCAGGTTTGAGATGCGTGAAACATGTGCGGGTGGAGGGCGAGCCCGACGAAGCGGTGACTTGGATTGTCAGAAAACCGCTTCCTTTTGTATTTTTTCTCTTTTATGATAAACTTCTGGATAGTTGTTGAATTGATGATGTTTATATCAATTCCGGTATGATACGAATTTCTATCTAGGAGTTTTAATTCAGAACTCTATCCAGATACATGAATTAAATTTGATTTTATATTATTCGATTCTTTGTGACTTGTTAGTATGCTCTATATGATTTCTATACATGTGATGGCCAACATTAAGCATGATTTTGCTGGTGATCACAGGCTGTCGAGAATTATGAGGGACGCCGGGGGTTCAAACTCAAACCGCCTCGGTCGGTCGATAAATAGAGATATCCGATTAGAGGGTGGCGGTGGGATAGAACATTTAAATGATTGAACTTTGACGGGTTAGGGTAGAGACCCACTCAGAGCACTGCTTGCTAATTAGAATGACGGATGCACCTGAGAAATTATCGTAAGTGAATCACCCATGCATCATTAAAGTGTGAATATTTGAATAATGGTATTCTGCAGATGATGATCCGCAAAGTGGCGGGGGAGATGGAAGCTATTCCCTAACACGGTGATTTACTAGAATGGTGTTAGTTTGAATCTCCCAGTAGTTAACTAATCAGACTCAAAGATAAGTCGGGATAATATTTTCAGGGACCCGATTTCGGTGGTCCAGCGCATGCTCACGGGTGGATGGAGTATGGGTGGTGCCCCTGGGTGCGCTGTGGTGTTGCTTGGTGTGTGTGCCTCACCTGTATATCACGATACACATTTTACGCTCCGCTTTGACTATCAACATGAAATGACATGGTACTTCGTTATGCGCGAGGTATCGTATGAAATGGGTGTGTGTGCATGGTTGTTGGCATCAATTTCACCAATTCATAGTGAATATGAAGTGGTGGACACCGGTATAAGGCGGCGTCCAATAGAGTTCCAATGTTTGCATGGTTGTAAATTAACACTACGTTTAGGGTTGATTGTGCAGGCTCGGAAAATGGGATGATATCCAAATCAAGTCGCACGGTTTGAGAATGGAAAATGAAATTATATCTGGGTAAAAAGCTCGTTATCTTTTGGTTATACATATGGATCATCGGTGAAAACCGATAAAAATCGCCAGAGAAGGATTCTGGCTTCTTTATGGGGACCTTGAAAATTAAGTCTTACATAAAGATACATGGATTTTTAAAAAAAATGAATCATTGAAATTGAACATCAAAAGCTTTTAGTTTAGCTCAAGAAATAAAATTTTGTAAAATGATCATTACATGTAGTATCAAAGATCAGATCAATCAGATTTATCAACGCACTAATTTAAGCATTATTATAAATCTCTGGGATCGAAGTTAGGATTCAGGTTTAAATCAGTTAGTGAGACTTGTTATAGAGACATGGTGAGTCGCGCATCTCATTCCATGGCATTTGGGAATTCCATTCTGGGTTTGTATTATCTTCGATTGGAATGTGTGTTTTTTGGTGACATGACCATTTAAAAATGGCCACACTTAGGTGAGGCCTTTCTCCTTGGGGACATACCAGGCGACCCCTTTACAAGTCAGTGGGACCCCTTTTAGGTATGGGGTGTGTGGGGAGACAGCCTCTATAAATTTGTGAAGAAGGCTTTGGGGTTGTAGCTTTGGTTTTACTTTTTTGTCAAATATTAGAATAAACTATTTGTTATATGTTTTTATTGTAAAAAAATATTATAATTAAACTCTTTGGGACTATGGTATTATAACCTTGTGCATTATGTTTGGTATGGATAAATGGACCCACATGTGAGTCATTTACACCTAATGAATGTGGACCCAGGAAGATCATGATGCTCACCGATATTAGCACCGGATGGGCCGTATTACTATTATCGCATTTGTGCAGTTGTATTTTTAGGTGGGAAGCTCACGTAGTAGGACTGCGTAAGATTTTGTTGGTGTGGGTCTGGTAAAGGGTGTGTTGGGCTGAAATCATAGAGTTTTCACGGGTTGACGGTTGGTCGATGGACCCCGGGTTTTGGGGCATCGCATGAGACTCACAGCGTGGGTGCAGAAAGCGAGATTTCGCGAGTTACGAACGGGAGTTTGGGAAATCAAAGGTTTTAGGTTTGGGAAGTGTCCACGAGGCTTCCTAGAGTTTCTTCTACGCTCCAAGAGGTAGAGAATTCTTCCTACTTGGGTTTATTTTCCATTTTTGGGCTAGAAATGGTCGGATGTTCGAGTTCCTGTCGGGTGTCCTTCGCCTAGGAGAGACATGGAGCTTCCCCAGGAAGAAAGGGGTCTCCGCCTAGGCAAAGGGAAGGTTCGCCTAGGCGAAGGGTTCTGCCTATGCAAGGGTATGCACGCCTAGGTGAGCCGAAGGATGGAAAATTTGGAGTTTCTGGTCCGCCTAGGCGAGGGTGTTGCTCGCTGGCGGAGTAAACTGCGCTGGGCGACGAATGACTATGTTAAGGCTTGTGTTCATAGCTACATTTGAGATTCGGTTCCTTGGCCAGTTATGATTGTTGTAAGCTTGCTTCGGGGCCATTGTATGGCTTATTTGAGAGTGTCATTGCTTGACTAAGGAGTGACATGCTTAGATGTCAATATGTGTGTTCTAATGTATTAGCATGTGTGACGCTAGCACAGGAGTCGATTGACAACAGATTAACCGTAGAATATTCGTAGGCGTTGGATGATCGATCGCGCGGTCTATCCATTCCACAGGGGACTCATTTCTTTATTTTCTTGTAAATATATAACTTCCCATATTATACAAAGGTTTGATATACAACTCTTTCACAAACTAAAATATGTCAAAGGGATCTGATATATTTTACAAACATAGTGTTAGTATGACAGGCCCTCTTCATACTCACGACCTTGAAGGAGCACCGTCCTCTTGTGTACCTGAAAGGGTGATCCCACGACGGGGTGAGCAAAGCTCAGTAGATATATCTCCTACAAGGGCTACTCCCCACCTAAGTGCACATGCAATGCCGGTTACAAAATCACACACTGAATGCTACGTGTCGCCGGATAAGATGACGATCATGACCCAATCAGTCCTCAGGATTCCCTCACATGCATATGCCAAGTGTGAAAAGCATCATGGCGTTCCGTCCACTGACCCTTTTTCAAACAAAATCTTTTGTTTATTTTTATTTTATATTGGATAGTCTAAAGATATAGTAGTGTGGGCAGTCTCCGTCCGGTACTTTGGTTAGCGCCGAGAAGCAGCATGGACAATCTCGTCGTACTGGTCGATCTCTAAATCTTGTGGACAATCTCCGTCGTACTTTGGTCAGTCACGGAAGGAAATCACTTGTGGACAATCTCCGAAAATCATTTTCATTCTTGATGTACCATCGAACCCAAAACACATGGTCAATCATTTCCATGCACTCACACCCATGTCATGCGATGCCCCATGCATAAATGCAATATAAGTGTCATTGCATGTCATTTCATGTTACATGTACGTTATGTGTCACATGTGACATATAAATCACATTACATGTCAAGTGTCATGGATAAATTATGTTTAATGCATATAATTATTTTCATTTTTATCCCACATATATCACATAATTTCACACATAAACATATTATTCAATTTACAGTAATAACACACATTAGCCATTCCCGGCCATAAATCCGGCCATACTTGACCTCGGAAAAATTTAGACTTAGTCCAGAAATTCCAGCATTTGTAAATATCATATAAAAATTCAACACGCAATTTCACAGCAGGCGTATGCGAGGCTGAGTATTCCCGGATCTGACCAGGTTTCAAAAACAAAGTTTGAAAACTTGAGCGGACCGTTCCTCAGGCGTTTCGTGACCCAGACCACTGGTCAGCCCATGGTTTGGATGAGCACTTCATCTTATTAAATTCTAGACTCGACGAGCTTTCCGTAGAGTCCAAGAACGCTCAAATCGGAGTTCGGACAGGAAAGTTATGGCCGTCCGAAGTAGGCGCTGCCAATTCGTAGGGGTGGTGCGAAAATTCGGGCATACCCCCGTTTTCCATTATGCCCAGATTTGCTCAGTTCTAGGACGTCGTGCTCGGCCTCAATGGTCTCGGGAACTCAAATACTCTATCCATGACTGTCCCACAACCAAAAATAGACTACACAATGAAATAATTCGCCCTGAAGTGGGGCGAAATCGTTAGGCCCCTACACGGCCCTTAGGCGTGAAATGAATAGGAGTAGGAGGAAACCTACTTCTTGTAGCTCAGTTCCGGGTTCTTCGTCATCCGGGCCTGCTCACTGTGTGATACTCCTTTCTTTTTCCTCTTTTCTTTCCCTCTCTTCCTTTTTCTTTCTTCCTCATTTTTCTTCTCTTTTCTTCTTCCTTTCCGTTTTTCTTTTCTACCTATTTCTATTTGTTTTTTTTTTCTCTCCTATTCTAGTTTCCTCTCCTCTCCCCACCTTTTCACTTCCTTTTTTCCTTCTCTCACTTTCCTTTCTTTTTCTTTTCTATTTCCTCCACCGAATTCTTTTCCCACTCAATTTGGTGTGGGATCAAGTGGTGGTGACACATTCATGTGTCACCCCCTCACTCTTTCCCCCATGCATGAGGCCATGTGGTCATACACATGGCCCTCATGCCATGGTCGTGGTTCCATGTGGCACCATGCCACATGTCACCATGCCATTTGTCCGTTTTGTTTGGAAATACGTGAAATGCCGATCTTTTAGGAATCTAGCGCAATTTGACCGGATAACTAGATTTCGCGAGACGAATCCAACAGTGAGGTCCATTTCATCATGCGAGATCTAGAGAAGTTCCAAGTTTGCAACATGTACTGTAGCGACAATTTACTATTGATGAGTGCCTAAAACACTCAAATTATACCCGCGTCGTTCTTACGTTTTGATTTATTTTATATTAATAATGGTTTTGTGGTGGATACTTGTTGACAGATGGTGTGTATGCGGGTGCAATTGGTGCGAAGGCGACTTTTTGGAAACGATTTTGGAGCGACGGAGCGGTGCATAGGATGGGTGGGCGTCGGCGGCAGCGTCAGCGATGTCTGACGTCGCGGCGATCGGCGTCGATCGTCGGCGTCGCGGCGTCGGCGTCAGCGACATTGGTATATAAAAAATCAACAAGCAACAACGTGGCGGCGTTTCAGCGTCGCGGCGATCCTAACGTATGACGTTTCCAGCGTCGCGGCGATCTGGCGTCGCGACGTGAGTGACATATAAAATCCATGGCGGCAGCGTCGCGTCAGCGTCGCGACTTTGCAACGTCGCGGCCGTCCAGCGCGGTTCTCCTCTCAATCATTAAAGGAAAATGGGAGCGAGTCGAGGGGTCGGAGGTGGAATCGTGAACCGAGGGTGCGGAATTGAGCAACGGGACATGATCTTGAAGAAGAGCGAAGTGATTTGTATTTTTCTTTTGTTTTGGATATTAGAAGCCCGATGTTTCATATAGCTTATTGGTACTCTTATTATTATGTTCTAGATCTATACCTAGGGTATTGTTGAACCCTGTCACGTTTGAATGGATTAAAGTTTATTAATTTATATTATTCATTGATTTATGATTCATTATCATCTGCTTTACATCTGTGGATCAATTACATGGTAATGTTTGGCCAGCATTAGTATGATCATACTAGGGTCGAGATTGAGAGATGAGAGGATACCTAGGGATATGGTAGAGCGGCCTTTGGTTGATTGGTGTCAGAATATTCCCAGTCCCAAGAAGGTGGCAATTAAGGTTAAGAACATTTAAGCATTTCGAGATCTGCGAGTTGGGGTAGAGATACACTTTCAGTTCTGCTTGAGATGGCGAATACACCTCGAGAGAGGGTATCTGCGTAAGCAAGATCACCTTGCCATTAATAAATCATAAATAGACTGAATAATATCACCTTTAGAAATAATCCATTGAAAGTGTGGGGAGACATGATACTAGTCCCGTTAAATAGTAATTCGTTCGATTTAGTAGTTTAGTTTACATTCGGATACTAGTACCCTTTCACACGTACGTATATTCGGATAATATTTGAAAGCAAATCTACGTAGTCAACACACCTATCCAGGTAGGATCGATATCATGCCATTGGTACCTTTATATTACTTAGAGGCGACGCGTGCACTTGCGCACATAGGCGTACATTTTACACACCACGTTTTCAGCCTGTCAACTATTTCGTGAAAAATTTCAAATTTATCCGGGTTTTCACAGCATGTGATGAGTTTATATGTGCAAATGGCCTAACGCCAGAAGCGATTGTGTGTGTCATTCTTGAACATAGAATGACATGTTGTATGTTGATGTTGATATATGCGTGTATGATATATCGACATGAATGAAATGATGTATGGAAGTCATATGCAGGTGATGTGATTGTCCATGACACCCAGTAAGTGGTGTGGATTGTGTTGTCCATGTAGCATTCATTATACATGTGACATGCTACAACATGCAATGACGCATTGCATTGCATATGCATGGGGACATCGCATTGAATGGGTGTGAGTACATGGTCGAAGAATCAACACTGCGTTTGGTGTTTGATTGAGCAGGCTCGGTCAAGTGGGACAAAGTCTAAAAGAGTCGCACGGTTGAATAATGTGGTAAAGAAAACTTATGTCGGGTAATAGGAAGCATGGATAGACACCCCCTCAGGTGAAAGAACTGTTAATTGTGGTTAGACATAATTTCAGCAGTAAAAGGTCGTAAAAGTGTCTAGGTGTACGAAGCCTATGGCGTGACACCAAAAATTCACTACCCATAAAAAGACACATGAGTTTTGAATATAAACGATCATTGAGGTGTAACATCTAAAAATCTTTTGGTTTGAAAACAAATGAATTTGTTTTGTAAAATAGTCATTGGATGTAATCCAAAAATTATGGATTTTATCACGCATGGGCCTAAGCATTGTGTGATAGGAGTCGGTAAGGACTCGGGTATGATGGAGTCGGTAAGGACTCGAGGCATGGTACATGATTGAGTCTCATCTCATTTCATGGCTAGCATGACATGTAGGATTTCATAGTAGAAATTACATGTTTTTACTTGGAATGTGAATATATGGAACATGACCATTGCATGTGCACTTAGGTGGGGAGTAGCCCTTGTAGGAAATATTCTTTGCTGGGCATGGCTCACCCTTTATGGGAAAACATTTCAGGTACAAGGTGTACACCGGTGGACGGCGCTCATTCAAGGCCGCAATTGTGAAGAAGGCCAACATGTGGCTTTGATAAATAAAAAACTTCTGAACAATTTAGTTCCGGTATGTAATAATGGTAAGAGAGTCGTGATCAAACTCTTACGAATTGTTTTAAATGTGATTTTGCATATTTTTAACTTAAATATGGATAAATGGATCCCGATAAATGGGATATAACGAGGTGGTATCGAGTTACTCAGTATCTACATGTATTTGATACTAGTTTGGTATCAAAGCTTAGGTATATGATTACCTAAGGTAGTATTTTGCGGGTTGACGATTGGTTAACGTTACCTCCGGGTTTTGGTGCATCACATTTCTTATTTTATTTTTATTTTTGTATTCGAGGGAATAAAAGTTGAAAGATGATGTAGTGGAAATGGAAAGATAGGAACATATCCAAATTAGTCATGTGTGAGAATCAATGAAGGTCTTCTCCCATCTGATGGCTTGAGATTAATATTTTGTTCCACTACCCATAACTTTAATTTTATCATGTTCAGTAGAGGAACTCCAACACAATGACCTTCTAAAACAAAACCTGAAGAATATCCAAAGTTTGAGTTGTGTGAAACATTGTAAGTTTGTAACTTATGGAAATTAAGAGCTCATTTTAGAAATATTTTTTGAATAGAAAAATTATCTTTTAATGAAAACAGAGCATTTTATAAAAAAAAATGTTTTTATTTGTTTATCTAGGGATGCATTACTTAAAATAAAATAATATTTTAGAGAAAAAAAACAATTTAAAAAATACTTTGAATTCCTTAACATGCATGCTGAAGACATTTATTCTTGTATGAGGCAAATGTATTTAAGGATAAATTAAAAAGAGTAATGGGTTTGTTGTGAAGAAAGTGGGGTGGTAACAATTCCTAAGTAGTAAAAGAATTGCTTTATGCATTCAACAATTCCTGCATAAGCTAGTTAGATTTAATTAGTACATCCACTATTTTGTAAAAAATAAGAAAATTTAACTTTGCGCTTAGAGATGATGAAGTAAGTTTAATTTAGTTAGCTCATTCAACATAATGTATCTTTCCATATAATATAATAAAGTTGTGACATCCAATAAACTCATCCCACCATTTTTTACCTCCAAATATTTGAACCCAAACACGTTCCATTACATTTTGTTTGATTTTTTTAGTGTTTGTTTTTACTGTTGTTTCTTTCATTCCTCCTTGTATTTTATTTCTTTCTCTTCTCCTTTTGCTTTCAGCACATAATTTGTTACTTATATATTTTGAGGTTATTAATAAATTAGTTATTGATAAATTTATTTGTTGGATATGGAACAAGTTCATTTACTTCTACATATAATAGATCGTACTTTGATGTTAAAGGATAGAAGATCAAAGGATTATGTAGATGGGGTTGAAAGCTTTATTGTATTTTCATTACAACACTCCATATACAAAAACTATATTAAATGTCAATGTGTTAAGTGTGGTAATATGGTATCACATAATGAGCAAAAAATTAGAGAATATCTATTTTTCTATGGAATCAATCGAAGTTACCATAAATGGTATTGGCATGAAGACCTTGCTCCAAGTGGATCATCAACTAATAGAGTCAGCATAATAGATTGCCATTTAGCAATGTGGATAGTGCAATAGAAATGGTTCAAGCTGCACATGATAATTTTCAAAATAACACATAAATTTTTAAAACATTACATGAAGATGCTCAAAAACCTTTGTATCCTGGCTGTAAAAAGTTTACAAAGTTGTCTGCATTAGTCAAACTATACAACTCGAAAGCACGATATGGATGGTTCGATAAAGCTTTTCGAAGCTTTTAAAAGTTCTTGGAGATAATGAATTGTAGTGGTAACCTGTATTGTAGTGATAATGAAGCTTTTCGAAAGCAAGATCTAAAAATTTTTCAGGTATACAACCTGTATTGTGGTGGTAATTTACCGTTTTATCATTTTTCGGAAAAAATCAAATTTACCCATGTTTTACATTGCATGTAAATAATGAATTGCCATTGTCTATACTACAAGAAAAACGATTAGTGACGAATTTTTATTATGTAAAAATAAATTTGTCACTAAATATTTGTATTAGCAACAAAATTTATAAATCGTCTCTGTATTTGTTGCATGCAATAATTTTAGAAACAAAGATATAACTTTTATTGCCAAATGTATTACCGATAAGAAATATGTTTGAATACATTATTCATAAAATAATTTGTGACAATATTTGACATTCATTAAAAAAAAAATTGTCTTTAAATATATATTTTTGCAACAAAATATATCACTAAGAATTTTTTTGTTGCCAAAAAAATTATAAAATTTAGAGACAAATTTTGTTTATCATTCATGGTGACTTTGTTACAACATCTCTAAATATTATGATTATTTTTGTATTATATGATTAGGTATATAGATAATGTTGTAAAATGTTCAAATACTTTTATTTATTTTTATATATTTATTAAAATATAAATTTATATTTCTTATAATAATTTATTAATTGGAATCATGTGGATCCTTGCATAAGCATGACTATAGACATGTTTGAAATGGGTTTATTCAAAATAAATTTCATACCCATTCCATTTAAAAAAACTAAATGGCATAAGAACAAAGTAGATTGAGCAGACATGAGAAACTCTCATAGGCAAATCAAATATTGTTTTTAATTGTTTTAAATTTGTTAATTACATTAAAATAATATATTTTATTAATAATTAAAATATTACAATTTTTCATTGTTTTTGCCATTTTTCAGAAAAATTAAATTTTTCCTAAATTTTACAACTCATCGATGCGATGAACTTTCGTTCTTGACCCGACGAAACTCGATAGATCTTGGAGAGAAGTTTGGTACTCTTTTTCCCTCCCTTTATTTTATAATGGTTCTTTTTTCCCTAACTCCCCCTTTGTTCTAACACTTAAGTTCCGTAAAGAATGGCCACGATCATGCCACATATCCACACATTTCGGGTCGGTTTAATCGAAACCAATTTATTCGTCTCAATTCAAGTCGCATTATTTTCTATGAACACTTGGTAGTTTCCCAACTTTTCGAATTTTTTTCGTAAAATCCTAGCTCTGGGAGTCACTAGACACCTATCACCTCGAAAAACGTGAAAATCTGACTGTCTTATAATTCAACGAAATTAGTCTAGGTAACTATATTTCACAGACAAATCCAACGGTAAGGTCCGTTTCGTCATCCGAGATTTAGAAAATTTTCAGGTTTTCAACTTGTATTATAACGGTAATTTACTGTTTTGCCATTTTTCTCAGGTTTTACATTCTCTCCCCCTAAAAATAATTTCATCTCGAAATTCTCATACACAACACATATAATCACATGCATATGCAATAGTCCTTTAATATCAATGACTAAAAAAGTACCTTCTTCCTAAAACAATAAGGGATAGTTGGCAAGCATAGTATATTCACGTTCAGTATTTACCTCCTTTATTCCTCGTCTTGACTCCTTCGCATAGTCTCACCCAGGTCTTGCCGCAAAACTGATCCCGACTATCCATGATCGTACCGGTCCACTCTCGAGTTTCCATCTGCATCAACCACAAGCTCTCCCCAATCCACCACATGAGTAGGATCTAGGGTGTACTTTCGGAGCATGGAGACATGGAATACCGCATGAAAACTAGATAAACTTGGTGGTAAAGCCAACTGGTATGCAACCATACCTACCCTCTCAAGTACCTCGAAGGGCCCAATATACCTCGGCGATAGCTTTCCCCGCTTTCCAAACCTGGCCACTCCTCTCTTAGGCATCACGCCTTGACAAGACATGATCACCGCTCGAGCTCGGAGGTCGCTCTGTCTACTCGGGCGTAAGCTCTTCTGCCCGGCTTTAAGAGTACGTGAGAAGGCGCTTTCATATCAAATCCACCTTCGAAAGGTGTCTCAGCAAATTCGGACTCGTGGTGGTTCTCTCCCACCTGCATCCAGCCAGACCGGAGATTGACCGACCTGCATATAGTGCCTCATGATTGTCATCTGGCATAACACAAACTTGATAACTATGTTGTGGTGAATTCCTCATGAATAAATGCTGCTTCTCGATACCCTTGAGATCCGGGAGCATGCGTAGCATGTAGAGGCTAGCGATATAAAATTTGAACCCGATGGATCGACCCACTTTGCCTTGAATTTTGGAGAGTGGGTTGTAAAATTTAAGACTCGAATAAAATTGAGTTAATTTGGCCCGACCCATTTTAGCCCGTAGCCCATGTGGGTTTGGCTCGAGTTAGCCCGATTAGCCCGATTGATCAGAATTTTTTATTTAATTTTTTTAAGTAACTAGCTAAATGTTAAATTTTCAGGATTCATCTCTAAATTTTATATTTTGGCTATACTTTGTAGCATAAGTTTTTAAATAATTATTATTATAATATATGATTATTATATTAAACTTTGTTGTTTAACTATTTTATTTTCAATTTCTAAATGTATCTTTTAATATATTTATATGATAATTTAATATTTAAAATCTTATATGAAAATTTAAAATTGACTAATTACATTGTTTAATATTAAATATATTTTTATTCATCTCATTAATCTTATTTTAAATATTTAGAATTTAATTTTTTTTGTTATCTTTAAATTTTGTTCAATCATATATGTTTTTTTTTATAAAAATGAAGTTGTACTAGATTTATAAATTAAATTAAATTTAATTATAAATTATCAATATATTTTAAATAATTTTATTACTTAAGCTAGTATTAATAACAAAATAATGTTATTTTTAAAATAATTAACAAAATTTATATACTAATTTCTTTCTCATATGATTATATTTTTAGCAAGATAGATTTTCAAACGTATGATATTTCATTATTACGGTTGAGATGCATTTTTTTGGAAAAAATATTTTTTATTTCAAACATAAATAAAATTTATGTTGTTAACGATCCCAAATTAATTAATGAATGATGATACTTTCAATGCCATCAAGGTTATACATTTTTCTTGTCACGCCCCCAACCCTTGTGGGTGGACGAGTGCGAACCAATGCCTAGGACTCTTTACACTTCTTTTTCGAACATTGTGGTTCCAAGTCTTATATTGAATCAAATATCATATTCAAAGATACAAAATAATACTCTGGCTTAGGTAGTGGTGTTTACAGTGTCAATACATACAGTCCTGAGTCTCATTTACATATACATATACAAAAGCGTACATTTTACATTTACATAATCGGGCGCAGAAAACTTCGGTGGTGGTCCCCTATAGTGTCTTGGCCAGCGTGATGCGAGAAGATCGCGGACGATCACTCCTGCACCTACGGATTAAAACTCGTGCTAAGCTTTACGCTTAGTGGAAACTATCGACTTATACATACACATGCCTTATGCTCATTCTGATAAGCATATAACGATGCCGGATATCGAATTTGCATAAATTCATATAGCAAACTAATAAATATACTTGTACTTATAGCGGATATACTTTATCGATTTCCGTAGGAATTCTGAGCTTAACTTTAACCTTATTCGTTATTAGGACTCTTATCATATAAGCGTTGGAATGCTAGACCGGTAATAAAGAATGAGTGGGGCCAGCGGCCGCAGATAAGTCTTGAAGGTCTTATCTTTATAGTCTTAGTAGCACAAACCGGGAGTGTAAAGCACTAATCGAGGAGCGATATCGCCCACGTAGAAGTGTCATTAGCACTAGCGAAGTGCCAAAGCGATCGAGCGTGCGCCGTAACGAAGTGCCATAGCGGGAGTGCAATAGCGATCGAGCGTGCTTGCCGCGTAACGAAGTGTCGTAGCACTGGCGAAGTCTTAGAAGCACTAATCGAGCGTGCACGCTCACGTATGATGCCATGTCATTCAATATCTGGTCCTAGGCATTCCTACAATTATATGTGTTCAGTGACTTTTTATCTTATAATAAAGGCATTCGTTTTACCCACTTAAATCGAACTGCCAGTGGTTCTCATGAGCGTCAGTGCGATGCGTTTTCACTTAGTTTCATTCTTATTTGAACCGTTAATCATTTATTAGAATCTGTGCCCTCAATTTGCGTTTAGGCTTAACAATGTAAGAATACCAAAAATCAGGGCTGTAGGAAGCTGGTGATGGGTACCACTTAGATCGTGCCAATCTGTTTGTTGGTGGTGTGGTACCTTTGTTTGGTACCAGTACCAATAGCGGGAACTGCCTAGAAATGGCATATTTTTACATCTTTACCTCACTTTTCTTCAACACATCTCCTCAACTGCATCCTACATCCGGAAACCCACCATTGTCACTTGAAAACCTCTCGGCAATAGCACATGTGGTGGTTTAGAACTTCTTATAACCAAACCACACACAAGGATCCAGAATCCATACAAGTTCACAAATCTATACAAAACCTGAACAATCCATACAAATCCATAGAAATAGGAAGGATTCCATATTTATCTTGAGCAAACTAGGGTTTTTCAACCCAACTTCAAACAAATCTAGGGTTAGGATGAGTTCCTAACTAAACCCTAGAAATGGAACAACCTATCATCCATAGAAAACCATAGAAATCCATACCAAAGTCCAAAATCCATACAAGTTCTACACAAAAGCATAGCATCCATACAAGTTCCATACCTTTCCTCTTCTTCTTCTTCTTCTTCATCTTCTTCTTCTCTTCTCCTCTCCTGCCTTCACTACACATTTACTCTCCAAAATGAAGAGGAATGACTTGATCTACTTCCCTTTTTATATGATCAAAATTTTCGCTATTACTGCTAGTCACTCAAGTTCCTTTCTTTGCCAAATCAACTTATGCTATATTCTACTTCATCCCATAATCTTCTTATCTTATGTCTTTTATGTCTCATTTTGACAAATTACACTATTACCCTTGTATCTTGTACAAATTCTGAGTTTCAAAATTTTCTCACTTAGGAAAATAATAATTACAAGAAATTTCAAATGCACTTATAATTTACCCTAATTATGTTTAAAAACGACTAGGGTGTATTTTGGGGTGTTACATTTCTAATGTGGAATCACATGTTATTATTGGATATAATGAGGATGAAGATGAATATGAAGATTAGAGGCATATGAGATTTCATTTGATACTTTGGAGTAGTTTTTCTCAAATATGCTTTTAAGTTGTTACTTTATTGTTTTGATACTATTTAGCTAGTTAGTTTGGTACTTTGGTTATAACAGTGTTCTAGCATTACTTATTTATTTAAGTTTATTTACTATTATTATATTGTTTAGACTCAATCATTTTATATATTAATTATTATTATATATTTGTATATTATTTATTTTTATTTGAAGAATGATAAATTTGTAAAATTAATTTTTTTAGCATTTTTTAAGGTTTTGGCCCGTTTTAGCCCATTTTGGCCTACAACTCGCATGGGCCGGGTTAGGCTAGTCAAAAACTAGCTCGAGTAGAAATTGGCCAGTTTAGCCCAGCCCGCTTTGGCCCGCAGCCCAAATGGGCTAGCCTGAAATGGGTTGGGCTGGCTCGTTTACCAACTCTAGTAGCACGTCCTCTAACATCTGAATGATCCTCTTTGACTGACCATCAATCTGGGGATGAAAAGTTGTGCTCATCATCAACTGTGTCCCCATGACTCACTAGAAACTCCTCCATAAATGAGTCATAAACCTAGGATCCCAATCCAATACTATAGACACTAGTACTACATGTAACCGAACAATATTTCGTACCTACAACCTGCAGAATTCCTCCAGAGTGAAGGTCATCCGCACAGCCAAAAAGTGTGTCGACTTTGTAAGCCAGTCCACTATCACCCACACCGCGTCATGCCCTCACTATGTCTGTGGCAACTGAGTCACAAAGTCCATCGTGATGTGCTCCCACTTCCACTCAGCTACCTCGAGGGAATTTGATGACCTACTAGCCTCATGCTTTCGATCTTTGTTCTTGACACGTGAGACATCGTTAGGCAGAAACCCAACGTGTTTCTTTATCTGCTCACGATATCTTGCGGCGAAGATCATGGGCATCTTCGTGTACTGGATGCATAACAAAACAAGAACAATGGAACTCCCTGAGGATCTCCTCTCTCAGATCTGGTGATCGGAGAACCATAACTCGTCCCCTATACCGAAGACTACCATTTGTGTGCATGGCCTAGCCTTCGTCTGCACATGCGATGGCCAGGTACCCGGGTCCACGATGGAATGATATCTCATGTCGCATCACGAGGCTCTCGATCACTTTGCGCTTTCCCTAATGAGGAAGGCGTAGCCCTTAAGCTCCCGAACTACGAGGCACAATCACGTAGTGCGGCTCGAGCGTCGATAGCCTCAGTGTTGCCACTCAGGGAAGAGACACTATTGTCTCCGTGACTTAGGTTGGGTGCATCGAGCCACCACATTTGCGCTAGGGATGGTGTCTGAAAGCGAAGTCATAATCTTCAAAATACCCCATCCACATGCGTTGCCTCATGTTGAGGTCCCACTGTGTGAAAATGTACTTCAGACTCTTGTGGTCCAAAAACACCTCAAACTATTCACCGTATAGATAGTGGCACCAAGCCTTTAAGGTAAAGACAATGGCCTTGACTCGAAATTGTCATGAGTAGGGTAACTCTGCTCATTGGTTCTTCAGCGTAGAGAGCGTGGCCACTACCCTCGGATGACATCAAAAACACATCCCAATCGGTCCTTAGAGGCATTACAATACACTATGTACCTTTGTCCCCTCTCTAGGACTATCAGAATAGGAGCTAAAGTAAGCCTCCTCTTCAATACCTAGAACGCTCCTCACACAGGTCATTCCACTCAAATTTGACCTCCTTCCAGGTCAATCTCGTCATAAGTGCAACTAACCGGGAGAAGCCCTTAATGAACCTCTATATGCCACGCAATCCTAAGCTAAGTATCTTAAAGGCTGGCTTCGATCTCTCCCGACTATAAGCGCCTCAAACTTGCGTACCAGAGTGCCCCAGATCTCACCTCAATAAGCCAAAATTCACACTTCTTGAGATTTGGCATACAAGCGGATGTTCTCGAGTGCGAAACGATCCTCAGTGACCCTCATGATCCTCCTAAAACTTGGAGTAGATCAAGATGTCATCCAGAAAAACCACAACGAACCGATCTAGGTAGGGTTGGAACACTCTATGCATAAGATCCATGAATGCCGCTAGAACATTCGTCAATCTGAATGGCATCACTTTGAACTTGAAATACCCATATCGTGTTCTAAACGCTGTCTTAGGGATATATGTCTCTCTAACTCTCAATTGATGGTAACCAGTGCAGAGTTCCTGCAACTCAGTAAACGCCATTCTATGCGAAGTCATAGAAAATGGGCGATGTACTAAGGTGCAACTCAATTGTGAAGTCTACAACCCTCTGCGGAGGTGATCCCGATAGTTCATCCGGAAAAATATCCTCATACTCGCAAACCACTGGAGGTAGACCTAACTCCTGTCTCGCCTCGTGTTCCAAGGTAAGGCTTATCAGCCAGCCCATCAACTGCTCGTGCCACCTAGAGTTGTACACGGCTCAGGGTAAAGCGTCGTGCTTATCCCCTTGAAACCTAACACAAACATCATCCCGTGTGTAGGTAGTAACCCTCCTACAAGCACAATCAATGACAACTCGATTGTCTTGTCAGCGATCAATCCCGGATGACATCGAGCTGACATGTCCATGACCACCCCAAGGTCGAGTTAGTAGAATCCCTAAAATCTCTAACTCACAATCCCGACATATCTTATCAACCCTCACCCTAGTTCCTAGAAGAGAACTCACATGCAACGGCTCTTCCAAGGTTTCAACCTCTAAGCCCAAATCTTTCACACATGATGCAGTAATGAATGAATGAGATGCACCGGAATCAAACAATACTCTTGCCCGTAGAAAGAGTAGAAATGTACTGAATAACCAGACAGTGCAATCTCGGCTGAGGTGTAATGGCGTAGACACGCCCTTAGGTCTAAAGTCTTGGCACATGAGCCACATACCGACCTCGCCCCATGCTGACCGTGTGGCACAGTCTGTAGTAGTAAGTGCTTGTGCGGCCTACAGGGCGATACAGTTCCCCCTAGCCCATGGTGGGGTGGGAGGGAACAAAGGCGAGTCTATCTGTTTCCACTAATGACTAGGGTTGGGGGTGCCACAGCAGCCCTAGGATCCCTACCTCTAAGGACAATCACATCTCATGTGTTCGAGTGCAGTGGCTTGTGGAAACATGTCGCTGCCACTAGTAATTATTAACCTTGAAGTGTCTCCCGTCTTAAGATGTTGAGTCCTAGCCTTGGCGCGATAAATTGTGACCACAATCCACACTGAGCACAACGAGGTAGAGTTCTCTCTTCTTTTAGAGCTAGAAGAAGAGTTGACTCTCCTTCCTCTTATCATTAGCACCACAAATCTGAGATGCTCCGTGCGTCAAATCCACCTCTGCTCTCGATAGCCATATTGTCTTGACCATTGAGTCCAAATCTTCTCGAGGAGTCCACCGATTTACCTTGGATGGATAATTTCAAACCATCCTCAAACTTTCTCACTTTGGCCATATCTGTGGCCACATAATCATCGGTGAAACAGGCTAACTCAATGAACTTAGCCACATATTCAAGCATTGTCATCGTTCCTTGTTTCAGTTCTAGGAACCCCCGAGCTTTTGCATGTCGTGCAGATGTTGGGAAGTACTTACCCATGAAGAGTTCACGAAACTCTTCCCATGTCATCACGAGGGGAACCGAGCTTTTGCATGTCGTGCAGCTAGCCTTATCCTTGTGGCATCGGAGGTGATCTCCATAGCCTCCAAATTCTTGCCAACTTGCTAGAACCAATGATCAGCTTCCATCGGTTCCCCTCCTCCCTTGAATGTTGGAGGATGATGTGTCTTGAACTTCTAAAGGTTACTCGGCCCTCCCTGGCCCACGGTTGCACTAGCCTATGCAATGGTGGCAATCGCAACACCAATAGCCTCTATGAAGGCCTGTAGGTCAAAGGCTGGTGGTGGTTGGTTGTTGCTCCGCCCACTGCCTCAATGTCCTCTTCCTCGACTAGCCATCTACATTCTTTAGACATAAATAGAACTTTACATTGTGTCCCAAGATTTGGGAAATTAATTTTAAACTTCGAGATTTCTCTCCCCTTCTAACTAGTAGTGCATGTGCCAACCACTAATAGACATAACATCCCGAACTATCTTGTTTGTTCTTTTCCCGAACCCCTAAGGTTATGTTTTCTAACCCTAGTGTTCCTCTTTTTCCATCTACACTTTACCATGTATATTATTCACACAACACCTGACACACAATCATACGGCATATTAAGCACAAACATGAAAATGCATAATGAGCATAATGGTCTGAACCCGTCCCATCAGTAATAGGTAATCGCATGCACATACTTTCGATGTTTGTGACATCAGAACACAATCAATCTAATGATCTAGACCCATATCCATCAAGCCCTAGGTAGTAGTATACCTAGGTTCTGATACCAAGTTGTAGCGCCCGAGCTGGGTCCAGTGACCAACCGTCAACCACTTGAAAATCTTACCTTAGTTGTCATTATACCTAAGTTTTAATACGAGCTAGTATCGAATACAGTGGATCTTTACGAGTAACTCGATACCACCTCATTAGGTCCCATTTACTGAGATCCATTTATCCATATTTAAGTTACAAATATGTGAAATTACATTTAAAACAATCCATAAGAGTTCGATCATGACTCTCTTACCATTGTTACATACCGAAACTAGATTGTTCCAAAGTTTTTACAAAAAGATTTATCAAAGCCACATGTTGGCCTTCTTCAGAATTGCAACCTTGAATAAGTGTCGTCCACTTGTGTACACCCTGCACCTAAAATGTTTTCCCATAAAGGGTGAGCCACGCCCAATAGAGAATATTTCCTATAGAGGCTACTCCCCACCTAAGTGCACATGCAATGGTCATGTTCCACACATTCACATTCACATTCCAAGTAAAAACATGCAATTTCTACTATGAAATCCTACATGTCATGCCATGAAATGAAATGAGACTCAATCATGTACCATGCCTCGAGTCCTTACCGACTTCTATCACACAATGACAAAGCCCATGCGTGATAAAATCCATCATTTATAGACTACATCCAATGATCATTTTACAAAACAAATTTATTTTTTCAAACCAAAATCTTTTTGGATGTTACACCTCAAAGATCATTTATATACAAAACTCATGTGTCTTTTGTGGGCAGCAAATTTTTTGGTGTTGCACCACAGGCTTCGCACGCCTAAACACTTTCACGGGCTTTCACCGTTAGAATTATGTCTAACTACAAATATCGGGTCTTTCACTCAAGGGGGCATCTATCCCTACTTGCTATTACCCGACACAAGTTTTCTTTACCACTTTATTCAACCGTGAGACTCTATTAGACGTCGTCCAACGGTACCAAGCCTACCCAATCAATCACCAAACGTAGTGTTGATTATAATCATGCACTCACACCCATTCAATGTGATGTCCCCGTGCATATGCAATGCAATGCGCCATTGCATGTTATATCATGCCACATGTATAATGAATCTTCACGTAGACGACCTGATCCACTGCTACGTCGGGTGTCATGGACAAATCACATCACATGCATATGGACTTCCATACATCATTTCATTCATGTCAATATATTATGCACGCATAAATCAATATCAACATACAACATGTCATTCTATGTTCAAGAAATGACACACACACAATCAAGCCATGTAATGACCATTTACACATACAAACTCATCAAATGTCTATACATTAGAATACACATATTGACATCCAAACATGTCACTGCTTAATCAGGCAATGACACTCTCAAACAAGTCATACAATGGCCCCGAAGCAAGCCACAACAATCACAAACCGGGCCACGAAATCGACCCCAAACAAGCCTCACAAAGTCACATGCTCACCTAGGTGCAGCATACGTTCACCTAAGCGAAGTGGTTCACCTAGGCGAGCAACACCCTTGCCTAGGCGGACCAGAAACTCCACATTTTCTATCCTCAGGCTCATCTAGACGTACATACCCACGCCTAGGCGGACCCCTTCGCCTAGGCGAAGACTCCTTCTTCTTGGAGACCCTGTGTCCTCACCTAAGCTAAGCCCAACTCACCTAGGTGAAGGACGCCCGAAAAAAACTCAAACATCCAACCATTTCCAGCCCAAAAAATGGAAAATAAACCCAAGTATGAAGAATTCCCTACCTCTTAGAGCGTAGAAGAAACTCTAGGAAGCCTCGTGGACACTTCCCAAAACCCAAAACCTTTGATTTCTCGAACTCCTCATTTGGAACCTAGAAAAATCCCGTGTTTTCAGTATCCATGCGTAGCCCTCATCGATGCAATGAACTTTCATTCTTGGCTTGACGAACTTCGACCAACGGAACTCCGTAGATATTAGAGAAAAGTTTGGTGTTCTTTCTCCCTCCCTTCTCTCTCTCTCAGTCAAGCCAGGGGAAAGTGGCTCTTTTTTCCCTAACTCCCCCTTTTGTTCTAACTTAAGTTTAAGTTAAGGGAATGGCCCACGTCTTTCCACGTGTCCATACCTACTTAGGTCAGTCTCTACCCTGAAACAATTTATTTCATCTCAATTCAAGTCCACTTTATTTTCTACGAACTTAACTTAAGTCATTTCCAAACCACGAAGTTTTAAGTAAAAATCTCGCTCACGAAAGTCCTTGAACACACATGCTTTAGAAAAACATGAAAATCGATTGTCTAGAAATTCAGCGAAATTAGATGGAGTAACAGATTTGATGAGACAAATCATGATGAGAATTAGTTTCGTCATACAAGATCTATAAAATTTCTAGGTTTTCAACCTATACTGTAATGGCAATTTATTGTTTTGCCATTTTTCAAAAAAATTCGATTTTTCTTAGGTTTTACAAAATAGAACATAAGAGCAAACTAAGAGTTTGCTACGACATAACAATAAAACTCAGTTGTACCCCCCAGAAATCTTTGAAAATTTTTTCCTATTGCATCAGCATCCAAGTCCTATTACCTATACCATGCCCTCCCTAAAATGTACAATAATGACTAAGTCATTGGACTAAAGCTTTTGATTGTTAATTTTTGCAAAACCTTTTAAATTAGGCTCCATTTGGAACCCGAAAAATGTTAGGGAAAGAAGAAAAATAATAAGAAAAATGATTTTCTCATGCTTAGTTTCATCATGAAAAATATCAAAGAAAACCAAATATAATCAAAATTTCTCAAGATTTTACATATTTTTACATTTCTTAATCCTTATTTAATAGAGATAAATAAATAAATCAAGTTTGAAAAAACATATAAAATATAATCATTTTCAGTCTGGATTCCAAATGAAACCAAAAAGTACTGCGGAAATAAAAATTAATAAGAAAAATGATTTTCTCATGTTTTGTTTCACCATGGAAATATAAAATAAAATCAAATCAAAATTCATTAAAATTTGATATGCTTTTCAATTTCTTAGTCTTTAAATAATAGAGAAAGAAATAAAATGAGTTTGAATAAACATATAGAATAAAGTTGTTAAATTTAAACCCATTTTTTATTTTCCTATAAATTTTATTTTCTTCCACTTTTCCTCTCTATTTTCCTCTATATTTTGTTTCCTTAGCAAGACTCCATCTGGATCCCATAAATTACTAGAGAAAAAAAAAACTAAGAAAAATGATTTTCTTATATTTGATTTTATATGGAAAATAAAAAAAAAATCAAATATAAACAAAATTCCTCAAAATTTTACATATTTTTAAATTTCTTAGTTCTTATATATAATAGAGAAAATGAAATGAGTTAGAATAAATATATAAAATCCTTAATAAACATTTTCTTTCATTTTTTTTTCTTTCTATTTTCTTTCTTTAGTACTTTTCGAGTAACAAAAATGGAGCCCACACCATCCCTCCCCAGCTTGACTCGCCGCGTGATTCTTGATAAAACCAACTTTGCATCTTGTACTTTCACTCATGAAAATAGAATAAAGAACATAGTCCTGATAGAAACTAGGAGAGGTTGATTCAATTATTTTCCCATTTGACATAAAATTTATGATAAATCAATCAAAGAAAATGAAAGTCTAGAAGCATGAGGATGTTAGCACTAATAGAAACTTGTAGTATGAACATTCAAACCTACTCATTTTATTTTATATATTATAAATACAAGCCATGTAAAACCCTAGTAAATTTGAATTTTTCCAAAAAATGGCAAAACGGTAAATTGTCACTTCAGTACAGGTTGCAAACTTTGAATTTTTCTAGATCTCGGATGATGAAACGGACCTCACAATTGTATTCGTCTCGCGAAATCTAATTACCTAGACGAATTTTTTTGAATTTCGAGACAATTGGATTTTCAAGATTTTTGGGACGTCAGGCTGGCTGACCTCAAAAACGGGATTTTAAGAAAAATCTCGAAAATGGAAAATAAATTAAGTAAAGTTCATTTAAAATAAATTGAACTTGAACCGGGGAGAAATAAATTGTTTCGGAGTAGAAACAAACCCAAACAAGTCATAAACAAGTGGCACAACATGGGCCAAGCATTTTAAGTTGAGAATAAGGTTAGAAGAATCATATTTTTGAGGGAGAACTCATTTTTCTGGTTTAGAAACCGTGAGAGAGAAAAGGGAGAGGAGCGAGCTTCCAAGTGCTTTTTTCGACGATCCATAGAGTTTCGTCGGTCAGAATTCGTCGAGCCAAGAGTGAAAGTTCATCTACTCGACGAGGGCTACGCGTGGGTACCAAAAATGAGGAATTTCACCGAAGATCCAAAGGAGGATATTTTGAGAAATCAAATTTTTCGGGATTAGGAGGTGTTCTTGAGACCTCCTTCAGTTCTACTATGCTCTAAGAGGTAGGGATTCTTCCTTCTTTGGGTTATTCCTACTTTTTTGTGGATTAAAAATCTCCTTATGGGATGTTTGGACTGATAATTTGGTTTTATAGATCATTAAGGGCTGTTTAGGTTGAAAAATCAGATTTTATGGCTCCTTAGGGGCTGTTTGGATTGAAAAATCTTATTTATGACCCTTAGGGGCTGTTTGGATTGATTTTTTGGGTAATTGTTGGCTTCATTATGGTTTGGTTTGGTTGTGGTCTTTCAAAGATGTATAAAATGATATGTGGGTGGTTAAGGGGAAATTCTGCCAAAATTTTCCTAGACCTATGTCCTTGTTTTCAGCCATAACTTGGCCTACGGAGCTCCAAATTAGATGATTCTAGTTGGAGATGAACCCAAAGAACAATTTCTACAAATGTCTAGAAGAGATCAAGGTTTAAATCCAGCTCTAAAAACCATGAAAATGAGTTTTATGGTAAGATATTGATTATGTCCCCTCTACGGGAGTAGCTCATGTTGTTTGGACCATATATTGGGTTATACTGATCCAAATGATGTGAATCAAAATCCTACTGAAACTAGACACCTAGGAGAGTAACTTTCATGAAGAAATTATGGTCACATTATGTCTTTATTGTTCCCAGAAATTCGTCCAATTGTAGAAGCAATCTTTAGAAACTATTTAAAACGGAGTTAAATGTTTTGGCCTCTAATTTAAAGTTCCAAATGACCTGATCTATGAGCTTTGGAAACTTAACACATAGGTGAACATTTTGTTAGAAGATCACTTTATCTAAAAACCTAGTTTATAGGGTCAAAATTGTAGTTGCAGATGGACTTGGGATGTACCTGTATTTGGGAGTGTTTGGCCAGTCTTTGAGCCTAATTTAATGGGGCGGTTGGGTTGTTGTTGTGGGCACTCTATATGCCACATTTTAAGGATTAAGTGTGTTGTTGCTTGATGTGTGATTGCATGCTTGTTTGTTGTGGTTTGGTGAAATGTTAATATGTGTGTTCTAAATGTATTAACATTATTGTGAATGTTTAATTGGAAATTATATGCATGTAATATAATTGTCCATGAGACAAGGTAAATTGCATGGTTTATATGGTTCATATGGCATTCATTACATGTGGGATATGGCATTAACATGCAATGGCAGATTGCATTACATCATGCAAGGGAACATCGCATTTCATGGGTGTGGGTGCATAGTTAGAATCTAACACCACAATTGGTGGTTTGGTGGGTGGGCTCAGTATTGCTGGACGAAGTCCAACAGAATCGCACGATAGTATAAAATAGAAAACTTGTGTCGGGTAATAGCAAGAAGGGCTAGACACTCCCTCAGGTGAAAGATCCGAAATGCTTTACTACACTCCGACAATGAAAGTCTAAAAATAGTGTAAACAATGTGCGAAGCCGGCAGTGAGACTCCATAAATCTTCTACCCACAAAAGACACAATGATTTTATGAATGAAATGATCATTCGAGAAATGACATCCAAAAATTTTTGGTTTATAAAACATGACTTTTGCTTTAAAATTGATCATTGGATGTAATCCATGATAGCCAGTTTTTATCACATAAGGCATTGCATTGTGTGGTGAGGTGAATAAAGACTTGAGTATGGGGAGTCGGTACAAGGACTAGGGCATGATATGGTGGATACAAGTCATTTCATGGCATAGAATGCTAAATTCCTGACACCTTCAGCGGGGTAAGCCTAAGAGAGAGTGAAGGCCAATGAAGTGGGGTTGTTGAAGAAATTGAGAGGCTGAGAAGCATTAGGGATCCTTGATAACCTATGAGTTGTTCAGTGGCTCTTTAATTTTCATTCTCTTTTTGCATGGCCTCAAGCAAGGTTTATGATGATTCTTGGGTAATGAACTCGTTTGCCATGGACTATATGACACTTTAATTTGACTTTCATGCACTTCGAGCCCAGTACTTGAAAATTATGTAGTGACCAATGGCTCCCAGCTATTGTTTCGGGTTTGAACATATATCACTACTCTGATGTAAAAATGTCCTCCATGTACCAAATTTCTCAGCCAACCTTGTTTCCATTCAAAAGCTTACTCATGATCTTAAATGTTATGCTATTTTTTTCCCTTCTTATTATGTTTTTCAAGAACAGGACTCGAGGAGGAGGATTGGACTTGCTAAGGAACGGTCTTTACCACCTTGAATTATCTCAAAAAACTAGTAATAATTTGTCTTTGTCTTTTCTCAGTTCCTCAAATAAAGATACCATTTGGTTGTATCACCTACGTCTAGTTCATCCATCTTTTAGGGTTTGCAAAGATGATGGTTCATATTTGTTCAGAGGATCAAATGTTTACGAGTTTCATTGTGACACATGAATTAGTGAAACATACTCGTTTATCTTTTTTCCTGTAGCGATAAAGGGGATTCTACATCCTTTTCATTTAATTCATAGTGACATATGGGGTCCCTTTGACTATACCTAATGTTTAGGGCTCATTGGTTTTGTATCCTTAATTGATAAGCGCACTGGGTTACATGGATCTTTCTTCTTAGGCAAAATCGATGTTAGTATTGTATACCTAATTTCCTCAATGGTTGAGGAAACCAATTTAGGGTTCAAATAAAAAGCTTTAGGACCAGGATAATGCTAGAATTACTTCAACCAATTTTGTCACCTTATTTTCGATCCATGATGCATTCTCATGACTCGTCATGTATTGCCACACCCAATGAAAATGGGAGTAGGCGAGAGAGGAAAAATGGGCATTTACTTAACACGGCAAGACGCACTATTTCAAGGGTAACTTAAGTCTATTGGGAAGGTATTCTTCTTTATCACATACTTGATAAAATAGAATTCCCTCCACAGTGTTAGACAACAGGTCCGTATAGGTACTTAAGAGTTTCTATCCACACTTCAAACCTTGGCGGGATCACTCAGGGTATTTGGGGGCACTTCTGTTTATTTCATGTCCACGGCCCTGACATAGAGATTAGCTAGACCACGAGTCATAAATGTGTCTTCCTTGGTCATCATCCACTCAAAAATTCTGGTCTTCTGACCCTGACATAGATTTATCTGCGGATGTTACCTTCCTTTAATGAGCAACACTTGAGTCCTCTCTTAAAGGGGAGATTTCAATGATGGAAGATAGACCTTGTGAGTCCTTTGAACCTCTTGATCTTTCTCATTTCTCAACCCATGGTGATGAAGAACACAGTCACGATTCACCATTGAACCCTTGTTATCCACATTCTAGCTAATTATCACCCCAATTTTCTGATTTCTAGTACTTAAAGGAAAAGGCCATTCCATAGCAAAAGTAGCAAAGTCGAGAATCAAATTTAGACCTTGGGAATGAAATCACGGTAAGATCATACCCACCTTTACGCCATGACCTGTTTGAAACTTCATTGACTCAACGGACAACCTAGACTGGAACCTTCCCAGGTACCTTTCTCGGAAAAGGCACGAGTACTAACCAACCACACTTTTCCACTATCGCGTGTCGGCCCATAAGAATTTCATTGTAGTCCAAACACAGCTATCATCACAACAGCATTTTATGAGGCATTAATGAAAAGGTGAATGATGTTATGAGAGAGGAGAGATGAGTGCATTAGGAAAAAGAATAAAACAAGGGAGTCGTTTGAAAGACGAAAGGGAAAAACATTATGTGCAAGTGGATTTTCACACTAAAATATGGTGATAGATCTCTTGAGACATAAAGCAAGATTAGTAGCGAAGGATGCGCTCGAGCTTATAGGGTTTGATTATTAAGAGACTTTGCTCGATTAAAAATAGATCTTTATAAGAATCCACATTTTGTCAATAGTTTGCCCACTTTGGTTAGCTCTGATATGATGTTGATACATTTCTTCATGGTGATTTAGATGAAGAGATTTACATGAACATCCCTTTGATTTGAGGAACATAGGTAAGAAAATTATGCGAGAAGTGAAAAAAGGCCCTTTATGGGCTAAAACAATCTCTAGGAAAAAGTTTGGGAGTTGCAAAAGTCATGAAAGATTTTGGAGGTACAAACAAAGTACAAGATGACAGCTTCTTATTAAAAGCACTCTTTTGTAAGGGGAGTAACTGCTCTTCTAGTCTATGTTGATAACATCATAGTGACTAGAAATGATGAGGGAGAGAAGCATGATATGAAGCAGAGATTAGAAAAAGAGTTTGAGATAAAGGAACTAGGGAAACTTAAGTACTTCCTCGGTATTGAGGTGGCATATTCTACACAAGGGATCTTCATCTCTCAACAAAAGTATGTGACTGATTTATTGGCAAAATAGGAGGAAGGTGGGTGTAAACAGATACACTTTATGATCAAACCACGAGTTAGGAGGCTAAAGAAGAACGATAGTGGATAAAATAATGTACTAAAGGCTAGTTAGTAGGCTCATATGCCTTGCTCCCTCGGTCGGACATCCCTACTCGGTGGCGAGTGTGATCGGTGATTCATGCATGATCGAGAACCTCGTCTTCAGAAGCTACATGACACCACGAATCCAGAAGTCGGGTTAATGACTACGAAGCGACGCAACGGAATACCTTATGAACAGGAGTAACACAGTGTCATCACTAAATCCATTTCTTGGGATTATAACCTAAATGATTATATATTAACTGCATACCCTTCTAGGCATAGGTAATCATTTCCATACTTAAAAATGCACTAAACTATCCTCACAAGCGATCTATCTGAGTTTGATTCAACTGCATACAAAAATATATACATGTCATAAGTACTCAAAATAAAATACAAAATATGACCAAAGCCACAAGCGGTTTCCTTCATGATTATGAAAAGGTCTCTGGATGAGGTCGGGTTGCACCTGACACGAAAGGTGGTCCCACGGCAGAGGTGAGCAAAGCCCGATGAAATGCATCTGAGGGTTACTCACACCTAAGTACAAATGTACAATGTGTTCTTAAAATGACACACACATTTCAAGTAAAACATGCAAATCTATACCTGAAATTCTACAGCCTGCCATGAATGAGATGTGACTCATCATGCCCATGTCTGAGTCCTACTGCTTCCTCACACATGCATATGCAGTGTGAAGACTGTCATTTGTGTTTCCACTTGATGAACCTTTTCCCAGAAACAAAATCTTTTTTTATAAAACAAAACCCATTGGATACCTACATTGTCCATTTAGTTTAATCCGATCCGTATGTTTATGCATTTTGTAGACTCACAGTTTGAGTTCTCACATGAATGCGCGCGCTCCCATTCTTTTTTGGACTTTCTGGAAATCAGTTTGCTTTTGAACTTGATCCAGTTTTCCTGGGGGTATATCCGCTACTTTATTATACTTGACACATGTATTTTTCATGCTATGCAACCATGAGACTCATTTTAGGCGTTGTCCATTCACAGACTCACCTTCCATTCACGAATGATGAATGATCATAACCATGCACCGCTAACACAATTCCAATGTCCCCATGCATATGCAGTAAAATGCCATTGCATGTATCTCATCATTACATGTCTGATGAACCTTTATATGGAACGTTTTATAAAGTAAAGTACTTTATGCGAAATTACCATGGATAATTATATCAAACGCTCATAATTTACATCCATTCATGCTAATATATATAACACACATATATCAACATATTTACAACACATTCAACATTTTATTTAATTTCCAACAATAACAAACAAAAAAAAAACAGTCCACACAAACTAGCCATTCCCTACAATACTCAGCCTTGGAAATAATCTGGACTCGGTCTAGAAATTTCAGGTTTTGTTCCGTTTTATTTATTTATTTACTTATTTATTTTTGTGATTTTCCAAGGCCATATTCAGCGTTTATAATTGATACATTAAAGCGACTAAGCATTCAGAAAAACAATTCACAGCAAAAATCCTACATTTCCGGCCATCCGACAAAATCGGCCCGGATAGGCCACGGCGAGGCGATTTCCTGGTATGAAAAGCAGTCCCAGTATGTGAAGCTGTCTTAAAAATTGATCAAGTGTTTGGGAATTTGAACCACCACGACCATTGTAAACAACCGCCAAAGGAACGATAAAGGAGAAAACCCGCCACTATTGGAGCCGACTAAAAATTCGGATTTCAGTACGGCGTAGCTCGTTGCGATGACCAACTTTGATTTTTAGAGTTCATCTTGAGCTCAGGTAAATTGAAATACGAGGAAAATCTTTTATTTCCCTCTCTCCCTTTTCCTTTTTCTCTCCCACGCATTTTTTTTTCCTTTCGATTTCCTATGAACTGACTTTCTCTTCTTCTTTTTTGCTTCCTTTCCTTTTCTTTTCTTTTCCTTTTCTTTTCTCCTCCTCCTTCACCAAATTGGTTCTCTACCCATTTGGTCTTCCTCTTCTCCTAAGATATTTCTCTCCCTCTCATTATTGACTTAACACATGGGCTAAGATGAGGCATGTGTTTTAATCACAGAAATCAAGTGCCATGTCACATGGACATGCATGAACTAAGTCATTTGCTAGACCACATGGCTATCATGCCATATGTCATCTCTAGAGTTCATGTGGCATCATGGTCATGCCATATTAACAATCCACATTTCTTGATGCCGCGCCGAAACATGAAATTAATTTATCATGATTCAAAGGAATTCAATTGGGTAACTGATTTTGAGGACAAGATTCAGCGGTGAAAGTCTGTTGCAAAAATGGCGTCAGTCTGAAAAGTTCCAGGTTTCCACACTATTGGGAAGCAATTGCATTTTGCCACTTCTTTAGAAAAATTGAATTTTCGGGTTTCTGACTTATAGGGTCTTTGCGTTACTTGAAAACCAAGGAAAGGATTTTGTTCAGAAAATGATATACTATCTGGCATAAGCCAGAAATGTGTATACGAGGTTCCATATTGGATTGAAAGAGATCCTTTCACGAGTGTGTACTTTTGGAGGTAATCTAATAACGTAGATACAAAAGCAAAATGTGTTGTGCATTCGATGCAGCGGGAATCCCAGAGTTAGGGCCATTCTTTCGGGGTTATATGCTGGTTGAAGATTGTTCTGGATAGATTTGAGAATCAAGTGGGACCGACGCCCTTGGGCTTTATTATGACAACGTCAGTTCATGTGTTGCTCACTTAACCCGCATCTGACACGATAGGACAAAACATATTGAGGTTGATAGACATTTCATCAAAGAAAAATTGGAGGAAGGAATAGTGTGTATGTCCGATGTTCCATTAGAACATCAATTAGTTGATATTCTAACAAAAGGGTTGAACAATTCAATGTTTCACGATCTTGTATTCAAGCTGAGAATGGAAGACATCTATCCCTTAGCTTGAGGAGGAGTGTTGAGCCGTAAATAGAATGTTAACTTGTAAATAGAATATGAGAATTATTTCATAATCCCTTAAATTGAGGGATTCAATTAGTTTACTTTGTTTGTTTTTAGGAATAAGTTAGTTTTCTTTTTATGTCTCTTGTTTCTTTTTTCCTTCTATTATAATCTCATATATAAACAGGGTGTATAGTCAATCTAAAATACATAAAATTATCACTTTTCATCCCATATTTTGTGTCATAGGCAAACAAAAGGACTCAAGAACTTTACCCGGTTTGAGAACATTTGAAATAGATCTTCTACAAGATATGAGGTAGTTGGCCGAAGAAAAGGAAAAATGATGACTGATGTCTGCACACTTTCCTTGAGCATAGAAGCTCCCAAGCCCTAATTCCACTTGAAATTTGAGGCTGTAAAGGAGTACTAATAGAAAAACTATTAATTTCTTCCCCAAAGCTCAACTCAACTCTGATGGAATCCACATTGAGAACAACAAGTCTGTAGGAATATACGCTCTCAATTTCAATGAAGTAATCAAACCATGCATGTTAAATGATTCAAAAGTATTCATAAATAATAAACACATCCAATGGTCATTCCTCATATTGGAACACTTACAAGTTCACACTCCTCTATTTTGTCCTATGTTCTTTTTCTCTCTCAAACATTTTGTCAAACACTTTCAAGGACTACTTGTTTAAGTTTTTCATTAACCATTTTCTTGTATGGTTTTGGATTAATATTAATGGATTTTAATTCACTAAATCAATCAAAAGGCTAAAGTTAGGATTAGAAAATTGCATATACAAGAGCCGCATTTGTTTCTCAAGTATATAACCTAAATAGTCAGCGGTTCGTTGTGCAAAGCGATCTAATATTTTTATCGCTTGGACGCCGTCTCAAGAGCAAAAACTCAAGAAAACCTGATAAGCGAGAGAATGCTTCGAGAGTGGTACGAGTGCGAAGCGGCAAGAAGCCGAATCGTAAAAAAGAGACATGATCAAGGCGCCGTAACGAAGGAATGGAGGATTGGGACGAAACAGTGTCTGCAGGCGTTTTGCCATTACTGGAAGTGGAGGTGGAGCAGTTGAACGATGATTGAGTGTGATGAGAAAGGCTGTGGAAGAATGATGGCCGGATCAGAACCTGGAGAGATGTACTCTCTGCTGTCCCCAAGCGCAATGAAGAAATGGGTTCGACATTTCCGGGGAGCGAAATAATGAATAAAGTATGAGGCTCGGAAGCGCGAAAGTGTGAAGAGGACATAATCTTGAACAGGCATGAGAAGGTTTTGGATCAAATGACCGGATCATTGCGGGTATTTACATGAGGTGCGACTCGAGTCTCATTGTATCTTGGTCAACATGGTTTGCATTCTGCGATCTTTATCTGGCTTATAAGATCAACGCCGGATTTGGCTATAAATCTATACGGTGTAAAGTGCTTTTGGATGACAGTTTCTGTGCGACTCCTGGAGTCGTACAGCAGTTGACAATCCTAATAGTTAGGCCTAAATAAATATTCGAAACTAAAGATATATGTTTTGGTTCTGCGATTTTTTAGCCCATGACTAAACAAATGTCTAACAAATCAGCACTGTATGGTGTGGTCATACCCATGGCTACTGAAGTGGCATGTATTTATTCACTTCTCATTTCATTAAATTTAGTCTTATAAATCCATTTCACTCCAATCTTCTTTCCTTCCTCAAGTAACTCTATTAATTCCCATGTACCATTTTTGTTTATTGCTTCTAATTCCAAATCCATAGCCTTTCTCCATTTTTCACTCTTCACAACATCTTCAAAGTGTATGGGATCAACAGCTGCAAACATAGCCAAGTGAGCTTCATTATCCTCTTCAGAAAGACCTTCTCTTGTATGATAGTCTCTCATCCAAGCTTGGTCTTCTATCCCTCCCTTTATTCGAGCAAGGAGAGCTTTCTTCAGTAAAAGAATTCGAGGAAAAATTCTCATCCTCTACTTTTACATCAACTTCAAGCTCGAATTTGCTCCCCTCCTCATTCTCATCAAAAGACATTTGCTTCCTCTTCACAATCACCTCCAAATTACTAATAGATTCTTCATGTCTTATCCCAATTCGCAATATATCTTATTAATTTAACATCCACACTTCCAATTATGATCCTTTATGAAATTGGATCATAAAGTCTGTCAGCTTTTAACCCTTCACTAACACTCACTAGTACATAACTAAAGCTCTTGTCATCTAGCTTTGTCCTTTTTTCGTCAAGCACATGAACATGAGAGAGACAACCAAAACACGAAAATGCTCAACTGAGGGCTTGATTTTGCTCCAAGCTTCTTCTGAAGTCTTATTTTTTACTATTAATGTTGGATTTCAATTCAAGACATGCATTGCCTAATTAACTGCTTCAGGCCAAAAGGTTTTCAGAATTTTTTTTCTAAAATCATATTGTAAACCATATTCATAATAGTTCTATTCTTCATTTCAACAACTCCAGTCTGTTGTGGCGTGTATGCAACTGTCAATTGTCTCCCTATGCCATTTACATCACAAAAAACAATTTCAAATTCTTTTGATGTAAACTCTCCTCCTTGATCAATACGCAAAGTTCTGATAAAGGAATTTGTTTCCTTCTCAACATTAACCTTAAAGCTTTTAAAGACAACAAAGGTTTCTGATTTCTTTGTTAAAAAATAAATCCATATTTTTCTACTAACGTCATCAATAAAAGCAATCAAATACTTTTTCTTGCTATTGGCGATGGGTTAGATCGATCCACAAATATCAGCATGTACTAATTGAAGAATTTGTGAAGCTCACCAAGTGCTCTTCCTTGGAAACAGGTACCTTTGTTGCTTTCCCACCAAGCAATCGTTACACAACCTCAAAGGAGACTTAAGTTGAGGTAAGCCATTCACCATCTTTTTATGTTGAAGAGTCTTCAAGCCCTTAAAGCTCAAGTGTCCACACCTACAATGCCAAACCATATCTTCTATAACCGAATTAAAACAAGCGAATGCCATGGTTGAAAAATAGCAGTAGTATGAACATTCGATTTAAAGTCATCTTCGTCTCCATGATTAAGCCTCTCTCATGATGGAACACTTAGCACTTTCCTCTTTGAATCATAATACTAAGCCCTTTTTCTTGTAATTTCCCTATACTCAGTAAATTGTTCGACCATGCTTGAGTTGTTACCCAACTACACCGAATCTCTTAAGCTTCCATCAAAATCTAAGAAGTATTCTTTCTTCCCACACATATGGTTGCTACATCCTAAGTTAAGAAAACAAATATCTTCTTTGTTAGCCTCATTCATATCCATGGAAGCCATCAACAACATCTCTTCTTGAGTCTCTGCATAGTTAGCCTCCTTCTCTTTATTTGGACATTCCCATTGAAAATGCCCCAACTTGTGACAATTATAACACTCTATTGTGGCCTTGTTGAAGCTTTGCCTACCTCGTCCTCTTCCTCTTCCTCCAAAACCTCCACGACCTCGACCTCGTCCACCATATTGATCTCCATGCGCAATTTTCAAGGTGTGCTCTTCTTCAACATGGGAACTCATCTGTTGTTCATGTAGAAGTAGGTTGCTTTGCAACTCATCAATGGTTAAGGTGTTTATATCCTTAGACTCCTCAATGGAACACACAACATAATCAAACTTGGGAGTCATGGATCTCAAAATCTTTTTTACTACAGCAATGTCTCCCTTGTTCTCACCATTTGCTTTCATTTTATTGACTATGGTAAGGGTCTAAGCAAAATACTCATTCACGAATTCTCCCGCCTTCATGTGAAGACTTTCAAACTCCTTTCTTAGAGGTTGCAAGTGTGCACGTTTGCTCGTGTTGGCCACCTTGATATTTCTCTTCAAGAATCATATGCTCTGTTGTATTCTTGTTAATGATAGTCTCCAAGACTGCCCGATCTAATGCTTGAAATAAGTAGTTCTTTGTTTTTAAATCTTTCAACTTCTGATCATCAATATTCTTCTTCTAGGCATCTATGAGACCTTCTACTGCAGTAGGAATACCATTCTCCACCAGGCTCCAATACTCTTTTGAACACAAAAAGTTTTCCATGAGCATCGCCTATTGATCATAGTGTCCGTCAAATTTCGAGACTATTGGCTGCACAAATAAATTATCTACCATCATGCTCTGACGGCTATACATATAAGACTGTTGCTTCTAATTTTACAAGGCCCTATGATGGGCTCTGATACCACATGTTGAAAAAACAAAGAGACTTGTGAAAGAATAAGAATTTGGGAGAAATCAATCTACTTTATTGAAGAACTAGCTTGGCTCTAATGTAGCCTTACAAAGTTGAAATGGTAAGAAACAACCAAAAACGAATAATCCCACCTACAACATATTCTAATGACGTAGGATATGAATAAATCAAAGAAATAACAACCCATAACAATAGGAACTTATCAAGCGTAGTGATAACATACCACCAAACAACCTATTATCTAAAATAACATAACCTAACATTCTCTTGCTGAAGGAAAATAGCCTCTCCAAAATCCTGGTTAAGACTGATTGTCAGCTTTTAGCCATGGCTATTTCAAACAAAGGCTCTGTGAAGATCTTGAGTAATAAACTGATTTTTTTCTTAAAAAAAATTCATATCAACATCAGCCTTGGATTGATGTCACACAATTTTTTTTTTTTTTTTTTTTTTTTTTGGAGGGTAGGGGTTTATGACACCTGTGAAGGAGGGCACTTTTGGCCTAAAAACACTCTCTTAACAACTAACAGATTATTTTTGAATAGGTCAATCTCCCCTGATTTTTCACATATAACCTAGTAGGCACAATTAGAAGAAGAACAATATCTTTCTTTTTTGTGTCCCAGAGAGAAAGAAGAACGAGATTTTCTATGTATGTTGCAATCATTGTTCAGTTAGCTTCAAAACTCCTAAAGTACATTTTTTCTCATTGTTGCATCAGGTTGTGTGTATTTGGACCTAGTTTTTTTTTTAGGTTTTATTTAAAGAGATAAATTTATTGATTCAAGTTAGTAATACAATCTATAGAAATCTAGAATCAAAAGTTTTAAAAAATTCAGAGGATGACATGGAATCACAAGTTAGAAGCATCTCATGCTGCTCAACAAATTGGCTACTCAAGGCCTATTTAAATATTAAATTCACTATTTTGCTTCTTAACTTTTAAAGTCACTCAACCACTTTCTCTATTTTACACCCAATTTCACTAACTTCCAAAATTTAAAAAAAAAGAAAAACATATATATATAAGAGAGATAGAGAGAAAAATGCAGGAGAGACCTGTGAGAGGCTGCCCAAGCCTCCACATCATGGTACCATTCAGCTTAATCCAGAACAGAATTTGGTCAGAGAGGGTCAGAAAATTTTTTACAAGCCACAACTAAAGTGGCTAAAAGAAAAGAAATGTAGAAATGGCTTCAGATGCCTAATAAAAAAAAAGATAATCAGATGGTAAGATGATGATGTTTGATCGAAATCCTTGTCATGTGAATCAAGCACAAAACCCATAAAGAAATTAACCGTCGACAACACAACAACTCATCTAAATAAATCGGCAATAAACATGTTGCAATAGATGGATGATAAAAAAAAAAAAAAAAAAAAGGAAATAAAATAAAATCTCAAATTGGTGTGGATCAAAGAAACCATTTTTTGAACTCCTAATTAGACTTACAAAAACATGTAGTTCTAAAAAATAAATTTAAAGAGCCTTCTTTTAGATACCAAGCAATAACTAAAAATTTGGAGAATATTTTGAAATAATTTATGATTTGAATTTCTAAAAAATTTTGTTTTTAATAAAAATTGTAAAATATGGTTTTTTGACATCTGTTTTGAAAACAAAATTAATAATATTTTATATAATAAAGCAATGATTTTCAAATGACGATTCCCAAGTGGTCATTTAATAATAATTTTCAAAAGTTTATCAAATTCTTAATTTTCTTCATAATTATGGCTCTCTTATATAAATATTTTATCATCTTTCAAATTAATTATTTTTTTATGTCTTAGTAATATTCTTCTACTTATCAAATTTAATATTATTTTTCAGTTATCAAACTAATATATATTCAAAAAAAAAAGTTATCAAACTAATATTATTGTTTATATTTTACTTATTAAAGTAATATTGTTTTAGTTATTAAAGTAATATCAACATTTATATTATTTTAAAATGAAGGCGAATTGACATCTAAGCATTTGTAGTCCAACAATTAGGATAATTGCCTTTCATGCAATACACCCGGATTTGACTTGCCGGTAAACACGTAGGCTTTGACTTTTAAAATTTAATATTATTTTTGAGTTATCAAACTAATATTATTTTTTATATCTTACTTATTAGGGGGGTGTTTGGAACGTCCGAATAAGAAATATCTTTCCATTTTAATTTCTCAAATAGAATAAATAATTTGATTCAATTCTTAGTATTTAGGTTAGTTTAGATATCTTACATGGGAATTGGAATAATAAATAAATAAATTAACAATAATACCTTAAAACTTTTAAAACGTTTAAAAAAAATTGTAAAATATTTTAATTATTCTCCATTGTTTTCATTTTTAAATTTTTCTAAAAAATAATTATGGTTATATAATTAAAAATAAAATATTAGAAATTAAAATTATTTTTAATTTATAAATAATTTTCAAAGTATTTTCAAGTTTTAGAACCGTTGTTAAGCATCTTCTTAATTTTGTGTAACAGTTTTATAAAAATGTTTTATCCAGATTATATATTTAATGATAAATTAAAATTTTAATATACTTTCTCACAAAAAAAGGTAAATAAAAAAAAAATCAAGACAATTTTTTTGGATTTTCAATACATAGTTTTCATAAAATGCTTTAAATTACTAATTTGAATGTGGGATATGAGCAAAAGGTTAGAAGTAAAATAGTAAATTTAAGTTTGTATATTTTTCAAGGAGAATGGTGAATAGTTATCAAAAAAAAATGAGAATGGTGAATCAGAATACCATCTATATCTAAGGAATCCAAATCCTACTCACAAATAGAATTTGATTCTCCTCTAAATTAATTTATATTCCATTCCTTTTTGTTTAAATTGAAGGAAAAACACACAGCGGAAGCATGGATCTAGCAATATGATTAAACATGCAACTGTATCTAAAATTCAATATTAAATAAAATTACCTATGTAGATTTGCAGATCCGTCAACTAGACTTCTAGGATCACCCACCAACCAGCAATCTACACTGTCGATCTACAAAGAATAAAGACGCAACCTCAACGATCTACACCGTCCAATCTACAGACGCACACCAGACCGTCCGATCTTCCGTGACCCATCCTCGGGTGGTATGGATGTGTGGGCACAACGAATCGACGTAGAACTAATCTTAACACTTGTATAGAAACCAAAGAATAGAAAATTCTTTCTTTCTCTTTGTTCTCGTATTCTCAAAAATGTATGAAAAAAAAACTCAAAGAGAAAAACCTTAAACCCATTACATCCAGAATAATCAAGTCATATAATAAATTATATTTATTATAACAACTGCTCATATAATAAATTATATTTATTATAAAAAAAACTGCCTATATAATAAATTATATTTATTATAAATTTATAATTTATACATATATTTGAGAATACTAAGTGGGACCTAAGAGCACATAATTGCTAACAATCTCCCACTTGCTCTTATACAAATCTCAAGAGACAAGCCCAAACCATGTAACTCAACTTTTGTGTTCTATAGTTCCATTATCGATATGAGTTCGCCACTTTCCCGAGCTAGCCTGGGATCCAACTGGCTATTATTAATTAAGGTCTTTTTTATAATTGAAAAGCAATTATCTAATCCAGGTACACTCCAATTAAAGGCCTGCAGCTGAACTCCAAAATTAATAATATTGATATATATATTAATTTCCTCCATTGTAATATCGATAATTAATTGATTATATTTTCTTTCATCAATTAATTATTTTAATCTCTTTGATTTAACAGCTTCTAATGGATCAAATGCACCGCTGACTTCATTACATCCAAGTACCTAAACATATCAAGATATTTCATAATTCTCATTTTTTGTTTATTTCATAAATACCGCACAAACAATCACGCTCCTAAATCATCTAGGTATTGGCCACAAAATAGGCTCATACATATCGACACCCAAAGACCGATAATTATTCAATTACCTATTTAAAATAAACTCAGATTGAGAGAAAATAATAATCAAATATCACTTGAGATTTAATCTCTTCACGTAAATTTAACTTTAATCAAATCTTTCGATCCTATCAATGCAAACAGTTAATCACATCAATATTTTATAATAACCAAGCACAGATTATTTCATAAAATATCGCAGCCTAAATAAAGCGTCCAACTCATTCAATAATCGTGATCTTATTCATTAATTATGAGAACTTATGATCATGTCTTCCACGGATCTTATCCATATGACCATATACCGATAATTAATCCGGACCTTAATACGTTTAAAAAAAAAAAAATACTAGTATGTGTACTTCAAGGTGAAATTAATACCTCATTGAAATCTTATTAACACGTAAAATACAATAATTTTATTTGTTCATACAAAGCTCAAATAAAAAAACCCCACTAGTCCTAAAATAAGTCCGTAATCTCCTAACACCCCATAACTACATGTCTTTCAAAAACTCGAACAGTAGAGCCTTGTGAATAACCGCTAGGTTTTCTCCGACGCTATTTTGTAACCACTCGTGTCTCCTCGCTCAATGATGTCTCTGATCGCGGTACTTCCTCTCAATGTGTTTTTGCTTTGTGATACCTTGTTCTTTTGATCGTGCTACGGCCCCACCGTTGTCACAAAGAAAGGGTAATGGGCCGACTGCACCGGGTATCACCAAGATCCATAATGAACTTTCACCCACACAGCCTTCTTAGCCGCCGTATGCAAATATTCAGCTTCGTGGTGGAATCTCGCTACACACGTCCTGCTTAATACCCTCCAAACGCACAAATTTCCACCATATAGTGTAAACACATAACCAGAGGTAGATTCTCGAAATAATATCCCCTTGTTCAGTCCTGGTGGAAACCAATGGTTTCTAAACTCCCACCTGAATATACTAGCATATAATCTCTGTTTCCTTAGATACTTAAGTATATGCTTTATCGCAATCCAAGGTTCTTCAACGGATCAGATTGATACCACATAACTCCCACTCGCATACGTATATCCGCCTCGGTACATAACATGGCATACATGAGACTACCTTACACCGAGGCATAAGGTATCCTACTCATACGTTTCTTCGCCAGAGTTTTGGTGATTGCTCCTTAGAAAGATGAATTTTATGTCTAAAGGGTAAGGATCCCTTTGGAATTTTCCATGTTAAACCCGACAAGAATTTTATCAATATAAGAGGCTCGAGATAAGGCTAACAACTTATTCTCTTCCTAGCTTCAGATAAGCTTGATTCCAAGAATATAGTCAGTTTCCTCCCAAGTCTTCTTTCATATCAAACCGTTTACGCAACCAATCTTTTACACCCGACAACACTTGGTTCACGCTTCCGACATCAATATGTCATCTACGTAAAGGACTAGGAAAACTACCTTCAGGCTTGGATTCTTGTAAACACAAGGTTCATCGTGGCTTTTCAAACCAAAAGAAGTAATGGCCTGATCAAACCTGATGTTCCATGATCCGATGTCATTAAGTCCATAAATGGACCTTGCAACTGTATACCATGTGTGTTCTTGCCTTTAGCTTTCAACCCTTCGTTGTCGTACGATGTCCTCATTTAAATTGCCATTTAAAAAGGTCGCTGACATCCATCCGCCAAATTCAGACCGAGACTAGCAATTTACAAATAAAAGAATCCCATAGGATTTAAGCATGGCCACGCGAAAAGGTTTCTTCATAATCTATCCCCTTGGTATACCTTTTCCAATTAATCTAGCTTTTGAAGGTTTCCACCTTCCCGATCTCGATCCTCTTTCTTGTAACCAATTCTACACCCTATCGGGTTTACCCCTCGGTGCCTCTACAGACCGCATCGAATTGGAATACATAGATTCCATTTCCTTACTCTGGCCCATGGCTTTCACACTTCGTACATCCACATCTTCCAAAGGCTTTTCAGAATTGATGGGATCATCTTCACCGCCAATAGCAATAACTTGGTAAGACTCCATTTAGCAAGACATATCTCGCAGCTTCCGCCTTACCATCACTACGACGTAAGCTCCACCGGTTGTGTCTATTGTTCCAGCCCTCAGAAGGTACTAGTCTCTCTCAGATCGCTCTTCGGTTCGTTCCACATGTATTTGGATCTTGTTCCACTCGGGTTCCACCTGTGCTTGTTCACCTTCGTACATTTTTCCCCTTTGAACATGCATAGGAATCCGGCAGGCTGTGAGGCCAAGACACCGGTGGTTCATTGTTTCGAGCTGAGTCAGCTCCTCAAGAATTATTTTACTGGGGGTTTGAAATAGTTTATATAACTCCTCCTCCAAAAAGTCAGCGCGGAGTACTCACAATAACCTTTATCCGAAGGACTATAAAATAGTCCACCTCCTGCTCCTTAGGTAGCCAACAAACACATGCAAACCTCCGTACGCGATTCCAACTTATTTGATCCTCTTAAGACATGTAGTGAGCACCCCATATTCCTGATATGGCTTAAACGAAGCTGCGCTCTTCCACAATTCTTGTGGGTGTCTAGAACCGCTTTAGAAGGAATCCACCCAAGAAGATACATTGCAGCTTCTATGGCATATCCTCAAAACGATAGGTAGAGATGAATAACTAAGCATTGACCCCACCATATCCCGAAGAGTTCTATTTCTTCCTCGCACCCATTTTGCCGGGTGTTCCAGGCCGATAGTTGTGAAACTATCCTCTGAGTCAAGTAAGACTTAAACTCTCCGCATAGGTATTCACCAATTCTACTGCATCAAGCTCTTTTGATATGGAGTCCTAATTGCTTTTCGCTCTCACTCTTTATACTCGAAATTTAGTGAAAAGTTTCCCGTGATTTCGCGCATTAGGTAAATATATCCATATCTTGAGTAGTCATCTCTGTAAAGGTGACAAAATACCTACACCTCCTCCGCTCGACATTTATTGGTCCGCACGCATGCACCAATTCCAGCTTCGGCTTATTGCTGCTGACATCCTTTCGCTTTAAGGGCCTTTGGTCATTTTACCTAAACAAGACTACATACCGGTATAGTTCAAAGTCTAGTGGTGCTAAGATCCCACTTTACTCAAACCATGAATCCTATTAGGATTAATATGACCCAATCGCAAATGCCAAAGGCAATGCTTCATTTGAAACTTTCCTTTTCTTGGCTATAGGTGGATCATGCTTATCAACAATTCTAGTAATTAAAACATCATAGGACATGTGGACTTAAATAATAAAGACCATCTATCAAATCACCTGCATAAAATAACCTGTGCTTGAACTTCTTATTGTAATAAAGGAATTAAATTCCACCGGTTAAACCTTGTTCAAATAAACCTATGAGAAATTAAATTCCTTTTAAAATCCGATACATATAAGCAGTCACCAAACATAAGTCCTATCATTATTGAAAAATAATTCTACTTGTCTAATGCTTTAACGGAGACATGTTCTCCATTTCCAAACCTCAAAACCTCGTTCTGTCCCGGCGAGCTGGCTGTGCGAACCCTTTGCAAAGTAGCGGACATGGTTAGTGGCATCTGGTCGATGATCCATTTATCATTATAATTCTCCCTTGAAGCAAACTGACCACACATTTAAATTACCCATTACCTTGGCACGCAACGTCGAGGGCAGTGCTTCGGTGACCATACGTAGCGCGAAGCACTTGCGCTTTCGGCTTCTTCATAGCGGTGGTTTGGTGGCGGTACTGACCCTTACGCGTTAACATTCTTTTCGCTGTAGGTTTCCTTTGAGCGAAAGTAGAACCCTCCGGTCATATGAACACCTTGACTTGAAGTGCTGGCACTCGGGTTCGCCATCTTCGCGGTTGGGTCATCTTGTTGCCTGGTTAACGGCGCGGTGCGATGGGTAGGGATTGATGTAAATCAATTTGGGACCTTTGCTCCGTCTTCATCTGACACTCCCGAGCAGTTGAGATGTGACATCATTTTCGGACAATGATCCCTCACACTTTGGAGTCATTCTAGTGTTCATTATAGCCCTGTGCGGCCTACCTTAAAGAACTTTGTTGATTGTGCAAGCGTCTTGTCGAGTGCGGATCATTTACGCTCCACTCTCGAGATACCAAGAGATATCTGTCCTTTCAAATGACCTTAGCAACGCGGCAAGAATATAGCGTGACGATATATTTGCCTTGTCGATTCTCATAGTCTTTCCGACTTGGTCGGATGCATTTCTTCTTGAGCTCATTGGGCTTTGGTGTGGTTAGACGAACTTAGTTTTTCAAAATCCCGAACAATGTACGGGTTGGTTTTCCATTCACTATAATTATTTCCATCATAGAAGCTTTTGACTCAAGAATCATTGCAAAGTGGGTTAAATGATCTTAATTTTAAAAAAATCTATTTAGTATTAAAGCGTAATATCTTCTGATAAACATAATCTTAAAATTTAGTTAATCCCCGAAAACTATTTTAATTTATTGTAAACAATTATTGGTTTCCATTATAAACACTTCTTGGGCAAGATATTTATAACCATTAGAGATTTGATCGTGAAATGATTAGTATCTCTTAAGTTGATTCCGGAAAGATGAAATTAAAATGGACTAAATCAGCAAACAGGCTTTCTGAATAATACGTAATCATTTAAATACAATTGTTTGAGAAACTTTGGGCACTTAATAAAAATATCATAGCGCCGTTGGGAGGGTAATAATTAGAGTAAGTTTGAATGTTTTTTAACCATTGTTTTAATTTCAAAATTATCTTTAATGTCAAGATTGGAAGCGTTGGGCGATCAATCTTATTAAAATTTTGAAACTTAATTGGGGGTCTAATCAGTAAAATCCCGACCATGTTTATCAGTTGGGGGCATCCACATGATCATTTTATTATTAGACCCATAATGGAACCTTAGGTTTAAATTAATTAAATTAATTAAAACCGCCCCATTCAATTTTTTAAATAATAGGGATTTTCTAAAAATTATTTCAAAAAATAAAATAATTTTCCATAATAATTATTAAACTAGATAATATAATCATAATAATTATTATGCACATGTAATTATCATTGATGCAAATTTATATGGCACCACCTATTCTATATGGCATGTTATCATAAAACATGTTATAATATATAATTTAAACCATTCACAAAACATTAATTAAATAACCTAATCCATGGTTTTCTAAAAATTAAAATTGGGCACATTCTGAAATATCCTAAGGTTCTTGGGCCCAGTGTATAATTTACAAAAGGCATAAAAGCCCAAAACTAAAATAAATTAAAACCTAAAACAACATGTTCTAATTTGAAGGTGGTAGGTCCATGAGTCTGAATCAAGCAGGCCCGGGAAGGAACCTGCACGACAGACCGGCGTAGGGTAGGCGCAAGCGACTCGCCGCAGCGCCCCTGCGCGCCCAAAGACTATCAGCGGTGAGACCCGCAGCGAAACTTGCCGTGGCGTGTAGGCGACGGCGTTCTCGGGCCTTGCGCCCGTCCGTCAAGCCGTCTCCTCCTCCTCTAACGTTTCACGGTGGTCACGTTACGAATGGTGTCGAGATCTTCTCGAAGCTTTCCAAATAATGAAGGGTGTCTGATTTACGAGATTTGAAATTTAAAATTACAACTATTTTAATTAAAAAAAAAATGTAATAATAAATAAAAACCAGGAAACGTCTTATGACCCAGCCTCCTATTCTGAGCCAAAAATTATCTGATCAAAAATCTACCATGGATGCGAGAATGAAAACCATTAAAATAATACATCCATTCATGAACAAAATCATAAAATTAGCAGTCTAATCATGCGATCTAACAACAAACTGAACCCTAGGTGCCATATACTAAATCAACATCAAAATTACATACATTGTCCAAGACACCTAGATACACATATCTAATCATAGCATGCTCTGATACCAATTGAAGGAAAAACACACAGCGGAAGCATGGATCTAGCAATATGATTAAACATGCAACTGTATCTAAAATTCAATATTAAATAAAATTACCTATGTAGATTTGCGGTCAAGTCAGCTAGACTTCTAGATCAACCACCCGACCCGACAATCTACTTGGAGTCGGATCTACGTGACGGCCGCCTTGACAGGCCGATCTGCACATCCGATCTACGAGATCAGGCAATCGCGAGTCCGATCTTCCGGATCATCACTCGGGGTGAGCATGGATGTGTGTGGGCACAATAGATCGAGACGTAGGCGGAATCTTTAGAACACTTAGAGAAAAAACCGAATAGAAATTCTTTCTTTTACTCTTTATTGCGTGATGCAAAAAAATGTATGAAAAAAAACTCAAAGAAAACCTTAAAACCCATTACATCCGGGAATAAGCGTTCATATAATAGAATTATATTTATTATAAAATAGCAGTTCATATAATAAATTATATTTATTATAAAAAGCGAAGTTCATATAATAAATTATATTTATTATAAATTTATAATTATACATATATTTGAGAATACTAAGTGGGACCCAGAGCACATAATTGCTAACATAAATTTCATCCAAATATGGAAATAGGCTGAAGGGATAATGACATTCTCATTCCACCTCTCAATTCCCATGATTCAAACACACCCTTAAAGTAATGTTGTTTCAATTATTAAAGTAATAGCAAACATTTATATTATTCTAAAACGACGACTAACTTAGATCAAAGCGTTTGTAGTGTTAAGATAATTGCCTTTCAACTAATTAAAAAAATTATATTCTTACTAGAACTATTCTAATATTATTTTTTATATCTTACGTGTTATTAAAGTAATATCTATGGGTACCATGGCTTTTTAGGCCCAGACCCTGCCTTTCCCGATAGGTCCAGCGTGTAGAATTTCTTAATGTGAATATAGTTAGAATTAATTGAATTAGTTTGGTCTAATAAAGGTGAGATATATGGATTCTTAATCAGTCTAATATGGGGTTGGCTAGTGTGGGTCGAGTACGGCCCGGCCCGTAATGAGAGGGCCCGTGGTCGAAGACTCTATAAATAGTGCTCAAGTCCCTCCCTTAACCCTAATGATACACATTTTGACTCACATCGAGGATCTGAAAACTCTCCTCTAGTGAGTGGCAATCTCATTAGACAGGTGTTTTACTTGAAGGGGATAGGGGAGAAGATCTTGAGTTAGCGGATCGTCGTTAATTCCGTAAGCATGATGGATTCCAAATCGAATGTGAATCGACAATTCTCTCTAGTTATTGTGTTTTGTTTTCTAACTATGGTGATCTGGGCATGCCATGTTAGGTAGCCCCTACATGTAATTGTCGAGCTGCCATAGTTTAGAGGCAAGGCTATGCGGATTAAGGTTTTGTTCGAAAGGTTTTTGTCCGGTTGAAATTTTTGAGATGAAAGTTAAATTTTATTACATATTTGGAATCTACTGCCGTCGATGCGAGAATATTGATGGGTGACGCGTCGTGGGAGGGGCGGGCCAGCCACAGGCATGATGCTGTTTGGTGGCGTCATGATGGCGTCGTGAGCCGAATCAAACGGCCCGGTTTTGACCCGATTCCCAGTTATTATTTTCATAACGTCTTTTCATTAAAGTAATTGGTGAATTACTATTTGAATTATCATTATTATTTTCATACGCGTCTTTTTCATTAAGGTAATTAATTAATTAACATTTTGAATACCATTATTATTATTTTCACCAACGTCTTTTCATTAAGGTAATTAATTAGTACTTTTTGAATTGTCTATTAATGAATTGAGCGATTATAGTGGCATGACATGTGTAAAGACATACGCCCACAATTTTTTCAGTCTTGGCATTACATATATATATATATAGTGAATGTGATACATAAAGTTTATATCCACTGGTATTGTGAGAGATTTTCGGTTGGTGGGTTGTGACCGCAGTGGCACTTCTTTGAGTTTGAAATACTCCCAGGTCTCATATTGTGGTGGGATGTCTCTGTTTTGTGCGTGATCATGCTCCCAGGAGGTGATTTTGTGTTAGTTCATGGGGGTACATGTATGGCATATTGCTTGAGAAATGGCTGATCTTAGTGGTTCATCACCCCGGGTGGTGATTTCACGAAAGATTAGAATATGTTCTCACGACGTCATGTGGAGAGTGTACAGCGCATGTCATATTTTTTACGCTTAAAGTCACTTTTTTAATAGCGGCAATTCCATTTCAATTGAGGTCCCTTCTTGGATTGAACTTTAAGAAATGGAAAGAGGATTTTCTATTTGGAATGTTTGGCGGATGTTGCATTGCTCTTGAATGGCGGCGAGATATAAAAACAGTCTGATTCCCGAATGAGACTTGGTCGATTAAGACTGATAGCAGGGTGGTGGCGAGAGGAAGAGAAACTTGAGAAGGAAAAAGGGCATATGGCCTTATATGTTTCTAGTTCCCCTGGAAAAATAAGTCCAATCATTACTCATAAAGGTACTCATGACCTTCTGGAGTCCAATCGACAATATGGGTCCAAAAAAAAGACATCTTTCAAAAGGGATGGTGACCGCTGCTTCTTTTGTAAGAAGAAAGGTCACATAAAGAAGGATTGTGCAAAGTTTAAAGCTTGGTTGTCCAAATGTGAGCCTACAGGGATTCATAAACCGGAGGAAGCTAAATTAGGATGAATCAAGACTCACTGTGGGAAACAACGAGAAAGCTGATGTTGTGTTTGTGGGAGATGTAATCTTGATTCTAGACTCTGGTTTTAGATTAATGTTGAAAGACACTTTATGTACCTTCCATTTAGGCCAGACTTAGTTTCAGGTATCGTGTTTAGACAGTATGACTACTCTTTTGAAATCGAGAACAATGCGGCTCTTTGTTTCTTGATTCAAATAAGGTTGGAATCTTGGTATATGTCCAACGGATTGTACATGTGTGTTTATCTCCCAATGACATATCGTCGCACTCCCGGTGAAAGGTTGTTTCTGAGACCATTACCTAAAGGCAGTCTTATGCATTGTGCATAACGGCTTGTATATCTCCCCAGGATAGAGTAGAAAGGCGTAAGACTAACATCACACTTTGCTCTTAAAAATAACTTAGAGACATGCGTAGGCTTGTTGTAGAAATTAAATGTGAGGCTGAAAAGCGCAATCCGAGTTCGACTTGTTGGAGGTCATTCACACGAATCTCATAAGTGGACCTTATACGACAACCTTGTGTAGAAATTTTTTTATTTCATCACATTTATTGATGACTATTCTCGATATGGTTATCATGCCCGATTAAAAAAGTGAGTCTCTTGACAAGTTCAAAGATTTTGACCCGAAGTCGAAAGCAGTTAGGAAAAGTCATAAGTTGTTAGATCGGCCAGAGGTGGAAGTATTATGGTAAGCATGGCTTGATCTTGAGACGACAAGGCCGTTCGCGAATACTTGAGTGATACGGGATAGTGGCTCGGTTACTATGCACAGTCACGAGCAAAATGGTGTAGCGAAAGGGCGCAATCAGCACTCTTATGGAAATGGTAAGGTATGATTAGTAGGACAAATTTTCCTGGTTTCTTTGGGGTGAAGCTTTGAAAAGCGACTTTGTACATTCTAAATCGTGTACCTCTAGTGTTCCATTGACTCCTTGCGAGTTATGGTAGGCGTAGCCTAGCTTAAACCATCTTAAGGTTTGGGATGTCACAACGAGAAGTGAAGTTGTATAATCGACGTGCAAGTAAGTTGGACCTCGAGACCACTCGGTGCTACTTTGTATCTTACCGGGAACATTCGAAGGGATGTCGGTTATAGTGATGGAGCACGGGGTGGCCAGAATCCCGCAGAATGACCAAGTTTTGGAGTTTGATGTGGCGAGAAGAAATTAGGCGCTCACAGACTGTGGGATAATAGTACGATTGGGTGATATGGCATCTTTATCTACTCCCATACGGATAATTGTGGAACTCCCACGCACCATATTAGACACGTTGAGGTTCGGGATCCTGTTGTCGAGCGGCTCTAATGAAGTTCATCGAGGCTCTGGTGCGAGGATGTGGCTATTGCTACTCAGTGGGGAGATCCATTAGGGAGAGGCCGATCGGCTATACCATAGAGACTATTTGAGTATGGGAGAGCAAGACTATGATATCGGTTACATTCTTGATCTGATGACTTATCACGAAAAATTATTATCTTGTCCTCGATCGAAGGCGTAGTTGGATGCAATGAGAGATGAAATTCAATCTATGAGGCATAATGGGAGTTTAGGAACTTGTTTACACGAAGCTCATAGACCCATTGGCTGCAAATGGAACTGTATAAGACTAAAAGGACCACTAAAGGAAAGATTGAGAAGTTTAAAACCGGGCCAGGTGCGAAGGTTTCACTGAGAAGGTAGACTATGACGACCTTTTCTCAGGTCTCTTCAGATTCTTTCATAGTGATCCTTGGCATTGGTTGCTCATTTCGATATGAGTTACACCAGATGAATGTTAAAGCGCCTTTCTCAATGGAGACCTTAATGAAGAAGTCTATATGATCTGACAGAGTTTAGGAGCAAATGGTCGAATGCGCTTGTATGTAGGCGAGAAAAAGTCTATTTATGGTCTCAAACAAGCTTCTAGACAATGGTACTTAGAATTTCATAGTGTTGTTACTTCATATGGTTTTGTTGAGAACAAAGTAGATCAATGTATATCTTTTGCGAGGTCGGTGGGAGAATTCATTTTCTTATGCTGCATGTGGATGATATCTGCTTCTGACGGTGACCTTGGTTTCTTGCATGGGGTCGCGGATGTTGTCAAGAACTTTGATATGAGAAGGACCTTGGTGGCGTCTTTTGTCCTAGGCATTGAGATTCATAGGAATCATTCTCGCGGACTATTGGGTTTATCTCAGAGGGCATATGTTGATCGTATTTTAGAAAGATTCAACGTGCAGCTTAATGTAAACCGGGGTGCTCACATGCGTAAAGGTGATAAGTTAGTCTGTCACAATGTCCTCATTAGATTTTGAGAAAGTAGATGAAGAATGTACCTTATCTTTAGTGCACTTGGGAATTATTGTGTATGTCAAGTATGTACTAGGCAGGATATTGCCTTTAAGCGGGACTTTAGGCGGATATCGATTAGTGGACACGATCGATAGGTGCTGAAAGTTATGAAGTACTTAAGAAGGCTAAAAGACTATATCTTGATTCTGAGCATGTTAGGTTCTGACTAGTTAGGTATTCGGTTCGAGACTTTCTTTGTTGTCGGGATGAAAGAAGTCCAACAGCAGTTACATCTTTAAGTTAGCAGGAGGTGCAGTATCATGGAAAAGTGAGAAACATAAATCAATAGCATCCTACACCATGCGAGACGGAGTTTTTAGTAGCATACTTTTCGGTATTGCCGAGTGATTTGGCTCAGAAACCTCGATGGGGGTTGACGGTATTTGATTTTATTGGATAGGCCCATGCGGTTGTATTGTAATGATAACTACAGTGTTGTTTGTTAACAACGACAAGAGGGTCTCAAAGTCTACAGCATACTGGAGGTGATGCACGACTATAAGGAAAAGTTGGTAGGTGACATTGCGGTGGAGCACATTTAATGAGATGATATGATTGCGAGATCAGCCAACCAAGGCCTTCGCCCTTGTATATTTGATCGACATGTCATTAACATGGGCTTAGGAGTATCATGGGATCTGCATCAGTGTTAATTAGGGCTGTTTAGTTTTTATGTTGCTCTTATGAAGTTTGTATCTGATTTCATTACATTTTTGTAATATTTGAATATATAACTCTTTTGCATTCAATGAGGTATTTGTGAATGTAGTTTAATAGTTAGTACTGAATTGTTTGAAAATCTCGAGCATTGTGTAAACCTTGAGTGCAGACTATGGGGCATTCTTGGCATTAACATAACAATATGTCTTGTTACTGGCATGAAATTACACGATTCTTGTAGGGTAAAGACATGTGGGTTCGTTGGAACCATGATGGATATTCTCTGGTGACACACTAGGTTTTGTGACAACAGGAAAATTTGGGTAACAAAATGGATAACACACATAGTATCCTCATTATGGTATTGTCCATTAACTTACACTATTATTGAATCCTTATCGAGTAAAGTTGAAGCTCTAAGTGACCATGAAGGCTGCAACGTGGTATCACGATTACCGCGCGGTCCGGTGTTCGAGACTTTATGGGATGGGATTGACTAATGAAATAATCTCTAAACCAATATGAGGGTGCGCACGGAGTTAATTTCAGTGTCTCGCCCAGTGGGAGAATGTAAGAATTCTTAATGTGGGCTATATGAATTGAAATTAACTGGTGTTTGGTCCTAATAAAGGTGAGATATATGGATTCTTAATCAGTCTAATATGGGGCTGGCTAGTGTGGGCGAGTGCAGTGAGCCGTGTGAGAGAGGGCAGGTGGTCGAAGACTCACGTAAATGGTGCTTTCGAGTCCCTCCTAACCACCCCAATGATGCACATTTTTCTCATCAGGAGATCGAGAAAACTCTCCCTCTCGATAATTAAGCGATCTAGTGGCCAGTGTTTTGAAGGGGATAGGAAGAAGATCACTGAGTTCGTGTTCGCGGATCGTCGTAATTCCGCTAGTGATGGATTCAAGATGAATGCATTGAATGCGACAATTCTCTCAGATTGTGTGTTTGTTTCCAACTATGGTGATCTGGGCATGCCATGTTTTGTGGCCATGGCGCCGTCTTCGGGTGGCTCAGCACTTTGGCACCCGCCTCATGGGCGGCCCAAAGCGACTGTATATTAAAAACACCACGGAACCCGGCCTCGGATGAGTGGAGTCCACAGGCCCACGTGGGATCCTGGGTCCCAGCGTATCTCAGCATATGGAAATTTGTTATGGGAAAATGCACAAAGTAGATATTTATCCCTAAATTTCATAATTTCTAAATCCTTTATTTGGAAGGGTAATCCTTGATAAGGAAAAACATATATTATCCTTAAAGGATGTCTTGATGAGAAAAGCGGATATTATCTCGTAAAGGATAATCCTTAATAAGGAAAAGCAGATCTTATCCATAAAGGATAATCCTTAATAAGAAAAACATATATTATTCTAAAATAAGAAACGGAGAATTTGGGATCGAACCACTATAAATTAGGAAGATCCCAGCGAAAAAAAAATGTATGCGATTTAATATCCTGACTTCCTTCTTCCTCTCGATTCTTTGACTTAATCATCGGAGGCGATCGGCTATAGTCGTCGGATCACCCTTTTTGCAGGTTCACATTGCGCAACTCATGCCTCGGAGATCGAATAAAATTGGTAGCTATGATTAGGCGCCGTCACATGGAAATCAAGCAAAAGTTTCATCGGCGATTGGCGAAGAGCTTGGCTCCAAGCCAGCTATCTATTAGCCCTCGAGTCGCGGAAGTCAATCGATCCCTCATTCCACGTCCGGGGCAGCCGCAATGTCATGCAACCCAATGACCCAGTCGCCAGAAGATCAATTCTTCCATTGGCGTCAAGACATGGAGAGAAAGCAAGAGGAACAAGTAAGAAAGATGAAGGTGTTGCAAAGTCATGTTGAAGGCTCACGACAAAATAATGACCCCGGTCGCGGAGACTCGAGATTGGAAGAAGTCGAACCTAGAAGAAGTATTATCAATAAAGCTTTTAAAGCATTCTCTATCAATCTTTGCGATAGCCCATAAAAGCCGGATAGTAGTAAAATCATTTCAATAGGCGGTATAGACAACATCTAACCAATCCACTTAAAAGCCCGAATGGCGTAGTAAATGACTTGTTCGGCCCAGTATAGATAACATCTAACTGGTCAACATTAAAAGCCCGGATGGCGCAGTAAATGACCTATCCGGCCCAATATAGATAACATCTAATTTGTCAACATTAAAAGGTCGGAAGGCGTAGTATTTATCCGTGGCATGAATGTCTGTGAAACCTTATTAAAGAATCAGGATGTATTTAAATACCACATCAACCTGACATCACTAATGCCCGGCTAGCACATACTAAAGTATGGATAGCGCTAAATGCCCTATCCGGCCCGACATGGCTAATGCCCAGCCGGCCTAGTACAAAGTTCGGACGACGCTATTGCCCCGTCCTACCCAGCATGATGGATGCTCAACTGGTTCATTACTAAATCCGGGAAAGGTCGATGTCCTATCCGGCCTAGTATGGTTGATGTCCAGTTGGTTCATTTAATGCCAAACTTTTGGCTCTAAAAGTGATACGGCACTTTCACAAGACCGGACCGGCTCACAAGCCATGCGGAACTTCCTTAATGCTAGACTTGAGTTACAGCACGTGCAGCAGCTTTGAACCAGACTTTTGGCTCTAAGTCGTCTGACACTTTCTTAATGTCAAACTTATAGCTCTAAGCTATCTGGCAATTTCTAAAAGTCGTCTGGCACTTTCACAAGACCAAACTTCCCGCTCTAGTGCGGCACTTTGAACCAAACTTCTGGCTACAAAATTAGATACGGTACTTTTGCCAATGTCAGACTTGTGGCTCTAAGTCGTTTGGCAATTTCTAAAAGCCATCTGGAGCTTTCTTAAAGCTAAACTTCTGGCTCTAAGTCATCTGGCACTTTCTTAATGCCAGACTTGTGGCTCTAAGCCATCTGGAAATTTCTAAAAGCCATGTAGGGCTTTCTTAATGCCAGACTTGTGACGCCCTAAAATCGGGGGTCCCGTTGACAACCCATCAACCCGCGAAATACTTGTGGATGTCGGGTAGCTTGGAGCACCACTCGCTAATCGACGAGTCTCCTTTGTGCAGGGCTCTGCCCGAGGTACCTTAACTTGTCTGACCATATACAATGACCACCTGAGGTCACATGCGGAGTAAAATAATTGTAGCCCGGGCTGCGTCGATACTTTCGCGGATATATCTGACCGATATATTACATGGTTCAAGTTTTAAATTTCTTAATTCTTATATAACCCAAAATTTACAATTATAATACATGTTATACAAAATCAATACCAAGCAATCGCTTTCTTAAAAGCAACGACCTCCCCAGCGAGCACCGTCGTCACCTCACATACGAAATGGTTATCCCTCGACGGGGTGAGCAAGCCCGATGGTGATAATTTCCTACCGGATTACTCCCACCTAAGTGCACAAGCATGGCAAACAATCACATTCAAGCAATTTGTGAACCTACTCGAATGTCTACATGCCCCGAACCCATTGTCTCGAGTCCTCCGCAGAGCTCACTGCACATGCCTGGCCAATATGCGAGTAAAAATATCCGGTTTCACAACAAAAGCTTTTGTTCTCGAATACTCACTACGAATTCCGGTAAGCCATTGGACTACCCTAGAGGCAAATTCTTTGGATATTTCTCCAGCCGGTCATGGTCACCGTCAGGAAGTGATATGTTGGGCTGACTCTCAATGATTCTTGGAAAATCTTCATGAAATTCCTTTCCTAAACATTTTCGTTTTTCTTTCAATTTCATGTCATTACTCCTCCTAATATTACAGAATTTTGGTGCATATGGAGTACATGATCTCAATTCAACACATTCATGCTAATATATTCACATGCATGTATATTAATATAATTAAATCACATAAAACAAGTTATGTAAATTCATAATCAATTACACCAAAATTAGCTCACATGACTGAGTGGCAAACCACGAGCAATTCATTTTGAATCATGACGAACACATTTTGACACCAAGAGTTTGTGTAACTATTCACGTGAACAGTGAAACCCCTCGGGTTACTGTTCACGGCCACACAAATAGGAATTTTCTCCGCACCGGTTCAAAGCTTTTGGGGGAACGGAGTTCTACGGTTAGCTGGCGCCGAAGCGTTCGCAACCGTTTTACTGGCTCTTATCCAAGATTAGCGCCCAGAGTAGGAAAAGATCCTACCTCTTGGAGTTGTTGGAACTTCACCAAATCAGTTGCCTGCGTAGCCCTCGCGTGGAAGCGACTTTACTTTTTGCTCCGTCGAGCGAAGCGGATCCCGGTGTAGGAAATCACAGAAATGTGCTCTCTCTCTCTAAAATCAAATCCTCTACGCTCAGCGTAAGTGGATTCAACCACGCGTTTGCCTCACAATTGAGAAGATAACCTTATTCACGTTTTGTCTTGTATCATTAAACTTTCATTTAATTCCCATCATGTCCCTTCTTAGATTTTGACACTTGGCATTATCTAGCCGTCCATTTCCATCATCTCTCTAATCTTGCAACATGTGTCTGCAAGAGTACATGTAGTAGGTGACTTTTGTCACATCACATGTCTCTCAAACCCGTTCTGACACCCAACACTCGATTGCCTCGGCGTGAAATTCGAGTCGACATGTTGGCTAGATTTCAGCTGAGCGATTCAGCGGTGAAGTCCGTTTTGTCATCAGAGATGCAAAAATTCAGTTTTGTAGAAATTACGATTTGGCCACCGTGGAATTTTCTGGGTCTTCATAACTTGGCTCTAAAAGCGATACGGCAATTTTAAAAGTCGTTTGGCACTTTCTCAATGCCATACTTGTGGCTCTAAGTCGTCTGGCAATTTTTAAAAACTGTCTGGCACTTTCGATGCTGGACTTGTGGCTCTGGCCGTGCGCAATTTCTAAAGTCATCTAACGCGCTTTCATGAAATGCTAGACTTAGGCTCGTGATGCGACAATTTCTTAATGTCGGACTTACGGCTCTAAGCCGTCGACACTTTGTGCGGACTTGTGGCTCTAAGCCATCACGGTAGCCTCACTTAATGCAGGGCTTACGGTTCCTGGCGGTCTGGCACTTTCTTAATGTCAGACTTCCAGCTCTAAGCCGTCTAGCACTTCCTTAATGCCAGACTTCTGGCTCTAAGCCTTCTGGCACTTTTAGAATACCATATTTCCGGCTCTAATCCGTTTGACACTTTCTTAATGCCAGACTTCTGGCTCTAAGCATTCTGGCAATTTCTAAAAGTCATCTGGCGCTTTCTTAATGCCAGACTTGTGGGTCTAAGCCGTCTGGCAATTTCTAAAATCCATCTAGCACTTTCTTAATGCTAGACTTTCGGCTCTAGCGGAGTGCGTCACTCTTAATGCCGGACTTGTGATAAAGGCGAATGCAGCAGTTTCTACTTGAGTGCGGCTCTTTCTTGTCTGGGACTTTCGGCTCTGGCCGTCGGGCACTTGGGCCAAGGCAAACTTAGGCTCTAAGCCTTCTGGCACTTTCATAAGACGGACATGGCTCTAAGCGTCGCACTTCGCTAATGTCGGACTTTGGCTCTAAGCCGTTTGCTTCGAGACCAGAGACTTGGTTTTAGGGCATGCAGTACTCAATCTGGAGACTTGTGGCTACAGCGAGTCTAGCAATTTCTAAAAGCCATCGACACTCTTGTCATCAGTTTGTCACCTTCTAAGAAAAATCGAGTGGGACGGAAATTAGAAACGGACGGCATCAGATCTCTAATGAGAATGATTAGAGACGGATTAGAGACGGATTAGAGACGGATTGCATATAAATTAATTAAAGACGGAAATTCCGTCTCTAAATAAAAACGAGGGTGATTTCCGTCTCGGTTGAGACGAGTATTCCTTCTCTAATCCCAGGACGAGTGCATCTCTAATTAAACGAAAATTATTTAAAGATGCAGTCTGAGCCAAATCATTCGGTTTCTAAATGAAGACGAGGAAATAGAGACGAGATTGTTTCCGTCTCGAATTAGAGCCCGGAGAAAAATCGTCTTTGATTAGAAGAGCGGAAAGTTAAGGTCTACGAATTGAATCTCAAAATAGAGGAATAGGAATGAAGTACGAATGGTTTCGGAGTCTCTAATTAGAGACGGAAAAATCCGATAACGTTAGAGACGGAAGAAGTTCCGTCTCACAATTCGTCTAAAAATAGAAGCCGAATTATTTTAGATCCCAAATTTGAGGCAAGAAATCATCGGGTCTCTATTTAGAGACGGAAATTGAGCAATTTAGTCTCTAATTATTGACATTTGAAAAAAAAAAAAGGAATTATGAAAAAATTCAAAATCTCTTTATCCCTCAAAACAATATAGGTTTTATCTCTAATATTTGTTTTATTTGAAAATATCCACACTATTTGTCCATCTATTTTTGATTTATAATATCTATGTATTTTTATCTACTTTATAAGTAATGAAAAAAACATAAAATGAAAAAACACTCTGACATATTTGGTCTATATACATCATTACTAAGACAACGTTTTTGTAAACATCACTTAAACGTAATGAAACTCAGAACAAATAAATCAATCATATGTTAAATGTAGCAAATTTTCTTAAAACAAAATAAAAAAATCTCACAGTTGAATAAGCGTTCTCGCACGAAAAACACTACTATTTTGAAATCAAATCCTAATCCACCGTTCATAATGAAGATTTATGAGTTAGAAACTCTCTCAAATTTCAAATAGATCACACCCACGACGGCGGTCGGACACCGATCAAATACGGACGTAGAGAAAAAACTCCGATTTTCTATCTTAAGACCGGAAATATAGCCTCTTGTTTATCTTGAAATGTATTCGGGACTCAAAATCCAATCTCCACCGTTAAGAAGATTTATGATGTAGCCTTTGAGCAGAGTCCCGTTGACTACGAGTCAACCGCGGAAACACTCATGAATGTCGGGTGACGACATTTCTCCACACAATCGGGCGAGTCTCCCTTTATGCGGGAGCTCTATCCAAATACAAAACATGCATATACTGTCCCCCAACTTGATTACAATATATCAATATATCCAATATATCCAATCACATGAGTATCACGGCCACTTGGGCCACAAACGATACTCATAATACATACTAACTATGAATCAAACTATATACCACATAGTTGCAAGAGTTACAATATTTTCACTCTTATCTGATACATATATTAAAATTAGACATTTCAATACATGTATATATCATCAACCAAAGCACAACCAAGGCTTTCTTCAAATCCTCAATCTAGGATGACCAGTCCCTGCACCCTCTGTGCACAGCAAAATAATATCTCGGCGGTGGTAATGCTCGATAGTGGAATACATTCTAAGTGAAATTTCTTTACCATTTAAGTGCGGTCACGATGTTAAATCAGCATCGTTGAAGCGAATGCGTGATGCGAATGTCTGCATGACCAACTTTCGAGATCCCTAGTCCTCACAGAAACCTCTACTTTCGCTAAGCCTGTGTAGAGAATTATTGTTTTGTTAGTGGACAACCCTCCCAGGTGTATATATCAGTTGAGCCGTCTCCGACGATTGATATATTATTTGTTTGGACTACCCTCCGGGTAGATATCAATTGGGCCGTCTCAGACGGTCAGTATTTTTAATTTGGATCTCTGTAGATAGTGTATTTTTAGACAACCATCGAACCATTTCTCTGGGCTGTCATGCACTCACTCACCCATAGTCTAGGGTTTTCCGATTGCATATGGAATGCATGTATCTTTCAATTCAATACGAGTCACAATCACATGCAAATATGTAAACATGCCCATATCACATAATATCGATCACCTGATCATGTCATGTAATTAATCAATTCATACATCAAAATTAGCTCACTTGGGCTAATGATCAAACACGAGCAATTCAACTTGAATCACTTGTCCAAACACATTTTCACACAAAAATATATTTTTGTGAACACTATTCCGGGAATAGTGAAACCTAGATTTACTATTCTAAATGAGAATCACAAATCATCGGTTCACCTTGTGAACCCGCATTTCCCGGCTATTTCCGGCCTCATTCCAATCAATACATGATTTATCATGGAAAACATAATTTGCTACCCAAACCAGCCGTGGTCAGTCACGGTTGTCACAATGAGATTTCAAAAATTCATATTAATTCGGTCCCAAGGTTTGGGACCGATCAAACGGCCCCTAACGGCCTCATTCGACTCAAACATTTGTAAAGTACTTAAAGCGGGAATAAAACCCAAGTAGGGAGAAACCCCTACCTCTCTAAGTTTGTCAAAACTCCTCAAATTCGGTACCCACGCGAAGCCCTCTCCACATAGAGCAGCTTTCCTTCTTGTCCCGAAGACTGCCGACTGTCGGATCGCCCGTATTTTTAGAGAGAAGTCAGACCTTCTCACACTAAACTCAAACGAAAATGGCTATTGGATGTGCTCCCTGTATTTCACGTTTTGTTTTTGTCTTAATGAAGGAGAAGGGTCCTATACACTATTTTGTCATTTTGTGACTTAAATCAAATCCCATAATGACCATTACGTCCCTTCATTTCCCAGTTTTGACATTCGGCTCTATCTCGGCCATCCATTTTCATCATTTCTCTACTCATGCCACTTATGGCACATGAGTACATGTTATATGTGATTTTCGTCGCATCAAAAATCGTTTCTGACACCAGAACCGCACGATGTCGAAAAGCGTGTAAATCAAGTATCTCGAATTAATGAGTATATTTAGCTAGATTTTGTGAGAGCGATTCCAACGGTGAAATCCGTTTCATCATCAGAATTTAGAGAATAAATTCCGGATTCATAGAAATAACATTTTAATCGAAGTACGATTTTGCCCTTTTCCATAAATTGGAATTTCTTGGAGTGCACATATGAGTTAAGAATATCTCCTCCAAATTTCAAAAAAGATAGATCACACCACCAGACGAGCGGGATCGGACCTGCATTGAAATGCGGACGGTGAAAGAAAACCGATTTTCTATCTTAAAACCCAGAAATATAGCTATTGTTTCCATACTGAAATATGAATATTCGGGACAATGATCATAAACATACCCAAAATTCAGAACGATCTGACGGTTAAAAACAATGATCAAAGTCTTACACTAAAATAGTTCGAAATTGAAACAAAATCAACAACTATTGGTTCTAACTAGTATAACTTTCAAATGGAATCTGCTAATATAATGCATAGATTCATAACCTAGATCTATGTATTATTTCAAACATATCCAAAATATAGAAGGATCTAACGGTTAAACAATGAAAACAAACTCTTACCTTGAACTTGCCAATGTTAAAACCGATTTCAAAATCTTCGAAAATAACTTTTGAACTACGAAAATCCAACCATTGAAATTTTCGCCGAAGACCATGTTGATTTACGGTGTTGAGTAGAACGTTATATCAAAATTTGAGATCGATCGGCTCAAGTTTGATGGTCCGATCGACATCAAATTCCTTGGATCTCCTCTCCTCCTCCCTTCTCTTATTCCTTCCTTCTTTTTCTTTCTCCCTTTTCTCACTTCCCTCCTTTTTCTTTTCCTCTTTTTCCTTTGGGTTCCACTCACTCTCTCCTTTTCTTGTTTTTTTGGATCCATCATCTTCTTTTCTCCCCCACCTCCGTTTTCTCCTCCTTCTTTTCTCCCCTACCTCCTTTTGTCTTCCTTTATCCTAAAAGAAATAAAACAACTTCCCTAAAACCCTCTTGCTTTAGGTCTCTGATTAGTGACATGACTTATAAGCCAGTTTAACAAACATTGTTAAAATATATCATAAATGTATTAGTTCAAATGTGAATTATTTATTTACTAAAATTAACATATTTTTAATATATTTTTCCAAAATACCTCTATAGCATTCCCCCATTCATTTCGAAACTCCTTCCCCCCTACGTCTCTCTTTTGTCTCTTGGCTCCCATCTCTCCCATAAATAGAGCTAGCAATTTTAAGGCCCAACTTGGATTTGGAGCTATTTCGATAACTCGAAATTAGGCCGGATTGGGCTCTAATTTTTGTGGCACAAAATATATACATTTATTATCTGAATATTTCAAAAGTATCAAAATATGTTTATGTTTCTACTGCTTGTTTCCAAATGCAGTTTTTAAAAACGAGAAACAAATTGCTATAGTAACTTTTTTTATACATTTTTTCACATATGTGCGATTACAGTTTCCAGATCCTCAGTGGATGGCTCATATAGAGTGGATGTGGCCATGAGCTTGACGAGTTATCAGTGCGAAGTACTAAATGAACATATGTGAGCAGATCTTGGAGTATTTTAACATGTTAACAATTTCCTAATAGGTTTCTTATCGGGACTTGATATTGTTATTTTGAATAGTATTTTGTCTTTAAAGTAAAGTATCTCCTCGCATATAATGTAAATGGAAAGAGAAAAAAAAAAGGGATAATGGTAGTGATATCACATTTAACTATTTAAGTTATTTAATTGGGAAAATTGAATTAATTCTTTAGAGGGAAAGGCATTTTGATAATTTGAAGGAAAAGAAGTGGCACAAAACAAGAAGCTACCGTTGTAAACAAGAGAGCGAATGAACCTGAACATTTTACCCTCCCAAATTGAGAGAGTAAATGATTTACAAAGTGAATAAATGTAAAAAGAAAAAGAATTTGAATCAAGTTACAAGTTTTTTTTAAAAAATGATTTACAAATATCCACCACAACTTCTAAACTTTATTTAGAGAATTTATTTTATAAAATAGCTTTCTTATGTTTTGAAACAATTATTTTAAGAAATTTATTACAAAATAATCTTAATAATAGACATCATTAATTCACATAACACATTTAAGTTGCATCATTCACATTATTATTATTATTATTGTGTGTGTATTATTATTATTGTGTTGTTGTTGAAAGTGAAATTGGAATGTTAGGAAAATAAAATAAAATAATATTTATGGTGACTTTTTTTATCATCCATTAAAGATAAAGCAATTTCAAGAAAAACTTCATCTAGATTTAGAGTTTTATTGACCCAAGCAGACAACAAGGTTATCATGGTTTTCAGCAAATCCACGAGCCCCTCTGAGGCCGAGGAAGCCAATTTTCTCTCTCATACCCGCATCTCTCTCTAGAAGATCGCATATCTCCCGGAGATGGGGTTTTACGAGATCGCTGAGCATTCTACAAGGTTTTTCTGGGGCGAGCCTCCGACTTGGGGATGTGAGCGGTGACCCAACAATGTCGTTCGCGATCGCATAGCAAAGGAAGTGGATGTTGAGGACACATTCGCCTTCGTCGTAGGAAGCCCGATCCGGCTCGGGTTCAGTCGAAAAGGGCCAGAATTCTTCTGCCACGCACATCCGGCCCGGCAGCGGAGTCAGGTTCGTCGCTCTCTTGTTTATTTGCTTTGTGCAGTTTACAATCCCGCATGCAAATCATTTTACCTCCCAAATTGAGAGAAAAAGAAACACAAAGAAGAATCCAAATGAGAGCTTAAATCTCCACAGCGTGATGACAATCAAATCAAATCGAGCAGTGGAGAAAGCGAGAAGCTAAATTGCGTGATCTTGATTAAAAACCAACTTTTTTCATTCTAGAGAGAGAGATTCAGAGTAGTGGAATCACGAGCTAGGGTTACTCTTTAAAGTGCGGGTTGAACAGACAGGTTGTTTTATTTCATTTATTTTTTTTTTTTTTTTTTTTTATTTCCTTTTGTGCATATCTACTCTAATTGTCCATAGTGTTGTATCTTGTAATTTCCCAAATTTTAATTTGGTAGGGATTAGTTCTATTTCATATCAAGATCTGAAGGTAATCATAAGGGCTCCCATACTTTCCTCTTTTTATGTAGGTTTGAACTAAATCTTTGAGTCTTCGATATTTTCCTTGGATTCTAAAATATAATTCCTCACTTTGATGGCGTGTAAAATAAGTTACATGAGGAGTTCTCTTATGTAGAATATCATGCATACATTGAGGAATACTTTCTTTATTTTCCCAGGATAGCCCGTCTTTGGTTAACTACTCAAATATACAATCATAAAATTCATATCTGGTGGTGTCATTGAGGCCTGGTTCAAGTTGTAAAGGGTTGGGGTGGGATTATGATAGATTCGGTCAGTTCCAATGGGCGCAAAAAAAAAAATTATATGCGGTGGCATCTGAAAGTTTATCCATCACTTTGTTTTTATATATTTTCCTTCTTGTCGGACAGACATGAAGATCAAACTACCTGTTCTACCCATCTGATGAGGATTGATCTCCATAAACATTTACCTTGAAACCCGACCCACTACTCTTGCTCTCCTTTTAACTGCTATTTCTTTTGTTTTATTCAAGGCCAGTGGTGAGTTACAATTGATGATTTATGAAATTGATGATCATGGCTTGTATCTTCTTATTCACTTAAAGGAGGCATGTATAATTAGGGATCTATACAGCAAAGGTGAAACTCTTTGGTTGCGTTTGAAGCAACACATTATAGACTACAATTTCATTAGATGTTGTTTTCCCTTTCTTTTGAAGAAGTTACCTTATTGAGGAAAATAGAGAGGAGGCGGGCAGTGGTGGAAGTGTAACCTCCATCTTCGTATCATCTTATGATTGTGACACTAGGCGACTACATCTAAGGTGTTTATACTAAAATTCTGAAATTGAGTCGGACTCATAGTTATGAATTTTGACATTATTAGTATTCCCCTGTTATGAATTTTGTTGTAGATTGGTACCTAAGCTATAGTATTAAGAAAAAAATGGGTGTGTTTGGAGGAACTGAAGCTTTCCATCTGTTGTAGTGACTAAAGTCAACAAGACGGAAGAAGCAGAAAAGAAGAAGAAGGAGGAGGAGGAGGAGGAGGAGGTGAATCAATGATGGCGGATCCTATATCGCACAAAATGCTTCTTCATCCTTTGGTAAACCCGTTTAAGCGTTCCTTCACATACGTAATCATGCTATATACATGAATGAATACAAAGGCCATTTGTGAAAATCATTGAAGCGAGGGTACGCGGTATTGGTTTGAGGCCTTAGTTGCCCATGCCTTCCAAGCCCCCGAGCCACATCTACAAACAAGTATATTTTTGTCCTTTTGAAAATTTTAATTGTTATCCCTGCGTTTGGCTGCTCAGAAAAAGAAGGAAATATCATATAGAAGCTTAATTAGGCTCATTTTATGCGATTATGTTAATGGTAAGTTATAATTAAACTCTAATTTATTTGTTACCTACGTGATCAAGAAGGTTGTATCCATTTTAATCCATTAATTTCTTGATCCTTTTTGTAAATAGAATTGAAAGGTCGTAAGCGGCATCTTTGTACCATTTGGTTCATTCGACTTTGCTTCTTGCCACATTACCAAGCACCCGGTATTGTGAAGCACCCCTTCTCAGTTATTCCCAAATTCCCTTTAGTTTCAAGTTTATATTTTGTAGATTTTGTGATGAGTCTGGATCATAATTTATAAATACCTTTGTTGTGATTGTGCCCATAACTATAGTTGTATAGTTTCAAATTGTTCTATTCTATTCCTCCTCTTTGTTGTGATTGGTTTGCTCATCTATGATGCATTATTAGTAGAACTATGCCTAGAAATTTTTGCGGTTCAAGGTTGAGGTTATCTTTTCAAAGGCATGGAAGTTTATGCATGGGTTCTTTATTTGGGTGGTTTTACGGAAGATTTGTATAGCATCACGTTGGGGTTGAAGTGCTGGGAGCACTTCCCATTTCCACTATTTAGATTGCATGTGTGCCCATGAATAGTTAAACATTAACAACATTTAGTTTTATATTTTTTATCTATATTATTTCTTTAATGAATTTTAAAGCATTGTTTTTATCCTATCTAGAGTTCCTTAAATTTGTAACTACCATCTAAGTTGTCTGCTCTAGCTGCGAGATCTTTGATGGAGTTCTATTATTGTGCTTTTCATTTGAGCAAATCAATGAGTGAGAGAGATCAAATTTTTAGAGATCTCGAAGAATATATGATGAGTTGGTTTCACATTATTACGAAGGAAGGATATATATAAGCGGTCATGAGTTATTAGCTTTTCATATGTCATTTTCCTGTTTTTGTGTATGATAAATTACCATTTGAAATCCCATTATTTTAGATTAACAATTCTTTTGATTCCTATAATGTCATATTGGTTCAGGTCCAACATTAATGGTTTATGAAAGATTTGATACGTCATCTGTGGAGACCAAGGTGAATCACCAAACTTCACGTCCTTTTACCTGGATTAAAGGGGAAAGAAAAGATGCGTAGAAGGCACTGGCTCTCTGAGGTTATTTAGTGTGGGAATTTTTATACATTTTAGTTTGTGATATCAAAATTTGAGCTTGTCTTTGTAATTTCTGCAACTGAGGTATAGCTTTTTTGGGTAGTCCCTTTGCTGATCTAAGTTTAAACAAAAAATTGAAGAAGTGACCATACTCCTACTTGCGGATCCTCAATAGCCAGATGGGAAAGTATGGGTATGGAAGCATCCTTTTAGATGTCACTCTGGTCCCCCTACAGCTGGATGGAAATTTGCCTCCGCTAATTTTATCCTATACTTGACTTTCTATTGATGAAGTTTTGGTAGATTCTGTATAGAAATAGGAGGGAAAAAATATCGAATAAAAATTATTCAACTCTTTATAAATATTCAGATTCTCCTTCTTTAAAGAATAGATCAAATTGGAGAGGGGTTGGAAAAATCATTGGGGTGATTTTTTTCTTTCTTTTTTCTTTTATTTCCCTCTCATTTCTTCACTTTTTCTTTTCCTTTAGGATAGTTTTTTTGTTTCTCTCAAATGAATAAAACATATGCATTGTTTGTTTCTTTATTAATGAGGGATCAACATTAACTAGTAAATATAGCAAAACATGGAAACAAATGATTCAGCCCAATGAGATATGGAACAAAGAGACCAGACATCACGCGATAGTGTAACACCAGAAATATACAGCAGGTTTCGGACATGTTTGAGGTATAATAAAAGTAAAGTATATTTACTCAGGAATAAAATAAGCAGCTAACTTGGAATTAATACAACAATTAGGGTAAATTACTAAATTACCAATTCATGACCCAAGGTCATAATATAATAAGTTCATATGTCAAGTAGGATTTTGATAAATTGAATGATAGAGAATAAAGCGAAAGGAGGACCAAGAGTAATAAAGAAGAATATTAGAATAAAATAAGGAAGAAAATTGTGGAAGAGACAAGTGGCTTGAAGGAAAGGAGGAAGTTTCTACTTAGTGGAAAGTGAAATAAGGGATAAAAGATCAAATAAGGAGAAGACCCGAGAAATGTCTCATTTGGTCTTAGAGAGAGAGGAGAGAGCAAAAAAACGGAAGAAAAAGAAGAAGAGAGAAAAGAAAAGAAGAAAGAAAGAGGAAAAGGAAAGAGTCGCGAGGTATGGAGTAGCGATATTTGTATGAATACACATGTCTTGGGGTGTATGGAGCTCTGAATTTGAATATGGATACATGTCTTGGGTTTGGAAACTCTAATCTCATTTCTTGTTAGGATTAAAAGTTGAGAAAGAGCTCTGGGGATCCCTAGATATGTGTTTTAGGAAGATTACAGTTGCGGGTTGAACCAAAAGAAAATTCCCTATTTTGATCATATCTTGTTAAATAGGACCGTAGAACGAGTTTTAGATCAAGTAAAGGGGAATCTGGAGTAAGTCCTTCTGATAAATTGTAGCCATATCAATAGGAGCTTGATGTTGGAAGCTTTGATCTCTCAGGTACAGGACCTTTGTAGACTAAGTTATAGTCCTTTTTTTGAGGTCGGCCCAGCTAAAATCTGGTCGGGTCAGTTCTGTCAATTCGGGTCAACTAGCTGTACCTTAGAACGGGTTTTTGGGTTAGAAATAAAGAGAATTTGGTAGTAAGTCCTTCTGAGAAATTGTAGCCACGTCCGTGAACTTAATGTTACGCTTTTGAATTTCTCAATTCGGACCCCTGTAGACCATGTTATGGTCTTTTACTCCTGAATAGATCAAATGGTGAAGAGGTCGGCCCACGTAAAGGTCGATCAAATAGGGTCAACGAGACCTGCGTCTGCGAAACTCAACTTCGTCATGCAGAGCTCAACTCGTCATGTAGAGCTTAGCTCGTCCTGAAGAGCTCAGCTCGTCCTGTAGACTGAACTCGTCACTTCAATGCAGCTTGTCAGTTCAGGTCAGCTCGTCGGGATTTAACTACGTATGACCTCCAACTTCGAAAGGTCATAACTCCTTCGTCCGAACTCCGATTTGGGTGTTCTTGGACTCTATGGAAAGCCATTGGTCAAAGTACATTGATATGCCTAGGAGGGATGAAGATGTTTGACCAAGGTGATACACCAAGTTTACCGAGGTCAGCTCAGCTCGTCAGTTCAGGTCAGCTCGTCTAGGTTGACTATGCATGACCTCCAACTTCGGAAGGTCATATCTCCTTCGTCCGAACTCCAATTCGGGTGTTCTTAGACTCTATGGAAAGCCCATTGAGTCAAGAATACAGCCATACATAATATGATAAAAGTGGAACTCATATTAGGTCCAGAAATAAGGAAAAAAAATAGTAGCGAATATGAACCAGAACTAGCAACATAAGTAGATTTGATATGTAAAGGAATATAGAAGAAAAGAGAATAAAATGATAAGTTCGGAAACGTATAATTGTATGACCATAAGACCGAGAATATTGAATAATAAGACATATATAGTCGAGTGCTTGCACTCCGCTAGTGCTCTGGCACTTCTATCACGTGAGCGAGCACGTACATAAGGTGTAGTGCTTTGCTTGCATTATACGCTGACTCAGTGCTTGCACTCCACGCTGAATGTTCTACACTTCTGTGCATTAAGGTACGTCTACATTTCTATCGTCTTTGTACCTTGGTATATATTTATGCAGAGTCTCGTTCATTCCTTATCTCCGGTCCAAGCAAGCGAATATTTATACGTGTGTATCTGAATCGAGAAGATAAAAGGTAATAGTTTGGACATGAAGGGTACCTAAGAATTATTTAAGAAGAAGTCTAGGTTACGCACTCCTATGGGAGGCCGAGCAGTTTGATAAAACACAAGTAAACATTACAAGTATAGAAATGTATAGGTATATGTCGCAAAAGATATGATAGTATAATAAAGTACATGAAGATATAAGTTAATAAGATATAAGATGTTATTACTTGAGGAATGGAGCTTACTTGGTACCACGAATGATAAGCATATATGAATATAAGAATGAGTAAATCGCCATGATAAAACTATAGGAATATATGTATTATAAGAGAAATGATAGCCATATTATGAAGCTACGGATATGAGAGCAGAGATAGATTTAAAGAAATGATGGTATAGAATTGCATAATGTGATTTAAACCAAAACCCCAAGGAATAGGTTTGTTCTACTTACTCATATTCTTAGTTTCAAGTTTTGCATGATTGTTCTAAAAAGCATATTGAATTGATTTAGTGTTGATTTGAGAAAAGTGATTGTGAAATGTTTGCATATAAAAATTGCATGATTATTGAAAATAAACTATTTATACAAGCGTGCACATATTGTACTATATTTTTGCTATAAAGGATTTGAACGCCCTTAATGGGAATGTTAGCAGTTTATTTCGCATTAGGATGGATTGGTATACCAATAGGGTCAATAGTCTGCCCAGAACTATTGTATTGATGTGTCACTCGAATGACATTGTGGGACAGTATCAGTAGTGTTCACTATTTGATTATTTATAACCGGTGTTGATGACCCGAGCGGGGCCAGAATGCTTGTGTTATAAAACCATTTAATCTGGAAACCTGTGACCCGGCGAGGACGTCGCCGGTGTTTCACGATATCACAATATATCGAAGACGGTTAAGTGCGTTAAGGCATAAGCGAATTATTGGTGCATAACTGAATTGATACACTTTGTTGGTCGTTACCGGCCAGATTGAATTTGTGAGCATAATTGAATTGATTTGAGATCGCGAAATAATGATTATAGTGTATTTTAGGATGTTCAATGAATCATATGACTAATTGTATATAAAACAAGTATATGTATGTGTTATATTAATCATCCATAATGATTTAAGGTTTGGGTGTTAATTGCATAATAGGATCTCGGTACCATGCTTGTTTATGAGAATAGAGCACGAAACAAATGGTATATAGTATATATTAACTGAAAGAAATATATGTATAAAGAATATATTATGCATAATAGGATATGTAATATAGACATGATAGAAAATGCATATGTGCTAGGCTTGATAGAGATAAGTAAAAAATGACAAAGCAGCAGAAAAGCAGGTAAAAGTATAGATAGGAAATATGTTAAAGGCAGAGAGAACATGTGACATACGATAGGGAAGGAGTAAAAAAAGATGATAAGTAATTAAAAAGTTACATGAAATTGTATAGATATATGATATGCATATGTATAAAGCAGGAAGGCAGTCACCATTGGTGGTTGTAAGCTTATCATTCCCAGCTAGCGTAAAGCTTAGCACGGGTGTGTCCGTGTAGAGTGCGAGAAGCGAGAAGACAAAAGGATAAAGGGCGGGACATCCCATATCGGCGGAGAAGCGGGCCCATTTCGGAGATAGGTGCTCACCGCTGCTTGCGATCTCGATGGTTGTATTGAAAAATATATATATATATTGTACATGTATAAGTAAATGGGACTCAGTATATGTATATAGATGTTGAGGGACACCACTCTAGTGGTAGTCCTTTTATATATGAAAATGATTTTTGTTATTGAAATTGTTTGTATAATAGAATGCAGTTGACTCTGAAGAGCCCAGGTCGATAGGGTCCAGTAATGATGTCTCGTCTCACCGGACTCGGTTCGGATCCCATATTCGGGTCGGATCGGAGATAGGCGTCACAAATAGAGTTCATTTGTAACTATTTGGTTTTTAACAATTTTGTTCTTAAGATAGAAAACACAAAAACTAAATCGACAATAAAATATATATCTTGAGTGTTTGGTTTCTCTTGCACTAAAGCAGTTTTGAAAACAGAGGACATCAAATGTTATCTAAAATTGATGTATTCTAAATTTAGGGTTTGTTTTTGGTTTCTATTTTGCGTTTTTGATGTGTAACACCATTATGATGTTTAGAAAATTATTCTTGTTATCTGAATTTAGTGTTTTTTGTATTCATTATTTTGAGTCATGTATTTTCATTAAAAAATGCTCATAGAATTACATTTCTATAATTCTTTAAATTTATGTCATTGTATAAATGCAATTAGAAGTAGTATATTTTGAGTTGCTACCCCATGAAGAATGCTCATGAAAACCACGAATTTTAAAGGCGATTTCACAAAAGACAGTATACTTGGAAGAATTATCACGAGGACACTAAGAATTTGTAGTTTGATTAGTAGTTAGTATATTATTTGGTACGTTGACATGTATTACTATTTTATTATCACGTGTACTATTGATTTATAATTAATGAAAAAATATAGTGGTTGACTTTTTAATGACATCTATTAATTTAATTCTTGATAGAACTTTATGATTACATATAATTGAAATCTTTTGCCATAATAAGGTTGATCATTAATAAAGCGCTAAAACACCTGCGTCCCGGTAAACCTAGATAAATTAGATTGGGGACGGAAAAATCCGTCTCGATCAGATCTCGATCGAAGGCGAGTCAATTATCTCGATCGAGAGGCAGATGGTGAGTCTACGATGGGGCGAATCAAACGATCTCTGATCGACCCGAATTCAGTCGGTCTCGATCGAGAGGCGAATTCAGTCGGTCTCCCGATGAAGGCGGAGTCCATCGGTCTCGATGGGGCAGAATCAGTCGGTCTCTAATTAGAAACGGAATTGAACAGGACGAGTGATCTGGTTTAAGATCGAAATTCCGTCTCTAATCGTCCGAGATTAGTTTCGAGACGGATTTGAGGCCGGGTAATGATCTCTAATTTTGATTTTTCTTATAATGGTGGATCTAAGCCGTCTGGCAATTTCTAAAAGCTGTCTGGCGCTTTCTTAATGCCAAACTTAGGCTTCAGCCGTCGAGACACTTCATATCTGGAGACCAGGCTAAGTCGTCTCGCACTTTCATAAGACCAGACTTTTGGCTCATGTCAAGCCTTCATGTCTCAAACTTAGGCCTGTGCGATGCGGCACTTCAGACTGAACTTAGCTCTGGCCAGTGGAACTTTCTTAATGCGGACTTGTGGCTTTCTATCTTGATCTAGCAATTTCTAAAAGCCGTCTTGTGGCTTTCTTGTCCGGACAACTGGCAAATCTGACACTTCCTTAATGCCCCGGACTTAGGCTAAGCCGTCAGCACTTCCCTTAATGCCAAACTTCGGGCTCTAAACCGTCGGCACTTTCTTAATGCCGGACTTAGGCTGGGCCGTCGGCATATCCTTAATGCGGGACTTCCTAGCCAGTCGTTTGGCACTTGCTTAATGCCAGACTTTCGGCTCTAAGTCGTCTGGCACTTTCTTAATGCCAGACTTCTAGCTCTAAGCCATCTGACACTTGCTTAATGCCAGACTTAGGCTCTGGCCGTCTGGCATCATAATGCCAAACTTGATTTCTAAGCCATGCGGCACTTTCTTAATGCCGGACTTCGACACTACAGCGGTCGCACTTTCTTAATGCCGGACTTAGGCTCTGGCGTGCGGCACTTCCTTAATGCCAGATTTCTAGCTCCAAGCCGTCTGGCACTTCCTTAATGCCAAACTTCCGGCTCTAAGTCGTCTAACACTTGCTTAATGCCAGACTTCCGGCTCTACTTCTGGCTCCAAGCCGTCTGGCTCTTTCTTAATGCCAGACTTCCGACTCCAAGCCGTCTGGCACTTCCTTAATGCCAGACTTCTGGCTCCAAGCCGTCTGGCACTTTCTTAATGCCAAACTTCTGGCTCTAAGCCGTCTGGCACTTTCTAATGACAGACTTCTCACTCTAAGCCGTCTGACACTTTCAAAAGACCAGACTGTGGCTCTAAGGCTATTGGCACTTTTTAAGGCCAGACTTTAGGCTCACAGCCGGCGGCGCATGTTCGCTCTGTGTGCTCTCAACTTGTGTCTTCCTCTTCACCAGGGCGCCTTTGAAGTCTTGTTCCTTAAAGTATTGTCAGGCGAATGACCTTCAAAGCCCCCTTCGATCTCGGCAGGCTCTCGGCCAGGCCCCATGAGAAGAGCTACCGAGATTGGCTTTAAAGATTAGCAAGAAAGCAAGAACAAAATGTTCACCCCCAACGACCTCTCCTGGTAACGACGTGGTACGACGGGGGCTATGTAAGGAAAGGGGTTGGAGCCTAACTCCTGTGAGTTCTTCACAAACAAGAGGAGCTCGCTGCGGCTCCCTCTCAGTGATCTCGAGCCATCAATTGATGTTGAGAAACATGTGGTTCACACATGCTTTATATCCAAACACATGTTCAATGCATGCATTAATTCTCCCAGTCCCTTCAACTTTCTCCACTCAAGGTTTAAACGTTTATTTTTCCACCGAAAAATTCGGGGCATCAGGTACCATGGTTTTTTAAAGCCCAGACTCCACTGTCAATAGGCCCCACGCCGTAAGCCCACACTCCACTCATGTAATAAAATGCAACAATGTAAAATAACAAAAAAGCCCGCCCCTGCCTGGCCATGAAGTGGCCTAAGGCCCACTATATTAAAAACTACTAGAACCCACCGCACGATGCATTTGCAGTCCCTTTCCGATCCCAGCCCCAAATTAATTATCTCAATCGCAAGATATGGGAAATTTGTTAAGTAAAAATACACAGCGTAGATATTTATCCAAGGAATTTCCTAATTTATAAATCCTTATTTGGAAGGTAATCCTGATAAGGAAATGCATATTATCCCTTAAAAGGATAATCCTTGATAAGGAAAAACAGATATCCTATAAAAAGGATAATCCTTAATAAGGAAAACATATCTTATCCAAGTAAAAGGATAACTTTAATAAGGAAAATAGATATTATTCCTAAAATAAGAACGGAGATTTGGGAACCGAACCCTATAAATTGGGAAGATCCCCACAAAAAAAGGTATGCAATTCCAACTATCTCAACCTCCTTCTTCTTCCTCTCCAGATTGCTGACTTAATCATCGGAGAGGCGCCACCCACCGGCCATTTAATCGCCCTTTGTGTTCACATTAAAACAGCCATGCCTCGTAGATTTAGACAAAAACTGCAACAAATAATACTAAACATTTATATTATTCTAAAATGCCTTCCAAGCAATAAACCCGGGTTTGACCGAGGATAAAAATATCAATAATGTGACACCCCAAAACCTGGGGGTCTCGTTGACAACCCGTCAACCTTCGAAATTCCTGTGGATTTCGGATGACCAGATACCACACTGTTGTGTCCCATTTATCGGGATCCATATTTTCACAAAAATCGGGTAGAGTCTCCTTTGTTTGGGGAGGTCCCAGCATACAATATGTACAACAATAGTGATAGTGCCTAAAAAATCAGCCCATAAACCTAGAACACAGGCCTAGGGAAAGAACCCTAAAACGGGATGGCATCCTCCGTGGGGCCAGCTGAAGAGCTCCACGTGAGGACTCGGCCCATGATAACGTCCTAGTCACTCTCAAGGAGAAAGCCCAGGGCCGAAACTAAGCCCAACAGACCGGACGGGTGGCGAGGATAATCCACTGTCCACTAGTGGAGCCGCAAGAAAGGAAAGCACCCTACCTTCATGATCTGATATCTACTCATTAAGGGAAGAAAGATCTCCCACGATTACGGCTCTCTAATTATCCTCTGATATCCAGTTAGCGATAAGAAAGAGAAGATCCCCCACCCAATTGGGAAGATGTCGTATCACCATCTAACAAGGAAAGTCATCATGATCATCCACTATAAATACCGAGCAATCCCACCAAAGAAAGGTACACAGTCATAACACCATCAATAGTTGAATTCTTTACTTTTCATAAGGAAGGAACTGACTTAGGCATCGGAGAGGCGGCTCAGCACACTCCCGTCGGATCACCCTTTCAGTGCAGGTTGCAGGTTGTGCGATGATCTGGCCTAGCGACCCTAAGACGCTCCTGCCTAATATCGATAGAAAAAGCACCATCAAGTATAATCATAACTCATCCAAGGTCTCAACAAAGTAGTAATGACCACACAGAGTCCATTTGTCCATATCCTCAATATACAACTATATCACAATAATTCATAAGAGTTTATTACAACATTCTTATACATAACATATATTAAAACTAGCTTGTTCTAATATAGTTTACTCGGCACCACCTCAATATGTCCCTTTACCAAGACCCATTCATTTATATTTAAATAGAAAATATGAAAATGAAACAGTTAATTACAGTCCATAAAAGTCCGATCAAGGCCCTCTTACCATAATTACATATCCGACTATTTATACAATAGTCCAAAAGAATTTAATTACAATTCTTTTTACATAAAATACTTTTTACAAAAGTATTGTCAAGGCCATGCCGAATCTTTCTTCACAATCACGCCTCGTCGTAGCGCTTCCTATAAACCCATGTACCCGAAAAGGGGGTCCCTCACCTGTGGGTGATCAATGTCTAAGAGAGAAATATCTCTACAGTACTCCCCCACCTAAGTGCACATGCAATGGCACACCACACATTCAAGTAAAAACATGCACGTTCCTACTCAAATGTCTATATGTCATGGATGAGAATGTAACTCACCCTATCCCATATCCCGAGTCCTCATCGACTTCCTCACACATGCATATGTCAAATGAAAAACTGCTATCAGCCACCCAATGACCTTTTATCCAAAACAAAAGGCTTTTTATTTTTATAAATCAAATCCTTTGGACAACCTCCGATAACCGCTTCATTCAAAGCCCTTGGACAGTCTCCGACCCTGGACAATCTCCGACCCTGCACAATCTCCGAATCCTGGACAATCTTCGACCTTGGATAGTCTCCGATAACAGCTTTATTTTAAAGCTATGAACAGTCTCCAATAACATCTTTATTCACAAGTTATGGATAGTCTCCGATAATCGCTTTATTTCAAAAGCACTGGACAATCTCCGATAACCTCAAAACCGTGCAACTCATTTGACGTCGCTAGACGCCCCAAACCTCGGGGTCCGTTTGATCACCAACCCACGAATACTCTGCGGACCGGTTAAACCGACACTATTCTACCTAAAATCGGCAAAGTCTCCTTTATACGGGGAGCTCTATCCAAATACAAAACCTATCCCAAACAGTTCAATATGGCCACACAGGGTCCACATACAATTAAAATGAATAAAAATGGTCACTTGTGCCCCTGTATCAACACTCATCAAACATATATCCAACTATATTCCAATAGTCCAAGAGTTACTTCATTACTCTTAATACAAATACATATTAAAATCTACAATTCTAATACATATTAAACCAAAAACCATCAAAGCCACAACCCAGCTTTCTTCAAAATCGGCCTCTAAAATGAGTCGTCTTCTCGAACGCTCCCTGTACCTGAAAAAATATTCCCTCGACAGGGTGAGCTATCGCCCAGTAGTGGTATCACCCTAAATGGGTTACTCCCCACCTAACTGTATATGCAATGATCTAATATAAACACACACTCAAGTAAATACGTGATCCTACTTGAATGTCTACATGCCATCCCCATGTCTCGAGTCCTCACCGACTCCCTCACACTTGCCTAAGCCATGTATGAGAAAACACCATTTTCAAACAAAACTGTTCCCGAAAAATAAACCACCGAATGTCGGTAAAATATGGGACTACCCGAGGCGGCATCGTGCTCGAGAACTTCCCGAACAATCATGGTCCTCATCCAAATGATCTATTGACCGGCCTTCCAACCCCATTCTCCGAAAAATCATCCCGTGAAATTCCTTTCGCAAATCCATGTTCAAGCCGTAAAATTCATGTCATGCACTCCACACCTAATTTCTAGGTTACCCTATAGTATATGAAAATGTATTACGCCTTTCAATCATTTTATACCAATATACATAATATGCATATATATTCAATTTTACAATCACACGACATGTAATCTCAACAATTTCAACCATCACTCCAAATTAGCCTATTATCTGGAAATAATCACAATCTCATTCCAATACGCCTACACACACAATTATATTCAGATAATTGTGACATCAGCGTTAACACCTCAAGCATTAACCCATATTAATTTCTTTGATCAACCAACTCCCCAAATTAGCTCACTGGAGCAATTGCATAACATCATCTCCATCGGCTCATGCACACAATTATATTTTTATATAATTATGTCATCGTGAGCACACATTGTGAATCATGCATTAACCTATCTATTTCCACACAACTCAAGCCATTCATTTCAACAATTCAAGCACACAACACAAGGACGTTTTTGGTCCAATTCACACAAAAATATTCACGTACTATTCACGTCACTTTCACATCACTATTCATGTCACTATTCACGTGAACAAGAAAACCCCTGCCACTGCTCACCCACCATTGCTCCAACACTACCCACTCTTGTGAACCCTCGAATCCCATGGCCATTCCCTACTCATCCATACCAAAGCACAATTTATGGCATAAATTATACCATTAGGCACCCAAACAATCCATGGACAGTCACGGACTGTCCAATTGGTTTTCAAAATTTTTCCCACTTCGGTCCTAAGTTTTGGGACCGATCAAACGGCCGTTCAAGGTCTCAAACCAACCGAATCATCAACAAAACACTTAAATTGAAAATAAACCAAGTAGGATAAAACCCCTACCTCACGGAGTTTGTCGAAACTCCTTAAAACCGGAGTCCACGCTGCGTAGGGCCTCTGGCTGCGCGTAGAACGACTTTTCTTGTCTCGAAGGGATCCCGACTGGCTGATAATCACAATTCTAGATAAGTGGCTCTCTCTCTAGAATTCGGGTTTCAAAGACCCCCACGCATCCCTTCACGCTTTGGTCGCTTTGTCAGTCTCGCTTTTGGTGTTTTGAAAGAGATGAACACTATTCCATGATTTGTCCTATCTCACTTAAAATTTCCAAAATGACATCTATGTCCCTTCCTTCCACTATTTTAACATTTGACACAATCTCTATCGTCCGTTCCCATCATTTCTCTACTCATGCAACTTATGTCACATGAGTATGTTATGGGCGTGACTTTGTCACATCAAATATCATTTATTTCCAAGACCCGATACTCTAAGTGCCTCGAAAAACATGTAAATCTGACCTGCCTCGATTTCAACAATTCGACGTGTTATTAGATTTCATGAGATGATTCCAATCTAAGAAACTGCTTCACATCCGAGATCTAGAAAAAATTTGATTTTCACCGAAATTACTATTTTGTCTCTTTCGTAAAATTGGAATTCTTCTCAGTCTTATAGTCGTAAAATCCATAGCCAATGGTATTCACCATCAACACCAACACGTTAATGGTCTTACCATGCACTCACTCCCATGTCATGAGATGTACTAGAGCATAATGCAATGCAATCATGTCATTGTCTATTCATACCATGCTGCATATAAAATGAGTATTGTATGGGCATACCTACTCATACATAATTATTCATGCATCATTTGGACATTTATATTGACAAGCATACAAATTCCAAATAAATCATATAATACATGCCAACATATTAATACACGCATACATTGGCATCACAAGTCACTACCACTCGGGTAACGACATCCATCAACCTTTAGGGCGAATTGTGACAAGACATGTCCACAACTAGCCTACAATAAGCCATGTAATGGCCTCATTCATACACACACATCACAAGCCAAACCATTTAAACACACAATTTGACTTCCACACAATTTCAACCAAGTATATCACTCAATTCAAGCAATGATATACTACAATGGTGGCAAAAATCTGGACACAATCATTAAACAACCTAAGGTATAGCAGTCCCGGAAAACAGACCATAACTTGAGTTATAGAGGTCCGATTTGGGTGATTCAAAAGCCTAACAACAAGTTCTCAGATAGAGCTACAGGTTTTTTGAAGGATGCTAGTCCAGATTCTCACTTTTTCCTAGTCGAAAATCAGTCCCAAACCTGACAAAAGAGGTTCGGCCAAACAGAGCAAATTTGGAATAGCCTCGGGAACGGACCATAACTTGAGTTCTAGAAGTCTGATTTGGGTGATTCAAAAGCCTAACATCAAGTTATCAGTTAGGGCTAAAATTTCCTTGAAGGATACTAGTCCAAAATCTCCCTTTTCTAATCGAAAATCAGCCCCAAAAACTTGACATCATATAGAGTCAAAACATGACATTATTCCTATAACCCGTTAATTTGCTAAACAGCCCCTTATGGCATTAAAACTCAACAAACAACCCCTAGAATAGAAAATAAACCAAAGTAGGAAGAATCCCTACCTCTTAGAGTATAGAAGAAAATCTAGGAAGTCCTGTGAACACTTCCTAAACCCGAACCTTTGATTTCCTGAACTCCTCGATTGAATCTTCGGCGAAATCCCGTGATTTCGGTACCCACGCGTAGCTCTCGTCGAATAGATGAACTTCCGCTCTGCCCGACATGAATCTAACCATTTTAAATTCCGGATCGTTAGTAGAAGGAAGAGCTCTCTTCTCTCTTTCACGCTCTTCCGTTTCCTTTTTTGTTTTGTTTTTTTTTTCCTTTCTTTTTCCTTTCCTCTTTTCTTTTATTTTCCTTTGTTAAGTTTGATATGTGGCCCTCATGACGCCACGTGTCCACTTCGGTCCAGAGTTCGTTTCTATCCCAAAACCATTTATTTCTTTTCAGTTCAATTCATTTTAATTGAACTTGGCCCAAACCATTTCCTAACTTCCGAAATTTTCGTAAAAATTTCGTCCTTAGAGTCACTGACTCCACCACTCATAAAATTCATAAAAATTCAGACTGTATTAAAATTCGATAAAACTTTTTCGGGAAACTAAATTTCACGAGACAAGTCCAACGACATAATTTGTTTCCTCATCCGAGATCTAGAAAATTTTACAGGCTCCTTGAACTATTTTGATAATTTTAATATTTTTCCATTTTCTAAAAAATTAGATTTTTTTTTTCGGGTTTCACAAGTAATATAAATTTGATGAAAATATTTGAAAATGTTTGAAGTTGCTCATATAATGTTTACCTTTTAAAAAATTATCATTGAATTAAAATAATAGTAATATTAAAATTCAAATATGTATTATTGGAACTTAAAAAATTTTCGCTCAAAATATATATTATTAAAATTTATCTATTAAAACACTATTATTTTTTGAGAAAAAATATATTATTATAAGTTTTATTTAAAATAAGATAATATTTATCTTTAAAAAGTATCATTGAATATTAAAATGTGTGTATATATATATATATATATATATAGTTATATATATATATATATATATATATATATATATATATATATATATATATATATATATATTGTGACGTCCCAAACTCCGGGTGTCCTCACACTCACCACAACCCGCGAGGGTCTATACGTCTCGTACTACGAGACCCATACCTAAGTAAAAATTGCCGCTTGGTCCCCTGCATCAATACTCATCAAACATATACCCAACTATATTCCAATAGTCCAAGAGTTATTTTATTACTCCTAATACAAATACATATTAAAATCTACAATTCTAATACATATTATCCAAAAAAATCAAAGTCACAACCCGGCTTTTTTCAAAATCGGCCTCTAAGATGAGTCGTCTCCTCGTACGCTCCCTGTACCTGAAATAATATATTCCTTCGACAGAGTGAGCTAATGCCCAGTAGTAGAATCACCCTAAATGGGTTACTCCACACCTAAGTGCATATGCAATGATCCTATGTAAACACACATTCAAGCAAATTCGTGATCCTACTTGAATGTCTAAATGACCAACCCATGTCCCGAGTCCTCACCGACTCCCTCACACTTGCCTAAGTCATGTATGAGAAAAACATTGTTTCAAAACAAAACTTATTGTTTTTGAAAATACACTACCGAAGTGTTTTTAAAAAATATAGGACTACTCCTCTCGAGGCTTAATGTGTCGAGAACCTTCCAAACAATACACTGCCCTCCGACGTGTAATTGTAGGACCATTTCCCAACACCATTCTACGAAAAATCATCCTTGAAATTCCTTTCGCAACCATGTTCGCTTTTCAATTTTTCATGTCATGCGATAATAATTCCACTTCTAGGTTATCTTGCAAGTATATGAAATGCATTATGTCATTTCAACAAAAATTATACAACACATGCTAATATATAAAACATGATATACACTAACATGATTAATCCACACAAACATGTTATGCAACTTCACAATCCATTACATCAACAATTAGCTCACATGGGCTAATTAACAAACACGAGCAATTCTATTTGAACACTCCACCCGAACACATTTTCTCACAAAAATATTTCTCGTGGAACACTATTCACGTGAATGTTGAAACCTCTGACACCGCTCACGGCCAATCATCCAACACGGCCCACAGCTTGTGGGAACCCGAAATCCATGGTCATTTACGCCTTATATACCACAATACAATTTATAGCACAAATTATACCATGAACAACCCAAACAGTCCGTGGACAATCACGGACTGTCCAAATGGGTTTCTAAAACTTCCACACCTTGCTCCAAGATTCGGGACCGATCAAACAAATTGCTCAAGGCCTCAAACCAACCAAATCATCCACAAAAAACACTTAAACAAAGTGTAACTCAAGTAGGATAAAACCCCTACCTCACGGAGTTTGTCAAAACTCCAAGAAACCGGTACCTACGTGTTGCCCTCGCCGCGTAGAATGACTTTCCTTCTTGCTCTGAAGGAATCCGACGGTCGGATTATCCAGAAATCTAGAGAGAAGGCACTCCCTCTCTCACTAAAAACTAAAAAATCCAGCCACTGTGACGTTTTCCTCCTCCTGCACGTTTTTTCTCCTTCTCAAATGGAGAAGACAACTATTCATTTTTGTCCTATTATCATTTAACAATTCAATTAATTCCATTTCAGGTCCCTTTCTTGATTTTGACATGCTATGACGATCTCTGACCATCCATTTTATCATCTCTTACTCCACGCAACATGCCGCTGGGCTGGCATTTGAAGACATTATGTGTGACTTTTGTCACCTCAAAGTCACCTCACATGTCGCTTTACGCACCACTGGACAGCCAAAACGCGCAAATTTCGACTGCCCTCGACCACAAAATTCGACGTGGTAGCTAGATTTCGCGAGACGATTCAACTGGAACTGCTTTCACATCCAAGATCTAGAAAAATTTCTGATTTTTACCAAAAATTACGATTTTGCTTTTTTCATAAAATTGGAATGTTCTGGGTTCTCATATATATATATTTAAATTCCTAAATTTAGATTTAGTATAAAAATCTATGTCTTAAAAAACCGTTCCTAAAAAATCTAATTGAAAAACTAATTATTCCCAAAAAAATTCCTTAAAAAACTAATTATTCCTGTAAATGTGGATCGTAAATCCTTGAGTATGATCCAAAATCAAAGGTGGTAGGCACGATTTTTTCAAATAAAAAATTGACATCTTCCCGATATATCCACCGATATTTTTCCGATTTTTTCATCCTTGCAGCTAACTACGACTCCAACAAAGGCATAGGCTTTTATTTATATTTTCCAGTTATCAAACTAAAATTATTTTTTATGTCTTACTTTTTAAAGTAATATTGTTTTAGTTCTTATAGTAATAGCAAACATTTATATTATTCTAAAATGATTGCTAACATTAACTTTTATTTCAAAAAAATGATATTCTAACTAAAACTATTTTGATAAATGAGAAAAAATTAATTGATCGCAATAAAAGCTTATGCGTCTGCCGGGTCTATTGCTTGGAATGCAATTATCCTAACGGCTGGAATACAAACGCTTGAATGTAAATTAATCTGCATTTTAGAATAATATAGATATTTGCTATTACTTTAATAACTAAAACAATAAGAGTATATTCAATTAGGAAGAAAATAATAAATGTAAAACAAAAACAATCAAATTTCGAAAGAAAAATTAATAGCAAGATTTCGAGTGAGGAAAAACTATTCTCAGAATTCATCCAAATTCAACCATATAGATATTGTCCGTCTGGGACCAAGGGTCCTCACGCTTTAAAAATGCTTCTATTGTAGCCAAATGAGCTAATACTTACATACAGTCCGACACTACCCCCGTCATTGGAATCAAATGCGTAAACTTTCAAAGGATATATGGTCAAAGGAGTGAGGATCTTATCACGAGGCCCATTCGGATAAAGAGGATGCTAGGCCCAAAAGGGTAACAAAAAAACCAACATACCTTAAGGATTATGTGTAAGGAGAGGATGGGATATTTGGGAGTGGGCCCTATAAATTCAGGATAGGTGCGGTTGGGTAATAGGCAGTGAATTGTGGGTGTCTCTAACTGTGTTTGTTGGGGAGAATATATTGTGGTGGAATTGTTGTTTTTGGCAGACTGAGATATGGGAAAGAAATAGAAGTTTCTGAATATTTTCCTCCTCGTCTTCATTCTTCCTTCCTTCAATTCTTCTACTCTATCTTTTCTATTCTATTACAATTTTCCATGCTTATTTTAGTTTAAATTCGAGAGTAAACATCATCAAAGAGTCTTCCGCTTTGGGTTGAGTTCATTTTGTGTACTCAAACGATCTGGTGCTTCATCAATCTCTATCACAATGGAATTCCAAAATGCTGAGCAAGAATTTCAACAAGAATCGACTCGCCAACCAAACAATCCAACGCCTAAATGTCCGATCATTCACTGCTACACAATGCTCCAACAACACATGATGTTCGTGAAAGCGAAATTGGCAAATCTCCGGGCTGAGTGGCGCATGCACGACACCGCTCGCGTGAAGGCCTCGAGCCCTTCTCGCTCGCCCTCGCACCCCGATCATGCGGTGGTGGTAAATCGCTTCCAAAACTGTGCTTTTAAAACTTTCAAGCTCGAGGTTCCCCGTTTTGATGGATCTGACCCAAATGGGTGGTTGTTCCGCATCGAGGCTTTCTTTGATTACCACGGCACCCCGGACGATTTACGTCTTCAAATAGTTTCTTTCCATTTGGAAGGGCGTGCAGCAGCTTGGTTCCAATGGGCTTCTCGTAATAACCTCTTATCATCCCTCGGGTCGGTTTGTTACTACGGTGCGCCACTCAGCCAGCCCCGCCAGATTTGAGGATTTGAAGGGAATCTCTCAAAACTCACTCTCCAAATGGGTCAACGATTTCCAGCCGCTTGAGATCTCATGAACAAAGTAACCGGAATTTCGAGCCTCCTCATAGTTTTTCATCACCATTGAAACCAAAGAATACGCCGTGAGTTACTCTTCAATCGACCTTCGTCTCTAATGGAGGCTTTTGCTCTAGCTCAAGCGTATGAGGCACGCAAGGAGGATGGTTGGACCTCTGGGTTTTTTGGCCTCGCAGATCTCAACCCAGTCCAGCCCATCCTACAAACCCAGTCCCGCTTACTTCCATTCTCCCAACGGCCTTTCTTTTCATCTACCGACAAACCCCCGATCCAAAGCATACAGATAGCCTCTCAACCCTAAATTCCCCAGCTTCAATCCTTCAAATTACCACCATTGCTACCTACACCCTCCCTGCCCATTCGCCGACTGTCACCATCGGAGCTGCGTGAAAAAAGGGAGAATGGTCTGTGTTATAATTGTGACCAAAAATACACGCAAATTTCACCCGCAGCCGTGGAGTCAGTCCGCTTTATTAAACCGACGACGACGACGAACAACTCATAGAAGGTGACCTGACCGACTCTCATCCGGATGAGGACATTCCTGGTGACATATCTAGTCTCAATGCCCTCATGGGTCATCCGTGATGCCCCGCCTACTGAAGGAGTTTTGGCGCATCATCGATTCCATGTTTCATTGACAAAGGGAAAGACACACAACTTCATCAAACCAACCATCGTTGAGCAATTGCAAGTACCAATGAGTGGACTCCACGCTTTCGGTATTTATTGGAAATGGGACTCTTGCTTTGTACTAACGCTGCTCTTCTGCTCCGATCATTTCCACAAGGTTATAAATTCACCATCGACCTCTGCTCTTCCCATTGGAAGGACCGTACGTAGTTTTGGGAATTCAAAGGGTTACAATCATCAGTCGTGTTTCATGATTATTTAGCTTCAACAATGGAATTTTGGCAGATGGAACTAAGGTGGTGCTTACCGACCGATAGCACTCAATCCCCGCCCCATTTCCTCCATCTCTTTCAAACATTGATTCATAGTAAGCAAATTGAAGGCCTCTACGAGTTGCAAGCTTATTCATCTTCACAGAGTAATTCTGTTTTGGCTATCGATCCTTTTCCGTCTGATGCCGCCGATGTTATTACAATCGCTCGTATGGCTCAGATTTCGCCACCTATCGCCTCCCTCCCATAGTCTCAATGATCACCATTTATTTGGAGCCCAACACCCAAAGCCATCAATGTTCGCCTTATCTGCATCCTCATTTTCAAAAAATGATTCGGGGAATCGTTCAGAAATGTTGCCTGGCGATTGCCGAAAGACCGGGCCCTTTCTCTTCCTGGCCCTACTTATCAAAAGAAGGATGGTTCTGCAATTTCAGGACTATCGTGCCTGAATGCATAATCAAGGACAAATGTCCCATACCAACAATTGATGAACTCTTGGATGAACCGGGTGGCTTTAAATTTTCAAAGAAGCTGACTTAAGGGCAGGATACGGGCCCGGTTTATTCTCTGACACACATAAGACAAAGATTCGCACTCATGATGGCCATATTTTGAATTTCTCACATGCCGCTTGGTCTTACCAATGCTCCATCAACGCTTCAAGCAACTATGAATAGGCTTTTTCTCGGCTTTTTCTTCAAATTCGCCATTGTTTTTTTATGATATACTTGTTTATAGCTCTTCCGTCGCTGGACCATATTGGTCACTTAGAATCGCTGGATACATTATCCTCTAACCATTTCTATGTAAAAGCTCTAAATGCTTCTTTGCCGTAATAAATCGAAAGTACTGGGGTCATATTGTGACTCCGGCAGCCGGTACAAGCAAACTTAAATTGGAAGCTATGACACGCATGCCATCTAATCCTCAAACAACTACGCTGGATTTCTGGCCTCACGGTTACACCCTGTCATTAGTCAGCTCCATCGCCGCCCCACTCACTAATCTCTTACTGCCATGTTATGGGGCCCAAAAAATAACTTGCTTTTTGCTAAATTGAAAGAAGCTATGACCATGCCCCGCCTTTACGCCTTCCGCACTTCACTGATTTTGCGGATGTAAACGCACGCCCAATTATGGCATTGGTGCAAGGCTCATGCAGACAACCATCCAATTCTTTTTCAAAGAAAAATTGGTCCTAAGTCGCGTGCTTCTTCTACCTACATTAGGAGTTACATGCTATCACTAAGGCGAATGTGAATGGCGGTAATATTTATCAGATTTTTCATTATCCCATTGCATCATAAAAGCATTAAAGAGCTGTTTTAACAGTGATTCAAACTCCTCGAATGTGTGTATGTCTCTGAAATTACTCTGGCCACCACTCGCATTGAGTACAAGCAAGGGATTTCTAATAGAGTCGCTAACGCTTTATCCCGTTTCTCAAACACTAGACCAACACTAAGATCAACTCCCGAACTGTGACTCATGGTGCAGCTCTCACATATTTGCATTTCGCTCCACTATTTGACTTGGTTTCGTATTGAGTTCAAACATTACTAATGGACCTTTACTTTTACATCTACATGAATACTTCAACAAGGCAATTAACTCCCCCTTATTCTAGCCGCCAGGCATTCAGATTTTAGTGGTCGCTGAGCCTCGCATTTACTTCACCATTAATCGCTTCTCTTGTTGCAAGAATTTCTATGACACCCAAGTGGTGGCACGCGATCAAACGGACATTGGTCTGACAAGTGTACCAATTTTTTCGCCCTGAACGCGACAACAGAATCAACTATATAGTCTAATGCACCAGTCGGTCAAAGAATTAACCGCCATTACGCTCGCCGGGTTTATTTATAACCCTTCCTATTCCGTAGGTCGTTGGGATGATATTACAATGGATTTCATCACTGCCCTACTAGTTTCTCGAGGGATGACTACTATTCGGCCGAAGGATCGCCTTTCCAAATATATCCATCTTCAAAGGCCCCGCTACCACTTCATGCCACATAGCTTGGAAGATTAGAGATTATCGCAACACCACGGTTTTCAAATCAATCGCTTTCATATCGTGATCCGGCCTTGTTAACACTTGAGGCGCTTATTCAACTCAAAGAATACTAAATTATCCATGAGTAGTTCTTATCATTCGCAAACGGATGGACAAACAGAGGTGGTTAATCGAGGGCTTGAACAATATCTTCGAGCTTTTTTCCAAGACAACCCCAAAACTTGGTTGTTTTTTCTATGTTGGGCTAAATTCCATTACAATAGCAGCTTCATAGCAAAGAAGATGTCCCCGTAATCAAAATGGGCGCACACACCTCCCCGCCATTCCTACTATACTAGAACCTTCTTCGCCCTGGTTCAAACCGCTGATGACATTCCCACACAACGCGACCACTGCTCCAAACCCCGAAGCGCGAATCCTGCGGTGAAGCACAAAATAAACAAGCATTTAATTTGCAAAGCCAATGCACATCGTCGAGACTTCGAAGTCTTCAAGCAGGATTCGTCTTATTACGCTTACAGCCATACCACCACCCATCATTACCGTCATTATAGCTATAAATTGCAACGATTTTATGGGCCCTTCTCGTCAGTGACTCGCATTGGCAGAAGGCACTCGACTCTGGCCACGGAAGTAAATGTGATTCATCCAGTTTTTCACATTTCGGTGTTGAAAATTTTCGTGTGCCTATTCCCTCCTCATCAATCGCCTCCCTGTCAGGATAATCATCCATTGATCTTCCGCTTTGCTATATGTGCTCCGGGCCTATTCGTGTAATGGTCAAACAAATAAGCAAATATTGCGCAATGGACTCGGATGTCCTCCGAAGATGCCGCATGGAAGATTTTACCGAGTTTGCAAACTCTACCCATCCTACCACCTTGAGGACAAGGTCAATTCGGGCCGTGGTAGAAATGATACACTACCCCTGTCATTGGAATCAAATGCAAAAATCTCAAAGGAGGGAAAAGTGGCTGAAAGGAGTGAGGATCTTATTGTCGAGGCCCATTCGGATAAAGAGGATGCTAGCCCGTGCGGTAACAAAAACCAACATACCTTAAGGATTATGTGTAAGAGAGAATGGGATATTTGGGAAAGGCCCTATACATTCGTGATAGGTGCGGTTGGGTAATAGGCAAAGGAATTGTAAGTGCCTAACTGTGTTTGTTTGGGAGAATATATCGCGGTGGAATCGTTGTTTTCGCGCACGAGATACGGAAAGAAATATAAGTTTCTCGAATATTTTCCTCCTCATCTTCATTCTTCCTTCCTTCAATTCTTCTACCGTTTCTTTTCTATTCTATTACAATTTTTCCTGTTTGTTTGTTTAAATTCGAGTAAACACTCACTCAAAGAGTGCCTCTGTTTGGGTTGAGTTCATTTTGCAGGTACCCAAACGTATCAGTGTCTCTCATATCCGATGTAGGATGTGACAAACACCCCCTCCATGCAGACACAATGTCCTCATTGTGTGGAAGGGGTCCTCACTGCTTTAAAACGCGTCTACTAGGTTGAGAGGAGTCCAAACTTATATAATGCTAAAAAGTTTATCCCCTATCCGATGTGGGATGTGACATATTCAATGTAAAACAATCAAAGAAAAACATTCATCCTCCAATTATCTTAGTATCAAATATACTTGAATGAAATTTTTATTATAATATCTTTAACTAACAATTTTCTTCTTATGAAATTTTATAGATACTGATAGGGTTTGAAAAATAAGGCTCGCAAGCCCACACACCAGGCCCAAGAAAGAGGCCAGCCCAGCGAAGCACGAAGGCCCGCTAGTCAAACCCAAAGGAGGAGCTGGCCCAATGAGGCACTCAGGCCTTTCTAAACTAAATCCTACTTTTAAATGTAGAATGAAGAAAGGTCCATTCCAATACCTAAAGGCCAATTATGGTAAGTCTCCCAAAGGGATGGGAAACAGAATAAACCCCAATAATATATTATTCTGAAAATCCCACCAAATCTCATCAATAAGGAAGAAAGACTATCTCAAGTAAACTACTCTTTCTATATCCTGTACCAAATCCGATATGGACTATAATAAGAAATATCCCATCCAATGGGAAGGACTCCTAATCACCATCCAACTGGTTGAACATCTACTATAAATACATTGCCACCCCAGCGGTGAAAGACACACATTCTTAGAGGCATACTCGTATGCAACACATTCGCCCTCTAAGCAGTCTTTTTTTCCTTCTCTTAGAAAGAAACTGACTTAGGCATCGGAGCGGCCACGGGCACAGCCCTCGCCAACCCCCCTTCTTCCTTTTTTGCAAGAGGAGGCACACCCAGAGCCCGCAATCTGCAGCGATCCTACCTCAGCCCGGGGACGATCCGCACGCCGCATCCCAGCCTCACGAACAATCTGTCCACCCGGGGCCGCCCCCAAGTGCTCCAAAATTTCAGCTCCATGAAAAAAGGCATCATCAAGCAGCGCCGCTTGTGGAACGACAGCCTTTATAAATATAATCGATTTCTCGCTATCGATGGTATCGACCGTAACACTGTGAGTGTCAACCGCCAAGGATGCAAGATCCGCCGAGACCTTAGATGCCAGGCCTCCCCGGGAAGTGCAATGCAAGCTACGAACGGCTTTAAGCTCGCCTCGCCAATCAACGCCCGATAGAAGAGTTAACAATCCACGCATATGCAACATCCACGGATGCGATTAAACCCAGAAGGTCATAACATTCCCCCATGAGGAGCAACACCTGGCCACGACATTCCTAAGATGACGAAACAAGAGCGCAGTCCAACCGAGCTAGGCATGGACTACAATCGTCTCGTGAAGAAGGAAACGGAGCGATGCTTGGAGGACATGTCGAGAATCGAAGAACTCGTGATCACCCTCAACCGTGAGGAGGAGCACCATGGGAGCAAGAGGCTTCAGAATCTTCAACAACAAGAGCTCAATCAGGAAGGGAGGTGGCCAGCTGACGCCGCCGCACACTACGGACACCTCGTATAGCAACCGAATCACCCTTCACCGCCTCGAGGTGCTACGCCTACCCCTTCCAAATAAATCTAATGCCACAAGTGGAAGCATTCGATGGAATCAAAGATCCCGTCGACCACCTCAATACTTACAATGTGGCGCCCCTTACCCGACCCGACCCGTTTGGGCGGATCCGAATTGAGTCCGGGATGCCACTAAAATCACTCAATCATTCAAAATCATATCTTTACGGAAGCGATTTCAAAATTTGAGCAAGCCCATAAACATTTATATTTAACAAAATACATTTACAATGAAGGCATTCAAGCCTTTTCAAAATGATTTACTAAAATAGATGTTCGAAGTTCAAATTGTTTCTACATAATATCCATATCCAAAAGAAAACATGAAATGAGTGCACATGTCGGAGCATACTCCGAAATTTCCTTCTTTATGACTCGACGCTCCTCGATCTTGGGTCCGCTTTTGATCACTATCTATCACTTGCACTACAAGATTAGTAAACACACTAAGCATTTTCATGTTTAGTGGTTCTATACAAATTCATTTCTCACTTCGATTTAATCACACATTATGCAATTTAACTATTCAAAACTTTCAAATCATTATGGATGATCAATATAATACATATATATATATTGTTTTATATACAATTAATCGTGGTTCATTGATCATCCAAAAAATACACTTTCATATTCAATATTTCGCAATCTCAAATCAATTCAATTATGCTCACAAATTCACCCGCCTCGCAAATCAACCCGCCCGAAATTCAATTCAAATACGCAGCAGATCACCCGCTATGCAAATCAATCTGCTTATGCCAATCAATCCGCTTATGCCCTTAACGACTTAACTCTATGTCTTCGATATACGTGATATCGTGAGTCACCGCACCCAGCCCCGTCAATAGCAGGCCCAGATCACATGGCTTTATAACACAAGACGGCCTGGCCAATGACCGGGTTATAAACAATCAAATAGTGAACACTAATGACACGTCCCTACTGGCCGCCGGATCGGAGTGACACATCACAGTTCGCAAGATCGCGTATTCGAATCTCTATCGTATAACAAATCTATCCCACGCGTAAATAAACGGTTAACATCCTATTAAGGGTCAAATCCTTTATAGCAAAAATATAGCAATATAAAATGCCATAAACAAATATTTCATTAATCATGCAATTTATATGCAAACATTTCACAATCACTTTTCTCAAATCAATTAAACCAATCTCAATATGCTTTTAGAACAAACATGCAAAAACTTGAAACGAGGAATAGGAGTTGGTAGAACAAACCCCAAAAATCTTTGCACTTTGATTCCAATCCCTAGAATCTCAATCTCGCTATTTCTTCCTCCCTGTCAAATCCCTATTCCAAACCATTAAAGAACAATATTATTCTTTACAGACTAGTAGTTTTGGTTAGGATTGATTTCTTCAGAGATTAATATGATTTCCAAATTCGACAAGCTATATATAGATGAATTTCTTGACTCAATGGGCTTCGATAGAGTCCAAGAACACCAAACGGGGTTCGACCTAAGGAGCAGACCTCCGGCTGGAGGCATACGCAAATAACCCGAACCGACCAAATTGACTCGACCGAACGAGCTCGACCATCACCTTGTCAAACATCTTCTATCCCTCCTCAGGAATATGAATGTATTCTGGACTCAATGGGCTTTCCATAGAGTCCAAGAACAATTCGAATCGGTTCGACGAAGGAGATATGACCTTCCGAAGTTGGAGGTCGTGCGTAGTCAACCCAGACGAGCTGACCTGAACTGACGAGCTGACCTGACCTGGACGAGCTCAATATAACACCTCTGTCTGACATCTAATATACTCCTCAGGAATATGAATGTATTCTGACTCCAATGGGCTTCCATAGAGTCCAAGAACACCAAATCGGAGTTCAAACGTAAGGAGATATGACCTTCCGGCTGGGATGGTCATGCGCAGTTTCGGCCTTGACGAGTCGACTCGATCGACGAGCCGTGACCGGCGACGAGCTCAATATAACACCTGGTCTGACATCTAATATCTTCCACAGGCATATGGATGGATTCTGACTCAATGGGGATTTCCAGAGAGTCCAAGAACACTGGATCGGAGTTCGTGACGGCCAGTTATGACCTTCCAAATTGGAGGTCATGTCGCAATGGGCCTCGACGAGTCGAATTTAATCGACGAGCTGCACTGGAAGTGACGAGCCTAGTATAACACCTTGGTCTTATCGCACATCTTCTCAGGAATATGTATGGGATTTCTGACTCAGTCGGGCTTTCCATAGAGTCCAAGAACACCGAATCGGAGTTCGCATCGGTTAGCTATGACCTGTCAGGGAGGTCAGCGCGCAGCCTTCGGGCCTTGACGAGTCACCTTGAACTCGACGAGCTGCAATCGGGCGACGAGCTCAGTCTAACACCTTGGTCTGGCATCTAATATCTCCTCAGGCATATGGATGGATTCTTGACTCAATGGGCTTTTCATAGAGTCCAAGAACACCAACTCCGAAAGTTCACGAAGAAGTTATGACCGTTGAGGTCGCGCGCTACCGGGCCTTGACGAGCTGACCTCGACCGACGAAACAGATCAAGTGATTGAGCTCAGTTTCACAGACGAGCTGAGCTCTTCAGACGAGCTAAGTCATGAGTAATCAGTTGAGCTCGCATGACGCAGCTGAGCTCCGCATGACGAAGTTGAGTTTTCGTGACGAGGTCCGCTCGACCTCATTTGACGACTCCTATGGCCGAATCTCTTCACCCATTTGACTGTCAGAGTAAAAAGCACCATAAACTGTCTACGCGGGTCTGAATTATAGCCCAAAAGCTTCGTTAATTGTTTCACTGACGTGGCTAAGACTTTCTTCCCAGAAGGACTTACTTCCGAATTCCCTTTATTTCTACTCAAAAACCCGTTCCAAAGGTCCGAAGTAGTTATCTGAATTAAGCAGAACCGACCGACTGGGGATTGACAATTTTCATCTCAAGAAAAGCGGATCTACAACTTAGTCTACAAAGGTCCAAATTGAGAGATTAAAAACCTAACATCAAGTTCATTGGATGTGGCTACAACTTACCAGAAGGACTCACCACCCGATTCTCTTCATTTCACCCAAAATTCAACCTATATCCCACAGCACTCATCACAATGTACAGCCTTAAGGCAGAAAATGACCGTAGTAGTAGGCATTCAATCTCTTGAGTCATTAAACCCCCGACTCCGGTCTCACTTGGCAGCCTTGTCACTTCGAGGAAGGACTCTTCCTCTTGCTTCGCCCGGGACCTATGGCCCGATCGCTGGGAAATCTAGAGAGAAGTGAGAGCTTTCACTCTAAAAATACCTCCATTTTTTCTTTCTTTATTTCTTTATATTTAGTCCCTCCATTTCTCTATTATTTTTCTAGTTTAAGTCTCCTATTTTCACTTGTGAAGGTAAACTTATTTATTAATTGGACCCTTAGGTCCTCCATTTTTCAATTTCCAACATTTTCTCTTTTCACTTGGTTTATTTCCGCATTCAATAATCATTTAATCAATATTCGTCAACAATTCCTGTAAAATATCTAGTTGGTTCACCATAAATTTAATATATAATAAATTTTATTATAAAATCTAGGTATTTTGGGGAAGTAGCATAAAAAAATCAAATGGAGTTACATGGATATCGACCCCTGTGTGATGCATGGCTTTCGCTTACCACACTAAGCATGGGCCCTAGCCTCAGCTCCTCGGTTTAAATGAATTCCACCTTCATCAATCTCTCATTCGTGAGAACTATCCACACATGCCTGCCTCCCACTCATCAGAGTTCAGGACGCATGTAAAACCGGTTACCATCTATTGACCGTCAAGGCTCACAGAAAGTCCGGTCCCACGCGGCAAAGATTCAACGCCGCCGAGTCCTTGAAATAGACATACTGATGAAAGGCCCGTGAACCACGCTTTCATTAAGCGGTTGAGTGCAAATAAGGATCCGATGTTTTCCATCTCAAAGAACCTCAAGCAAGCATGGCCGAGGTGCTCGCAGCAAGAAGTATATAAATCCGCGAAGAAGCCCTATACTAAGAAGGAGCTCCTCCACCCATAAAGAGAAGAGTGGTACAGATAAATGACGAAGACGGGCCCAAAGACAGTGCTCGAAACATCTCAAAGAAAGACGAGGAGCGATCCCAAAAAGCATGGAAACCTCGTGGATCGTCTGGTCCACCGCACCAAAGATCACACGCAGCTCATCGTAAGCGCACCACTTCCTAACGGCCGGTATCACTGTGTCCTACATGAAGTACGAAACGAACAGGCCATCGAGGTACAACTCAAATGAAATCTGATCCCCAGCCACCTATATTAACTCTGGTGTCATAGTTCCATTTGGGACTAGTGGACATCGCAGACGGACAACTCGTGATATATCTAAAGAGAGTAAAATAGAGTACTTATCATCGGCGGATACCCCACGCTTCATATCTCCGCAGGGCTGCCTGTAATCAGCCCATAATCAAACCTGCAACTGCCCCAACTCATCGTACCGCCTAAGCAGACGACGACTCAACACCAGCAACCCCTTGGAGAAATCCATGTGATCTCGTGAGGATCTGCCAGGAGGAGGAGAGTCTATCTACCGAAGGCCCATTTGGCGCAAGATCAAGACAACTAAATAGGGGGAAATACAAGCGTGTCCAACTCGCGACTCGACACGTCCATCACATTCTTCACTCGACCGAGGATGCCAACACCCCCATGACGCACCCTTTGGTAGTTCGCGCGAATTGTGGCCAATAAAACAGCTCATCGTTCTAATTTGACAACTACGCCCGCTGACATCATCTCGCACACTTTTGATAAATGTGGGCATTGGGAGAGAGGCAAACTGAGCCCGCTCAATCACTTCACATCTACGGATTTTCTGAGAAAAGGTGCTACCTCGGGGCTCACAATCCCACCGGTGCTCACTGGGAGAGCCCCCTTGCCGTGCGACGACAACAGCCAGAAGATTTCTCATTGTAAACCCACGCTCCTTATAACATGTTGTTAGGAAGACCCTCTTAACGCAATAAAAGCCATCCCCTCCCAGATACCATGATAATCAAATTCTAACCATACACCCAGAGTGTGGATGGTCCGAGGAGATCAACGGTGGCCGTGGAATGCTACATAGCCCATGAAGGTAAAGGCCGACAACGTGGATGTGGACGGGCTTGACATGCGTGACGAGGTACTTACCCGACCCGAGCCCTCAGAAGAGCTAGAACCCGTATCGCTGGATGACGACCCGGAATATCTCGCCTATATCTGCTCCAAGCCAACGGAAGACCTCAAAAGCATCCTTAATTCGCTTTTTGAGAGACGTACTGCAGGAAGCCTTCGCATGCAGCGTGTGCATATGGGAGGAATTGACCCGCGCAATCACCATAGGCCGAACACCAAACTCGCCTTTAAATCCCGATCACAAAAGCGAAGAAGCTTTCGCCGTAAAGACAAAAAGCCATCAACGAGGAGGCTCCAAACTCCTTCCAGCAGGAGCAATCAGTGAGGTCGAATATCTGAGCGTCATTAACGTCGCACTGGCCAAAAAACAAATGGCAAGTGGCGACCAGATCGAATTTCACATTACATAACAAAGCGCGGCCCAAAGGACGCCTTCCTTCGCCAAGGATGTGACCTCCGCGACGCCACGCCCTGGCCATGAACTTCACTTCACGGACGCCTTCTCCAATTTACAAACCAGATCAAGATGTGGACCCGTATGACTGAAGAAAGACCTCATTCATCACAACACACAAGGAACCTATTGTTATCGTTGATGCCATTCGACTAAGAATGCAGGAGCCACCTAGCAAAGGTTAGCTTAAATCAATGTTCCGTAAGGCATAGCACAACAATTTATGGTATACATAGACGACATGTCGGGGTAAAATCCACCACACCGACCTTCACACGCCCATCTCAACAAGCGCTTTCAAATCCTAAGAAGTTACAACATGAAGCTAACCAAACAAGTGTGCCTCGCTGTCACCTTAAAATCTCGGTTTCATAGTAAACCATCGGGGAATTGAGGCAAACCTGCATAAGATAGTACATGCTCGACATGCCGTCGCCTTTCCCCGGGTATAAAGGAAGCACAAACACAGAAGGATTACGGCTTTTAAGCCGGTTCAGATCTCGTAGCAAGTGATAAGTGCCACCTTCTTCAAAGTCCTGAAGAAGGCCTTCCAATGGGATGCAAAGTGTGAAGACGCATTCACATCATTAAAAACATACTTGAGTTCTCCACCCATTCTAGTAAGTCCTATCAAGGAACTCCTCACCTATACTTGTACCAGATCAGATTCTCTCAACTAAACATAAAGATCGTCAGAGACAAAGAACTGCACAGACCTGGGGCTTACATTCATGACAGCCGAGCTCTGAGAGGAGCGGAAAAGAGGTACCCAAGGATGGAAAAGACACCGGCGTCGGTAACCACTGGGTACTGGAAGCTCCGCCCTATTTCCGTGCTCATACCATAGAAGTCCCAAATGCATCCGGACGGCAAGTATTGCACAGTCCTTAAGTCTCCGAAAGGCCATGAAGTGGGCCATAGAGTCGAGCGAGTTCGATAGATACAAGTCAAAACTCCATAATAAAGGGAGAAGTCCTAGCCGACTCGCCATGGAATTCACCCCGAAGAACTTGCTCGCACCACTCACTATGTGATCACCTCCCAATTTGAAACTCTGTGTATGGAGCCTCAAATGCACAAGGAAGCGGAGTGTGTCTTATCCTAACTTCCCGTAAGGAATAGACATTATACGCACTCGCATTTGGGTTTATACTTCCAACAACGAAGCCGGTGCAAGGAGGTCACATATGCCTCAACCTCGCCCATTCATTAGATGTCGACCAGCTAGAGGTCTACAGTGACTCCCAGCTGGTGGTCATACAAATAGAAGATACTTACGAGGCCAAAAGTGAAAGGATGATTTTATACCTCCGAAAGGTTCGTGACATACAAAAATCTGCTGGTTCGCAGTCAAGATGTCCCCGCAGCAGAACTCCCGAAACATGCCTCAAGTGTACTAGCCACAACCTCGCAAAAAAAAAGACCTCGCAGCTCCACACCGTCGACACCGGCGTAACCCCCAATCGATCTCTATGGCGAGGTGGTTGCCCGTGGCCCAGTCCAAACCGACTGGATGTGGAGCCCATATGGGATTATATTATAGACTAAGCCTACCAAACGACCCGAAAGCTATTTAAAATAAGGGCGAGGAATCAAGCAGTTTACCAATCACAAGGAAGCTCTACAAGCTTAGGATTCTACACCTTTCCTGTAAATGCATCACAGAGAAGACACCGAGCACGCAAGGAGAGAAGCACACGAGGGCATATGAACTCATATCGCAGCTCAGAGCAGAAAGTCTGGTGTTAGGTACCATCGCCTACAATACTCAAAGATGCGACCGACTACCAAGAAATGCAGACCGCCAGAGCACGCCAAGATCTCGTGACCTCCCGCGAACCCTTAACGTCGATCACAAGCCCCTGGCCCTTCCAACAATGGGGTTTGGACATACTAGGACCCCTGCCCATTGATAAGGGTCAGTGCAAATTCATAATCGTCGCAATAGATTACTTCACTAAGTGGGCGGAAGCCAAGCCCTTAGCCACAATTACAGAGTAGAAGAAACGCAATTTTGTGTGGCGAGCCATCATATGCAGGTTTGGTATTCCAAGAGCCTGTATCGTATTGAACCCGAAAAATTGGGCCACAACGCCAAATTCGCAGATTTCGTGCCGAGCCTCGAATCAAAATTATTACTCATCTCCAAAGACACCTGCAAATTCCAATCCGATGTGCCGAAGTCACTATCAGAACCCTTAAAGCCGCCTTGAAGACCAAATTGGAAGACCATAAAGGAAACGGGGTAGAATACCTCCCCGAGATACTATGGGCCTACAGATCTATTACGTGTCAAGAACCCGAAAACCCCATTTTGCCCTAGCTTTTTAAAGATCAAGCAAGAGTCTCGCTGGAGGTCGGAATAAAGCTCCTAGAATCCTGAGTTGTAGCACCACAACACTAAGCCCTTCTGCCTAAACTTAGATCTTTAGATGAAAAGCGAAAGGTGTCCTAAAGCGCACGTAGGACTATCAAAGGAAGACGACGAAAATTACAATCAAAAAGTCAAACCTAGAAGCTACATGCCGGGTGATTTAGTCTTAAAGAAACTCCTACTCGCTAGCGAAGAACCCTACAAGATGGAAAACTGGTCCTAACTGAAGGGTCCATCGCATTCCTCGAGTCGCCAAGCCGCAATTATGAGGCTCCGCATGTATAAGGAAAATCTTACAAAGATACATGGAATGGAGCATCTTGCCGCTTTCTACTAGTAGGCATCGGTTTGTAATTTTAAATAAAGCCTTATCGATTCTTATGTGATAAGTTGAGCATTCATTGATTATTTAGTTGGACATCTCAAACAGTTCAGATATGTAAGATACAGAAAAGACATAATGAGAAAGTTCATATAAAGTCACTCTTTATTCCAATCGGATTACATTCGATTACACCGCTGATGACTTCACTACAATCGCGACAAACAGCTCTCAATAAAAAGGAAAGGGGGCAAAGGAGAAAGACAGAATGAAAAGAAAAGAGGAGAAGAGGAAAAAGGGAGAAAAGAAAAGAGGAGAAGAGGAAAAAGGGGGAAAAGAAAAGAGGAGAAGAAGAAAAGAAAAGAAAGAAGGAGAAGAGGAGTAGAAGAAAAAGGAATGGTAAAACAGAGAGCAACAGTAAGAGATGCACCGCCCCTAGATGCATTCCTAGCACGGCTAGAAACAAACACATTCCCATGCAGAGACTAGGGAAAAACACAAACTCCCATGCTGCAAAGGTGCAGACCGTCTGTGATCTCCGTAGATCCCCGCTGAAGACCACTGTGACTTCGACATTTCATCTCACACGCACTCCAACACGCATCACAAAAGCCAAAGTATTCAAATGTAAACTCTTAATATGAAGCCACCATTTATAAGAAGATCAAAGTCTCTTGGAAACCAAATAACGCTCCAAATTCTCCATCAATCGCATTAAAGACGTCAGACCTTTCAAGAAAATCGTGTCGAATGGTCGCCCGCAAATATTCCGCCTCTAGCGCTCATGGATGAGCTCTAACTCGTACGCAATGACGAGCCCATCTACCGCACGTGCCACGCCACCGTGAGTCGCACCACCAGCTACATTGCCACCCGCCTGAATGCCACCCACAGCCACCAGTTGAACGCCACCAAGCCGGGAACGCCACCATTGACGAGCTCATCTACTCGCACAGCCACGCTCGGAGTCGACCGTACCAGCTATATTGCCACTGGCCGAACGCCACTCTACTGGAACGCCCACTCACGAACGCCACCATTGACGAGCTCATCAATCCTCGCACAGCCACGCCTCTCAGAGTCGACCACCAAAGACATGTTACTCTACCGGAACGCTCACTCTCTACTAGAACGCCACTAAGTACTAATAGCGTCGAGTCTGATAGCTCACTCGACGAGCCTATCTACTCGCACAAGTCACGGCCCAAGAAGCCATCTCAATCCGCATAACCTCACCAACGAGCCCAATAATTCACATGGACGAGCTCTACCCAACTGTTCGCATTGACGAGCTCCTCCCAAAATTTCATAGACGAGCTCGCTTCAACCTGTCGTGACACGCAGCTCTTCCTAGCGATTCGCACTGACGAGTTCACATGGACGAGCTCCACCAGCCTACATAGGCCAGACAACCTAAAGAAGTTGGCTCAGCTCTGGTAACTCAGCTAACAGAGTCCACCGACTCAAATTGACGAGCTCAACTATCCAGCCACACAGCCCCAAGGAACTGTCTAACCCATGCGAGTCACCGATGGAGGAGCCGCCCAAGACGCACGAAAGGCTCACTAAAATAGTCATGACAAACTTGCTGAATCAAATCACCAGTAAACAAGCCAACAAAGACCAAGAATTAACTTGACGAGTCTCCGCCTATACAAGCCGTGACAAATTTAGAATCGGGCCACCATACGAATTAACCCACGGCCTCAACGACTTAGTTCGACGAAGCTCAACTGGCCTAACTTGTGACCCTCAATTCGAGCCAGATAACTCATGAAGAAAAGCGAAAATACTAAGGTGAGAACGCAGACGATAAATAATGAATATTTATTAAAATGAGAGCTATATATGTCTCGGGCCCCAGGCCCGACAAAAGGAAGCAAGTATACATAGAAGAAAAATATAAAAGTCGATATTAGGGCGGGCAATGAATATTGTGAAACCCAGCGCCGCCAGGAGGAGAGCTGACGACTTAAGAGGAGAATGGGCTTCAAACAGAGGATCCTGCCGTGAGAATAGTCTCGCAGAGAGTGCGCTAGACTCCTTCCAGATCCCTCGTCACTTGGGAGATTGAAGTTGAAGTCCAAGTCTTGGTAGACGTTAACGGCTTTTTGCTGAAAAGCGAGCCACCCAGATGCCCACTGAGCACTGGCTTGGTCCCTCAGTCTGCTAATAACATCATCCCTCTGAGCAACCAAGGATATTTGCTAGTGAAAATCCCCGCGCCATCCACCTACACTCTTCATCCACCGCCCGCCATGTACCCGGCTTCCTCACGACGAAGCCGCACGAAGCGCCCGCCTCGGAGGCCTCGCCACGAGCCACGCGCTAGTCGCGCGCATTGAGTCACATTGTGACGCGATCGGGCTCGCACGCAGCCTCTCAGACTCCCGCGCAGCCTCACCCCGGATGTGATGAGCTCATCCCTAACCGTTTGAAGCTTGTACTGGGAGGACTGCAGCCCATCCCGGGTCTCGATCAGATCATTCAGCACAACATGGAGCTCACCCCAGACCTTCTGAAGCTCACCTTCAACCGCGCCTGCTACTTCTATCCCCATCCTCTCTACTTTCCGCCCGAGCACGAGCCGACGCAGTATGCTTTAAATCACATTTAAGCCCTCCACCTCTTCAATCATACAGCCCAAGAAAGAGAGGCCGCTTCGCCTTTATAAATCGCGATTTTTACATGTTTTTCATTTGTTTAGCCTTACCTACTGCACTTTCCAAAGGAGTGGCTACCTGTACATCAAACATGAAGCACATCCAACACCGGATCAACCCCAAAAACAGACACTATCGGGAATGTGGATCTCTACTAAGGCACCCTCGAAGGGATAGAGCCGCAGCCTCATCAACGGCAACAAGCCGACTCCCAAGGTCAGAATCCTTAAGGACGGACGAGATTGCACCCGCCGCAAGTCTTCAAAGACGAGGGAGCAAAGAATCCTCATCTCGGGCCAACTTTTGATTCCGCATTTTCTCCTTCAATCCGTTCACCCTTCGAGAGGTGGCCTAGCACTCTTCTCGAAGGATTCCAGACGGCATTAGGGCATAACCGCCAACGGTTGCTCGACGGCTCCACCCAAGAGACTCTTGCCTTACAAAGAGTTTAGAGGCAACAGAGTCACAAGATCACAGGAACTCGCCATAAAGATCGCGCCCAATCTCGGCCGAGCAAGAGAAGTCGAAGACGCTCCCACTTCTCGAACCTGACTCAAATTCAACTGGGATCTTCCTCGGTGGAGCCTGGATTTTTTCCGTTTGCACCGTACTTTCCGGCACAAATACCTTAACCGGACCAAAATTTCTCCCTAGTAGAGTGGTCATTTAGCCTAATGGGAGGGACTCCCACGGTGGAAGGAGGCAAGGGCCTCGAAGCGGTAGAACGTGCAGACCTTACTTCGACGGCCAGAATGCCCGACGGACAATTCCGCATAAGGACGAAAGTGTGACATTCCGCCTAACGCCGAGCTACAACATTATCTCCAAGACTAAGGTCAAGACGAGTTGAAGCATAAGAATAACGCGAGGTCAGAAATATTCAAAGAACTTCACAATAAGCACCAAAACAGAGCAAACACTCACGAAGATTATCAGGGGTGGTCCAAGCCACCGGAACGCCCAGAGTGTCGTCCTTGTCGGAAGGATCGTATTCCCAGTTGCGACCACTAACAAAGAAGTAACGTCCCTTCCATGACCTATGGGAAGAAGGGAGATCAGTGATCACCAAAGGAGCTCCAGAGCGCCTGGAGAAATAAAGGAAGCCCTCGGTAGTCTCCTTTGGACTGAAAAGATAGAGGAGCAGAGCCACACTAGGGACGCCGAGCCCCCTGTCCCTAAAAAAGGCCAATAGGCCCACTAAAATGCCCCAACCGTTGGGAGCGAGTTGGGAAGGACAAACGTTGAAATGTTGCAGAACCTCTTTCATAAAGGGATGCAAGTGGAAAACGAAGACCATCACAAAGTAATTTCATAAAAACATACCATCCTGTGCACGGTGAGGCTGGCATAAAAAGTCGTGACGTCAGAGTCCTATACTGGACGCCAGCATGGCGGCTCCATAACGTCTCAACAAAGGCAACCCCACACGAAGGACCTAATCTTTGCCAGGTCCCACAATACAAAGATGTTGAACGCATTTGAGGTAATCTCACCTCTGTGATATTTAATTAGGTTCATTTTCCCTTTATCCCATCCAGGGAATAGAGGCGCCCCAGAACACAAGGCGTTCAACCATCTACCGAACGCCTAAGCATCCCTAACTCCGTCCAAAACCGCAATAACCGAAGAGTCATCGCCAATACGTGAAGAAGAAGAGCCACTTGACCATAATCAAAGCAAACAAAGAGAAACGTTGAAGATCCTGTGAATAAGATTAAGAAGCAACCCTGTGAAAATGCCGGAAAAGACTCTACACAAAAGGGTTAAGTAGAACTGAGCAAATAAAGTACGATCGCGGAAGAGGTCAGAGGACCGTAGAAGCACAGATCGGAGGTCTCGCGAAAGAAACTGCAGAAACTAGAAAGAGGTAGGGGAAACAAGCGCGAAAACCCAAGAGTCATCATTATCACAAGACAAATGACGGCGAATTAAGCCCTAACTAATCCAGCCTGCACGTGGAAGTTACACCGACACGAAACGCATGCCCTTGCCCACGTACACCGTACACAAGGGCTGGGGGGCAACTGATAGGGTTTGAAAAATAAGGTTCACAAGCCCACACACCAAGCCCAAGAAAGAGGCCAGCCCAAATAAGCAATTTGGGCACCCGCTAGTCAAACCCAAAGGAGTGAGCCGGCCCACCGAGGCACTCAGCCCTAAAACTAACACTCCAGCCTCTCGGGCCCCTTAAGAAAGGTCCAACTACCGGGCCCAAAGGCCACCACAAGTCTCCTAAAGTGGATGGGAAATGTAATAAACCCCAATAATATATTATTCCAAAATCCACCAAAGCTCATCAATAAGGAAGGAAGATCATCTCAAGTAAACTACTCTTTCTATATCCCGTACTCAAACTGATATGGACTATAATAAGAAATATCCCATCCAATGGGAAGGACTCCTAATCACCATCCAGTCGGGTCAACATCTACTATAAATACATTGCCACCCCAAATGCAAGGAAAGACACACACTTGGGAGGCACAATTGCATGCAACACATCTCACCCTCTGCGCCTTTTTTTCCTTCTCTTAGAAAGAAACCGACTTAGGCACGGAGCGGCCACGGCACAGCCCCGCCGACCCCCTTCCTTGTTTTGCAGGAGCAGCCACATCCAGAGCCCGCAAATCAATCTGCAAATGATCCTACATCAGCCCAGATGGATCCAAACCCGCATCCCAGCCTCACGAACAATCCGGTCCAGCCTCAGCCGCCCCCACGCGCCTCCAAATTCCGCCCGCTGGAAAAGGCATCATCAGATACAAAAATATGTATTTACTCAGTAGTTAATTTGAAAATAAACGTAAATTAAGTATAAAGAATCCAAAATCAATGATTCATTGTAGAAAAAAATTTATGTTTCGAGTAAGAATTGTGTGATTGAGGATGAAGTTCCAAAAATACTCCAATTCCCATCCTGATCAGCGATTAGGCTAATAGAGCCAGCGTGACAGTGCATCACAAAAGAGATATTTTTACCTTGTAAATTTTAAAAAATTGTTTTTGTTAAAAAGTGTCTTATTACCTTTAAAAAATATTAATTATTTTTAATTTTTGATGTCTAAAATTTTATTAGTCGTGGATTAACCTTTTTTATATTTACTTTCATTTATTTAAATTATTAAAATTATCAAACAAAACTATATCAATAATTTATATTATCGAATTAATTGTATTTTATATTTTAAAATGAAATTTCTGTCTTTAATATTTTAACAAATTGAAAGGATAAACATAAAATAAATAAATGTGAAATTACAATAAATTTTTAAAATAATATTAACAAATAAAATGATAATGAATTTCATGTTTTTTTTTAAATGATAATGAATTCGATGTTAAAATTATAAAATATTAATGAAACAATACATTTTCAACCCCATGCACTTTCACCTTTTTTGACATTTACTCCTCGCACTTTAAAATATTAAAATGAACCTCTCACACTATTGAAAACATAAAATGTAAGTTATTTTTTAAAATTTGTTTGCGCGTGCTGTTCAAAATTGTTTAATGCTATGGAGAATAAAATTCATTTGTTACATTTGATTTGTGTCATCACATGAGAAAGTAGAAAATAATATTTATTTTAGTAATTTAAAAGATAATTTAGTCATTTTGCTTTAATAGAAAATTACTTGAATTGCAATATTTTCAGAATTTCATTTAAATAAAAATAAAAATAAACCTTGGAAATAAATTAAGATTTTTTATTATTAGCAATTTTTATTATAAAATTCAAAAGTTATTTATAATAATTAAAAAAAATCACTTATAATTTTGTTAAAAAGTCTGGAAATATTTACTAAAAAAAAGTTTGACTTAAAATACTTTGATTTCATGTGGATTTAAATTTTATGTTCAAAATAAAAACTTAACTTTTTTATTTGAAATAGAGCAAATTTAACTTTCTTAATCCAAAATAGAATTAATGAGTTTAAAAATTAATTTGAGAATAGTCTAATTGAATATAATTTATTTTATTCATTAAATACTAAGTAATTATTAAGGATTAAGGATAAATATTAACAATTTCATTTAACGAATCAATTTTGACAAAAATTGATAAATAAATATTTTTCAAGGACATTCTTTGATCTCCCCGCGTTGGAAATTTCGCTTGTCCATTGGTCTCGGGATGATAAGTTAAACTCATTACATGCTTACCCTATACTGCCATATGAGTTTTGCAAATATTTTGTTTGCAAGTGGGTTCCCCCATCACTAATGATAGTTCTCGGGGTGTTCCAATCGCTTCAAAATATTCTTTTTGCAAGAAACTCACAATCGTATTAGCATCATTCCTTGGACAGTTTAATGTCTACCCATTTGGAAACGTATCTACCGCTAGCAGTATGTATAGGTTTCAAATGATGGTGGGAAAGGTCCCATAAAATCTATTCCCTCCATACATCAAAAAATTTGTATCACCATAATACCTGAGGCATTTTATCCATGTCACTGATATTTCCAATCTTTGGCACCTATCACACAATTTAACCCACTCCAAGACAATCTCGAAGATAGTGGGCCAATAAAATCCCGACATTGAGTATCTTAGAGTCGCTCTTTCTCTAGAAAAAATGTCCCCATATGGTGATGCATGGCATTCATTTAAAATGTTGCCTTGTTCACTTTCCGCACACATCTTCTTATTATCATGTCACACTCTTTTGAATAATAGTACTATCCCAATATAATACTCCATTGCCGCCCGACTTCCTCTTCTTTGGTAGCCGCACTCAAGGCACATCTACAAGCCGTATAATTCACAATATCGCATACCATGGAAGTCGAAGGAAACCTTAAACAATTGCTCATCTCAAAGTTCTCCGTTAACATCACATTTTCTTCTTTCATCACGTTTTCTACTCGATAAGTGATCATCTATCACATCAGTCACATCCCTTTTATCCTTGATTCAGTCCAACCCCGCAATTAAAGAAAGACTCCACCTTATCAATCTTGGCTTAGCTTCCTTTTGACATCAAGTATTTGATCGCCGTGATGATCGCTGTGAATTACCACGGGATCCTAAAATGTATTGCCTAAATTTTTCACAAGCAAACACTATGGCTAGCATCTCCTTTTCGCTTGTTGAGTAGTTCTCTTGTGCTTCATCAAGGTCTTACTATAGCAGTATACGGCCCCGAATACTTTCTTTCTTTGCCCCAACACAGCCCCATGGCAAAATCACCGGCATCACACATTATTTCAAATCCGATCCCAGCCCCTCGTGCAGCCATTATAGGTGTTTCATATATCGACCTTGATTCTTGATTTCTTCAAAGCATCCTTGCGTGTCATCAAAATTGAACTCAGATCTTTCAAGAATCTGCAGATAGTGGTCTGGCTATTTTTGAAGAATCTTTGATGAATCTCCTGTAAAATCCAGCATGCCCCAAGAAGCTTCTTACTCCTTTTACTGTAGAAGTATGAAGAGTTTGATAATGGATACTGATCGGGTCCACTTCTAGTCCAAAGAGCGTAAATTTTAGCCTGAACAATACCTTCGTCACCATAAATGGCATTTTTCCCACCCGCCAGTCGCTTGTCTTGGCATCTTTTGAAGTACTCATTTCCATTGTTTAAACATTGATCAAAGCTGATCCATACACAAAGTGAATATCCATGAAAATTTCCATCACTTCTTCCAACCAAATCCGAGAACATAGACATCATACACCGAATGCAATGAGCATTACATAGCCCAAATGGCAACCCTTCTCCAAGGTAATAAACATAGGGGCATGTGAATGTGGTCTTCTCTGATCCTCGTGCACAAGCAACTGATTGTATCCCGAAAATTCCATCCGTAAAACAAAGGAGGGGTGTCCCGCTAACCTCGTCTAACATCCGACCAATGAAAGGCAAAGGAAAATGATCTTTCCGGTTGTCGACCCAACTTCCTTCAGAATCAATACATACCCTCCATCCTGTCTATTCTTGTTGAATCAATTCATTTTTTTTCATTTCGATCACAAGAACCCCTTTCTTTGGGAACCACATGGACTGGCTCACCTAAGTACCAGGTCTCGAATAGCATAGATAAACCAAAGATTCAAAGAATTCGAAAATTTTCTCTCGACTACTTCCTTCATCACTGGATTCAGCCTCCTTTGGTGTTCTACAGATGGTTTTTGTAAGTCTCTTCAGCATAATCTTATGCATGCAAATTGATGGACTGACAATTCTTCGCCTTCTTCAATGGACCAAGCTAGCGATTCCTTATGCTCTTAATATTTTCAGTAATCTTTGTTCCTCAAAGATCACCGAGTCCACGAAATGATCACCGGTTTTTCTTTCGTAATTCTAAGTAAGCATACTTTAAATGATCGGCAACTCTTTCAAACTAGTCCTTCAGACCGGTTTCGATAACTTCCTCTTTTCAATATTTTCCCATTGCTTACTGTTGGCTAAGCTCATCATAGTTTCGCGAAGAATGCCAGGCAACCGCCAGATGGAAATTCAGGCTAGATATCTTCGTATATTCGGGAATTCATCTCTTTTCATTGATAAAACCGATGTATTACAATCATCAAGTAACATCGTGGTTGAAGTATAGACAAATTCATACATTGCAACTTTCCTCGTCCTCTCGTCTATATTTTGCATACTTTGATCAAGTTAAAAGCAAAGCAGCCTTCTCCAACCCTCGTGGTAAGAACTCCTTTTGCATGTCAATCGAAGTACCCAAATAGGCTAGGAATGGTCTTCTCCCAACAGCGTGGGCACTTGTGAATCTTCTTCCATGTTCAGAATGATGAAGTCTACTGGGAACAAACTTCCAATGCTGACCAAGACATCTTCAATGACTCCTTCGTGTTTTACCATCGAATTGGCTCCCCGCTACTTGAAGAGGCCGCTTGTGGGAGTAAGCTCCCCAAACTTAGTAAAGAGGCATCAAATTGATACTAGCTCACGAGTCACGAGAGAGCTTCCTGGAATTAAATTCCTCAGCCAATACAAGGAATCGTAGGCTCACACAGATGCACTGTGCTTTTCTTTGGTAGTTTCTGATTCTTGCAAGTGAGTGAGATTCTTTATTCCTTCCTCTACTATTTTCCTCTTGCACTCAGTGTGTCGCCCGAAATTTTGCATAGAGTAGCGTCGGAGTTACCTTCGATAAAAGGCGTGCGATCTCTCCGGCTTACGGAAAGTTTTCAAAAACCTTTTAGGTGCTCCTCATCCTTGACTTCTGCAGTCTTTGTGGAAATGGGATTGCGGGGCTTTCATCTGGATATTTCTTCATACTCCTTCTTTTTCTTTCTCAGTTACCTCTTCCTTTAGTCTTGCTCCTTCTTTGTTCTTTGTCATCTTTTTCTTTTCGTCTTTTATTTCCTTCCCACATCCCTCGGCTGTACGTATATAGTCTTTAGTTTTTCTTTGTGTCGCACTTGGGGAAGGCATCTTTCCTCTGGCTGCGGGGTTGGGAGAGGTTGCCCTGCTTGTGTCTCCGGGTTCTTGAGGATGCATTTGTGGTGGTGAAAAATTTGGGAATTGGTGGCATTTGCCAGGTCTACAAACTTTGTTAAGTGGAGTTCGACAGCTTTTTATTATCCATCATAGGCTTATGACATCTGCTCTTTTAAGGTGGGCTCTCCTCGACCACAGTATTCATTTTTGTGCTCATTTCCTTGATGCTGATGCTGCTGGAACCTTGGTGGCTGTTGATACCCTTGTTAGAGGTTGTGCTGTAGGCCTTGAGAAGCACCTCCGCTGCATATGAGAGAAATTCTCATGGTTCACGAGTGCTAGGTGATAATGTCTTTAGCGAGGTTAGGATTGGAGTTTGAAATGGTAACTTCTCTGCACCTAAGTATTTTACCTCCTGACATCCTTAGAAATGTTCTTCGTTAGCTTTTCGCTTCTCTTAACAACTCTTTTATTTTTCCCCTGCTTCATGGACGGGTGTGCGATACCTCCTCTCTTGTTTGTCCATTAGTGCATAATAGCATCGACTTTGCTTCGTAGCATTCATCTTGCCTCGGCTCCGCCAGTCCCTTTTCCTCTGCTGCTCCCTTTTGAAGACTCAGAAGGAGTTTTCATATTGCATTTTGCCAGGTCCTCTATCAGATCTTTAGCCTCCTCAGCACTTTTACGCTTGAATGCTCCTGACATGAAGCATCAATGATTCCCTTGGATGTATCATTGAGCCTTGATACACGTGTCCATTGGGTCTTGAATCGATTCCATGCATAGGGCATCTTCTCGACAACCGTTTGAATGCCGGGCCACATATGGGCTCTCATCTTCCCCACTCTTGAAAACAAGTGATTTCCTCCTCTGTCGGTGAGTGATGGGGAAAGAATCTGCGAGATAAGGCCTCTACCGGCTCCTCCCGGTATCAAACGGAGACCATATGGTAAAGATTCATACCATGTATGGCTGTTGTATCTCTTAGAGAGAATGGGAATAGGCGTAACTTTATAACCTCACGGTCTCACCCCATTAAGCAAGCTGTGTTTGCCATCACGAAATCTCCCAGTATTGAACAGGATCTTGATTGGGATGACCCGGTAAAGTGGTGTTCTTGCACCATTGTAATTAGTGCTAGTTTTAGTTCAAAGTTGTTGGCATCGATTGCGAGTACATCTACGATTCTTTGAGTATTCATCTGAATGATAGAGCTTCCAAAATTCCTCCATGGTATCGAGTAATTAGAGGTCTTACGGCTGCTGTCTTTGTGTGTCCCTCGGTTTGATCCACATCTTTAAATACCTTAAATGGTGGTGTTTTTCTGCTTTCCTTGTCTTTCTCAGCTGCCGAAGTGTTTTCTCTAGTCGAGTCATTGGAATCGGTCAGTTCGCTATATGCATCAAAGTTTTAAATGAAAACACACTCCCATTAATAGGATTTGTCAAAACAACAAATATATTCAATATATGGTTCATTGTAGGTTAGTAATTAAAATGAACCATGCTTGAGAAAAACTATTTTGTTCTTTTCTTTAAATGTCCAAATTAGTATTTCCTTCTTTCATGAATATTGATATCAAATTCTTTCGATCCCCGACAACGGCGCCATAAAACTTGTTAATGAGCGAAACACGTACTCTGAGAATTTAGTTCTTGTGATTCTGAAAATTTATTTAATACAATCCGAAGCGCACCGCCAAAACATTTGAGACCAAATCTCCTAGAGTTAATCTCATTTCAATTTTGGTTTGGCACGATATCACTATGAGTGCAGTCGACAAGTAATAAAATGGATATAAGTCGAGATAACCCGATCCAGGAGATCTCGGAATTTTAAAATCAACTACCACGGCTACTCGAAGCTCCATTTTCTTTGGACCATAAAGTGATATTGGGTCCGGCTTAAGAAATTTGAAATTATACTATACGAGTAAAATAAATGAACAATCAAATAAACTGGAATATAAAGAATAAAGAATAAAAATAAGAATAGTTAAAATAAATGGACCTTTGAATAATTATCTTTCAGAGGACATCGAGTATCTTGCTATAGTGAAGTACCAATTCCTGCGGTATCTGATAAAACTTCTTCAGATATTTCGGGTTTTAAAAATACATCCAGGCGTTTAAGCGATAAAAGTGGATCTCTCCACCTCCACATTTCATTATCTAATTTGTCTGATTCTTTCGAAGGCTGGGAATGAGATAACTACTTTTAAAAGTTTCCTTAATGCAGATTATTTTTCTTTAGCAATACTTCATACCCACATTTTATGAATTTGTAAACCTTGGCTCCCAAGTTATCCCGGTCAAACAAGGATATACAACTTCAGGGATACTCTTCTCGAAATTAGAATAGATCACCCTCTCCTTGATTAGATCTCATTAACACGGGATTGGCCTCGCTATCCAGATTAGGGTGAACTCTTTGCTTGTTTAAAATTGTGCTTTCAGTTCCAGCTGGATTCTTGATTTCAAAATTGAGAGAGGATTTATCAGTAAACTTACAAAGCTCATTAGATCTCTAATAGCGAGGTTAATATATACCTTGAAAAGTATTCCCTGACTCTCGGGGAATGTCTTCTTTGTGTCCCTTGGAGGACCTCCTTGAAGTAGAGGCAATCTGGAAACAAATCTTAAGCGGGTGCAAGGCGATATTCGGATCAGAAAACATTAAACCCAAGGCAGTAAATTCATAAAAGCTGAAATTCCGCAATTTCTTGGAAGCTGACTACGGGAAAGATAATTTACGGCATAGCATTCATAATGGAGAATTTGGATTCTCAATTCTTGAATTACACGCTCTGACATTCCTCTGATCATAAGAATAGCGCAATTAAGAAACAGAAAGAGTCAGATTCCATAAATTTAATACGAACCCAGACATTCAGGTAGTAATTTGAAAGAATAGGGTGCGCATTCGATTACGCTTTCAAAGCAATGCACGGATCCGGAAAATAAAGCGAAAACTAGAGCGATAAATCTAATCTAATCTCTAACTTCTGACATTGAAGAAAAGAAAGAAAAGAAAAGAAAACTAAAAGGAAAATAAAGAAAATATTGTATTTCTGGTTCTCTAAGTAAGTAAATCGCGTATTTGCTTTTTTCATCTGGGATAAACTGCTTATTTATAAGGTTTCCGGTTGGGCCACAATTCCAATGCAGTCTTTGTGGATTCCAAAGTGGGTAGCGAGTTCTTTATTGTCGCGACCTCAACTCCCTTGGCATTGACATCGTAATAATAAGCGACATCGATCTCACGTCAGCGACATCAACAACTCTCAACGACCTTGCGATGTCGCCGATGTCGCGACATCGATCCCACCTGCTCGCGACATCACCTTATGCCTTTGCGGAACAATTGGTCTCTCGATGTGGCGACATGATATCTTGTCGCGACATCGGCTCAGACCTTCTGCAGCCTTCAGCGATTGTTCATGATGTCGGCGACCTCGATCTCTTGTCGACATCGGAGTTTGTAATAGCTGGAAGCTTCTTGGTTGCTTCGATGCTTCAGCGACTTAGTCTTAATCGCGACAGCGGCTTGATTAACAAATTTATCCCTTCCAAACTGTCTGCTTCAAGCGATTCTTGTCGCGACCTCCATCGATCGCGACGCCGATACCATCAGCGACATCCGCGATCTTTGTCGCGACATCTGACTCACCAACCGGGTTAATCTCATTTGCTTATCACGGTGATTCACATCGCGCGACCGATTGCTTATTTCCTTCACTTATCGATATCGCGACCTCGTAATCTAAACATGCAAGCAGCGCATCAATGAATCAACCATTTGTTCCATTCACGCCCGACCACTTCTTGCATTTTTATTCCACCATTTGCTGCATTTTCCATTTGCATTTTCTTACTCTTTTTCCCTGCAAATAACAAATTTGGTGAGTTTCTTCATATTTCTGCATCTTAATTATTCCTTTTTACATTAAAATCAAACAGAAAAATGGACTAAAAATAGATGACTTTTAAGCTCATCAGTTTATTATTTATATAAACAAAAAATATAACCATTAATATGGTTAACCAAATCTTCGGTTAACCATTTGTTTGGTTTCCATAATTAAAAAATAAATTTACAATCATATATTAAAAGTTTAAATTATAATAATTATTATAAATACAATAAAAATGCAAAGACAAAAAATAAATACAATCTATCCATTTGCAACACTTGTGCATTTATAATACCTATTTATAATACATCCATAAATAATATATGAAACACATGAGATAAGATATTTAATCACAATTTTTTTAATAAATCACATGTATTAACAACTTCAATAGAAAAAAAAAAACAATCCAAAGAAATCACAACCTATGCTTTGATTTTGAGGAAAATAGTAAAAGCTTAGTTTAGAGGAAAAAAGTAAAAGCGATTGATAAAAGCTGGAAAGTCACAAGTCACAAAAGTAGGGAAACTATTTTATATATATATATATTTGGTTGGTTAACTGAAACTACGGATTTTGTATTTTGTAAACCAAAACCGAAACCGAAATCAAGATTTCTATAAAATAAAAATCAAAACCAAATCCCTAGGTTCAATTAACCTGTTTATCGATTCGGTTTCTTAAGTTTTTTTCCCACCCCTACATACAATACAAAAAATAATATTTAAATAAAAAACCCTGAAAAATATATTACAGATTATGAATTTTTAGACTTATTATCACGTAATTTTAATGTAAAAATACATTTTTTTAAATAATCTAAAAATATATTTTTTTAAATAGATATTTGATAAAATTCAAAGATTTAGATATAACAATTTAAAAATCACTTATAATCTGTTTGGAAAATTCTTTAAATGTGATTTTTTAAATAAAAAATAAATACTTAAAATAATTTTACTAAAAATAGTTCGACTTAAATACTTTGATTTCGTTCAAATTTAAAATAATTATCATTAAATTTTAAACTCTTTAATTCTATTTTTGATTGAGAAATTTAACTTTGTAATTTGAACATAAATTTTAAATCTAAATAAATCAAAGTATAAGTCAAACTATTTTTTAGTAAATGTTAAAAACAAACCCACAAATATTTCCATAATTTTGAAAAAAATTATAAGTGATTATTTAATTATTATAATTAAATTTTTTTAACACCCCAAATCTCGGGGGTCTTTTTTTTTTTTTTTTTTTACTATTCTAGGTCCCATTAGACCGAAAACCAAAATTTGGAAACCCTATATAAACAGTGTCCATGAGCAGGTTGTTGACGATTACTACAACACGCGATTACTTTGTAGCGATAATGATCGTCGCGGCGAGAGGATCCTTTGCCGCGACATATGTAACGCCATACGCCTTTGTGCTATCGTCGCGCCGCGCCTAAGGCATATCGCACGCCAGCGCTTTGTCTCACGCCGCACTGCGCCGCCCGGAACAGAAAGCTTACCACTCATGTGCGGTGTCCGTTTCCTATCGCGACAAATGAACTACAGCCGCGACACAGGATCTTCTTACCTTGGCGAACTTTAGCCGCTAACCTAAAATTTTCATGTCACGACCTAGTTTCCGCTTTACCTGCATCGCGGCAAGGAAAAAATGTATCGCGTATAAAATTTCATCTTTGCCGCTTTGTCTCTGTCGCGACACGGAAGAACTTTGTCGCGACATGAGGTTGCTGCTTTCACCCAGTTCTGCGCCCCAATGATACCACAGTTTTTTATAATAAGGTGTATATATTCCAGTATAAATTGGAGTCATCTTGGGTATTTTCCGGGAATTGTTGAATGAATATTGATTAAATGATTATATGGCTAAAAGTCAAATGCAAATATTATATGCTAAATGAGAATTGATTGGACCCGGAAATTAACCCAAGTATAAAGGGCAAATTTGGAAAATGTAAAATAAGGACCTAAGGGTCATATATAAATGAGTTTGTAGGTCTAAGTATGAATACTGAAAATTGAAGTGCAATTAAGATTTATGAAGCTATGAATGTAGTCAGAGAGATTTATAGGCTATAAATTAGAGAAACTTGGTAAAGAATGCATTTTGGTGGCCAAACAAGGCCTTGAGGAAATGGGGATTTAAAGACCAAATTTGGTCTTAGATGCTCATTTGAACAAACACGTTTTGGGGAGAGAATGAGAACAGTAGGAGAAAAATTTAGGGTTTGCAAGAAGGTGATTTTGAGGTGGGATTGTTTCCATTTATTACTTCTAAGAGACCAAGCAACATGGAAAGAAGATTTAAAGAGAGTAAGGTAAAACAAAACCCTAACTTCATCTTTGTAGTTTTATTTTGGGGAAAAGCCTAACCCAGAAAAAGGGAGTTTTATTGGTGCTAAACACTTTTGGAGTTGTTTGGATGGATTCCATGATGGATTTTATATAGGATGAATTGGAGAGGTTTATGGAAGAAAAATGGGTGAGAATGTGAAATTTGCCATTTTTCTAGAGCAAAACCGTAATTAGTATGGGTGCAAAGGTAGTACCGGTACCCATTGTGCAGAAGACAAGTGGTACCGTGCCACTTTGGTGCAGTCATGGTGCCCATTAGTGATAAGGGAGCTGAATCACCGATAGGTCAGTGAAATGCCGATACGATGCTTCACTACTAACCCTATTTTGCATGCTATGCACTTTTAAGTCTCATATTCGTACACTGATTGTTTAAGGACCCTAATAAATGATTAATGGGGATTCAAATAAGAATGAAACTAAGGGAAAAATGTACCATACCTCGCTGCCTCCGCAAAGTGATATTCGTTTAGCACGATTATTTGTTTAACCACTAAGAGTGGAGAATTTGCATTTGACTAGGTACGGGTGAAGACGACAACCCGACTTAGGATTGGCATCGAAAGAGAAAAAGGATCGATAATTTGGTTTGTTCACTGAACCTATATCCTTACTACAAATGTATTGATAGGTTACTATGTAAATGTGAAATGATTGTATGGAATATGCATACGTCAATTGCATGGTAATCTGAAATCGCATAATGTTTGAAATAGAGAAATTAGGATGAATTGTCAAATATTTGCTTGTGTGCATTTATTTGAATTGCAAATAATGTATCATATTGACATAACGAATCGAAGTGAATTACTAATGACCCTTGGCGGGATGCACCGTCGCATCATATCATGATGGAAGAATTATAATGCTAAGTAATCATCTCATGGCGGGATGTACCAATCGACATGTCATGATATGACATTTATTAAATGACTCACTTGGCGGGATGCACCAATCGGCATCCGTCATGATAATGAACCAAAATTGCTAAATGTGGCAAGTACGACTACGAATGAAAACAAGGCGGGATTCACCAAGCGAATCGAGTCTTGAAAAATAGAATTGAATAGTCGAGGTGACACTTGATGAGTGAAAATGAAGTTATAAACCAAACCATCTTTATGGTATATGCTTAAAATCTCATGAGATTGAATTCATGAAGGTGTTGCATTGAAAGTGCATGTTTGTAAATGAAAGTATGTACAAATGAATAAGCATATGTATTGTTTATGCATTAACCATTGAAATAGAAGGACAAGCATGTTGTATTAGATAGAGAACTTTATAGAACCACTAAGCATGAAAATGCTTAGCATGTAGTTTTTTTTAACTATGTGCAAGTATCGAATTGATCGGGAAAGAAGAGTGAGAACAAGAGCGTAAGTCATAGAAATCGTGCGGTGTATAAGTATATACCCCGACATGAGCATACATCGCATTCTTAAACATTGATATTTTGTAATCAAACGAGTTAAACTCAGAAATATTGTTTTGTACTTTTTGAAGGGGCATGGAATGCTTTAATGTAAATGTGTTTGTATAAATGTAAATGTTTATGGAGCTGTTAAGAAAATGCTTCGCGTAAATGAGAACTCTAAAATGAAATGGCGTAAATAAAAGCGTTTGATAAGATAAATAAAAACGGTCGGAATAAATGAGACTCAGGTTGGATCAAATCGATGGGTAGGGTCGGATTAGTCGCAACATTTTTTAAAAAGAAAATTTAATAAAATGGCAAATAAAAATAATTAAACGAGCATCCCGGATCCGGTTTGAACTCGCCAATCGAGTCGGACCGAAAAGGGGTGCTACACCCGTTCTCTGTCGCGACTTAAACAAGCCTATGTCGCGACCGAAAAATCCCCTCGTTAAGACCACCTCTGTCGCTACACTAAACCTTCTACTGCCTCCATGCTCTGTCGCAACATGGAATCGCCTAACCAATAGCTCTTTCTGTCGCGACAACGCATGCCCTATCGCGACATAGAATCTTCTTCCTTAGCTAGTCTCTATTGCGATGAGGAACAATCCTGTCGCGACACCGTTGTCCCTGGTCTCGACGTAGAAACCTATCATGGCATAAAAACATATGTCGCGACCTAAAAACCTTCAGTCTTGACGATTCTTTGTCACGACAACGAAAGTTCTGTCGTGACCTAGAAATCCCCAGCTAAGACCAAACCCGTCATGACAATCATCACAAGGCGTTCGGGACCCCTATCGCAACAAAAGAGAACCATGTTGCAACAATTTCCATTGCTTAAACCTGAACCCTATGGCCTCTGGATTACCAGTGATCGAAAAACTCCTCATGGGTACTTGTGGGAAACCCCCATCGCACACCCAAACATGCAAAGAGTCTGCTTTTTAGGCCTTTTTAGCACCTCCACTTCTCTTAACTCCGCAAAGAATTCACTAATGTCAGTCTATGTATCTATGTGCAAGACAATCAGAACTTTCCAACACTTTAATGAATAGATCCAAAATAAGTTTTTATTACAAAACTTCTCCTCAGACACATACAAACTCGGTTATTCTATCCATTACGCTGTAACTGTAAAATAAGCCAGATATGGCCTCCTTTCCTCACTTCTATGGTCTCGCATAGTTCCTTCCACCTCGATGGACTTCTTGGATTTAAATTCCCTTCTGGGTGGGGCCTCTCACTACCTGGCCCTCGACTCCGCCTCCTCAAGGGTAAATCAAAAGGCTTATACGTAGGCGCACACTGAAGCCTCTATAGGAAAATCCTCCCAAGCTCAAACAAGGTTTAGAAATGTATGAAAAACGGTCGGTCTCATTTTATTTTAACATAACTTAGACACACAATTTGACATAAAACAATGACATTTCAAACATATCTCAGGTTTATGTAAAAACAGTAACTAAATGAATAAACGAGCACCGCGAAAAAGAAATAATAACTGATTTCACCATAACAATTTCCAGCAATTCTTACTTAATGGTAACCTCCACCCCCTCAAGGTTTTCTTTGGTAGGTAACATACTTAACAGTAACCTCCACCCCCCTCCATGGTATCTTTGTTTCTCAAGCATCTTTACCAGGAACCTCCTGAAAATGAATGAGCAACATTAAAAGGGACCTCTCACTCATCGCGGTAATGTTTCCCAAGCATCCTTACCGTGAACCTCTTAAGAAGGAATTGAGCATCCTTACAAGCAACCTCTCACCCAACATGGTAGTGTTTCTCAAGCATCCTTATTGGGAACCTCTTGGAAAGGATTGAGCATCCTTACAAGGAACCTCTCACCCATGCTGTGACGCCCCAAATCCGGGGTCCCATTGACAACCCATCAACCAGCGGAATTTCTATGGATTTAGGGTGACCCGATATCACACTGTTATGTCTCATTTATCGAGATCCATATTTATGAAAAATCTAGTGGTAGTCTCCTTTGTCGGAGCTCTCTACCTAACATACAACTTGTATAACAAAGATAATCATAACTCATCCAGTATCTTAATAGAAAGTAGGGACTACTACGCAAGTATCCATCCGTCCATATCTCACATATATCCCTTTATCGGGACTCATTCATTCACATTTAAATCTAAAATATGAAAATAAAACGCTTAATTAAAGTCCGTAAGAGTCCGATCACAACCCTCTTACCATAATTACATACTCGACTATTTAGACAATAGTCCCACAATAATTTAGTTACAATTCTTTTATACAAAATATTTTTACAAAAATGTTACTCAAATGTAATATCAAGGCCACACATCGGCCTTTTTCATAATCACGGCCTCATCGGAGCACCGTCTCCCTATACACCCCCTGTACCTAAAAGGGGGTCCCACAACGAGGTGAGCAATGCCCAGTAGGAAATTTTTCCTACAAGGGCTACTCCCCACCTAAAATGCACATGCAATGGCAACCATGAAAACATCCAATCACATTCCTTATAAATAATGTAATCCTATATGGAATATTACGTGTCATGCATGAGATAAGACTCATCATGCCCACAACCCGAGTCCCGACTGACTCCCTCACACTTGCAATGGCAAGTGTGAATACCAATCATCAGTGTTTCACCCAATGACTCACCCATTAGACAACCCTCCAATGTTTATTCAATTTTACCAAATTCCGTGTGTTTATTTAGGTTGCAAATTTCCGAGGTCTCACCATAAAGCCAGACGCCTTCCATAATTTTAGTGAACTTTTTATCATCGAATACATATGTTTAATTGCTATCAAAATTTAGGTCTTTTCACCCGGGGGACTTCCATCTTGCTTCCTTCTTCACCCAAACACACGAAATTTATTATTATTATTTTTATACACCCGTGAGTCTCAATTTTAGACGTTGTCCCAATTTTTGAGCTCACTACACATTCACCAAGAATGGTGAATAACCAATACCATGCACCCACACCCGACTCAACGCGATCCGACCGTGCATATGAAATGCATTCATATCATTTCATGTTATGTTATGCTACATGCAATATTTATAAATTCCGGATAATTATATTTCCTACATATAATTTCCATGTTAATACATCACGCAAGTACATATTAACATGATTTTTACACACAACCGCATATTATTTATTTTTCCAACAATACACACAAAATGACCAAAATCTCGGATTCATATAAAACAGGGCATCTCTTGGTCCTTTCACGGCCATAAACCATTTTTTTGTTTCATTCATCAACAAATGGCAATGATACTAAAAACACACAACAAACCAAGACACGCCTCCAGGATCAAAACCAAACTCAACACAATCCGGATCACCAAAACAGCTCAAAATTCCTAAAAATTCCTACACCTACCCTAAGATTTGGGACCGAAATTTACTAGATCTCACAATTTCAAAGAAAACCCTAAGCCATTAAATGACTTTTTGGTGATAGAAATAATATTCAAGTAGAAAATTCTCAATTCTTGTGAGTTTCACAAATTCTCTGATTAACACGCCCACGCCAGAAATCTCGCCGCATGTAATCGACTTTACCTTCGCTTCGATAAAAACCTACGATCCACTTCAGAATCTGAGAAAACTAGAGCTTTCTGTAATTTTCTTCTTCCTCTTTCTCACGCACACTCCCGTTTTTCTCCCCAAAGAATCTGGCCCTCTTTGACTTTTTTCCTTATTAATCCTTTTTTTTTCTTAAGTTTGGATACATGGCTCACATTACGTTGTGTCCATCTCTCATTCGGGTCCATTTCTACTTCTAAACAATTTATTTCTTTTCAGTTCAATTTATTTTAAATGAACTTAGTTCAAGCCATTTCCTGACTTAAAAATCTCGTCCCTATAGTCACTGGTGACTTATCACCCAGAAAATCATAAAAATATTTTTTCTGTCTCGGAATTCGACGAAATTTTTTTGGGTCACTGGATTTCGTGAGACAAATCCAACGGCTCAGTCCGTTTCGTCATCCGAGATCTAGAGATTTTTTAAGCTTCCCTAAACCATTATGACAATTATTATTATTATTTTACCATTTTTTCTTGAAAATTACTAATTTTCCTGAGTTTTACACATACTCATTCCAACAACCATACAAGAACATATTCTACCAACAATCATCACCCATAACCAATGATTCCATAAATCTCCAATTTACAAGTAATTCTTCTAATTATCCACAAATCCATTATGAGGCAATTTCAATAAACAATTAGGAAAATATAAGAGATCGTAACCCCCGTTATTTTACTACTCAACACAAATCACTATGATTTAGAAATCAATCCCAAAGAACATATTCAAGAAGAAAATCCATCATTCTCAAATACTAGGATTTTTAAGACAAAAAAGGGATTTCATAGGTATTCAACCCTAACTTTGTTTAAGCATGTAATCCTTGCAAAAAGATTAAGAGATAATGATTTCATATCGTAAATATATAACATTGATAGCCCAAAACATACATATATAAATACCCTAGCCTCAATGTAAGTGAATGGGAGAAAACCCCTACCTTAAATCCTTAGTTTGTATGAAGATCTTGAACTTTGATATTTTAATTTCACTTAAATCTCTTGTTTTGGCTAGCTTTTCTTCCGCTCTAATGATTTCTAGGGTTCCAAGAGGTGTGGGGTGGGAGTTGATTAAAAGAAATGAGGGAAAATTGAGTGAAAATGGGCTTTAAACATAGCAGCCCCGATTTTCACTGTTCATGGGTTGTTTTGGTTTTCTCCAAAAATTACGATTTTACCACTAAAATCTCCAATTTGATCTATATGGCTACCCTAATGTTTTTTGACGTTCCGGATTCATTTTTAATGTTATTTTAACCTAAAAACATTTATTTTTATGATTTATTTCAAAACTAAAAAAAATAATAAATAAATAAATTTACCTAACATTTAAAATTAATATCCAAGGCACACCATTAACACGCATTGGTCAACTTCTGAGAATAAACCGATTCGACTCAGGTATTTCTAGTATGTGTGACCTATATGGTTGGAAAGGTATACGAGTTAGGGATCTAATATAAATAACGGTGCATTATTTGGACTTTCCAACAAAGAGTTAAGATCACTCAGGAAAGGTAGTCCGCTTTAATTACTTGGCCTCTACACTATTATCTATAATTTGATTTAGAATGTAAATGGAGACGTTAAATGCAAAAACGGTTAATTGGATGGATTAAGTGATAGTATAGACATGTGGGGGTTTACAATTTTTTAATTTTATCATATTTATATTTTTTAAAAAATATTTTCAAATAAAAATTATGTGATAATAAAAAAATCTTAATTTAGGATATATTTGAGGGTTTTTTATTTAAACATTATATTATATGAGAGTTTTTTTAAGGAATTTTATATGAGAGTTATTCTTAAAACCACTACAATTTCTGAATTTTTTATTAAAGCAAAATTATTAAATTGTCTTTTAAATGTTAAAGTAAATATTATTTTATATTTTACCAAGTGGGCACATAAATTTAATGTCACGAATTAATTTTATTCCCTATTATCATTTAACGAGGTTTAAACAACATGCGCAAACGATTTTTTAAAAAAACTTATATTTTATGTTTTCAATTGTGTAGGGGTTTCATTTTAACATTTTTGTAAGACCCGAGAAAATTCCAATTTTCGGAAAAATGGTAAAATTGTCATTTCGGTAAAAATCCGAAATTTTTCTAGATCTCGGATGACGAAACGGATTTCACTGGAATCGTCTCGCGAAATCTAACTAACACGTCACTTCACGACCCGAGATGAACTTAATTTCACGTTTCGATAAGACCGAAAGTGTCTGATGTCGCAAAACCTGCCTCATGCAGACATGCATGCTACAAAATCACCACCATACGTAATTTTGTGACACATGTTGCAAGAGAGAAATGATGAGAAATTTTAAGACCTAGATAAATAAGAAAAGCCATTAAAAATCTGTACATGATACGACTATAATTATCAAAATCAAACGATAATAGACAAAACTTAAAATATCAATTCTTCTCCCAAAATTAAAAGAACAAAAATGATGGTAAAAACGGAGGGGAGGCAAAGGCACAGGATTTGGTGACTTTTTTAGAGAGAGCACCTTCTCTGGGATTCCAAAGCAAATCTGGACCGTCTGGCTTAATTGATCAAGAAGGAAAGTTGCTCTGTCGCACGAGGATCACGTGGGCACTAATTTGGGCGGTTCCGCATCATCCTGCGCTGATGATCTTTCCTACTTGTGTTAACTCGCTTAAGAACTATTTAAACTGGCAGAATCGCCTGACGCTGTATTAATCAGAACTCCTAGCCTCAAAAGCTTTGAAACGAGCGGAGAAAAATTATTTTAGGTGTTGTACCAAGAATCTGAGGGGTTTTACTGCTCATGTGAATAGTAACATGAAATAGTGCTCACGAAATATTTTTGCGTTAAAATTATTGGCTGAAATGATTCAAAATTGACCGCTTCGTGTTTGCTAATTGTACCATGTTAGCTAATTTTTGTGTAATTTATCAAGCACTCATATAACATGTTTTATGCGATTTAATTTCTAATATATGCATAATGAGGTTAGCAATGAATATGCTGAATTGGTATCATGCATTCCATATGCAATCGGGTAACCTAGAAATTAGCGGAGTGCATAGTCGAGGATCGATTAATCGTGTTAGGTGTTTGATGGTGGTGTGTCGTGAGTAATATTTGGCCAGGATCAACACCGCATAGGTGTTGATTAAAGGGGTTTGATTAATAGACAACGCCCAAATGAGTCGCACTAAGTTGCTGAAATAAATGGCTCATCGTGATTTCATACGCACCAAGACCATAATAACAGGAGTTGGAGCGATGAGGTGGTTTCTTGAGAGAATTGTTTCGGAGGGTTGATCAACAATATTATTTATCGGAGTATGTCCACTACAACATCTGAGGGTTGAATTCACATAATATCAATCTGCAGTCCACTGATATAACCTGAGGGTCATTCATATAATATCAATCGTCTAGAGTCACTCAATCGATATATACATCTGAGGGTTGTCCACAAAATAGATTCCTCGAATCACCAACGGTTTATACTCCGAGGGGTCATTCACTGCTAAAACAAATACCTTTGTTTGGAAACCAAGCCATTCATGGAAAATACATGCTCGAGGGAGCGAAAAGTGAAATGGGAGGTAAAATGGTTGTAAATGAAAATGAAAAGATTAAGAGTAATCTGTCATTATCTAAAAATGACAAGAAACATACTTATAACCTTCAGATGTAGGAGCCTGAGGACTCCTGGATACCGGGATGTGGTGAGTCACATTCTCATCCATGACACGCAGACATTCAAGTAGATCATGTATTTATCAATGTGTTCGATTCCTATCACACGCGACTAGCGTGAAAGATCCTACGTAGAAATTATCTCTACTGTGTTTGTCACCTATCATGGATCACCATTTCATGTGGGCTGTGGAGTGATCGGGAAGGTGGCTCTCATTAGAGGCCGTTTGAGAAGAAAGTCGACTTCAGGGCTTTGATTTGTATACATGTACAGAGTTTATACTCAATATATGTTGAAGTAAGAGTAATGTAAAAACTCAACCATGTAATATATCGTCAGATATATACCTTATGACATGCAGCCTAAGTGGCCATTATTTTATTCGCATGTGGACCCTGTGTGGCCTATTGAACTATTTTGGGATGTGTTTTCAGATCTGGGCAGCCCCGCACAAAGGAGACTCGCCGATTGAGCTGGCGCCTGGGTTACCCTAAGATCCACGAGACTGCTAGCTGATCTTACACAACTGACACCCCGATTTTGGGGCGTTACATCTTGGTATTAGAGCACAGGCTATAAACACTCTGTGAGCTTAGTGCTGATAGTGTTAGGTATATTTAATACCCAGGGCTCGAGGATTCAGTCAGCGCCAGTTATTAAGGTGTAAGAACATCACCACTGTACTCGGCTGTTTGTGTGGCTTAGGTATGTGATTACCTAGGGACAATCACGGACATGATTAACATCGCACATCGTGGCCTTATGCGTGATCGGGTGTGATAATGATGTTGATTGTCATGTATGTCAGGTGATTGTCAGATGTATGTGTGAATGCAAAAAGAATATGGATGTTATGTGCTGAGTGATCAGGGCTTGAAGATTAGCACATAGATGTTGAAAATTTCGAGTTTTACATGTAAAACTGAAAATAAAATAAAAAAAATTTTTAATAAATTTATTTGGTTTATTGGAAAATGAAAAAAATGATATATATATATTTGGGGAGTTTTCTCCAAAGAAGGATTAGAAATGAAAAATGAATGTGAAGAAAATAATTTTCTAAGGTTTTGCAAAGGTGTAAATCGAAGAAAATTAACAAAATAAATTTTTATAAATTTATCGGGTGTACTCGAGAATGAAAAATGGATATATATATATATATATCGGGTGTTTCCAAGAATGTAAATGAAGAAGAAAGAAAAAAATGTGTGAAAACTAAAAAAAGGAAAAAATGCAGAATCGCTGGGGTTATCGTTTAATCAGGTCACGATACAATTGAAAAATCAGATCAGACATGGCTACGGGTGTGCAAAGTTGGCCTAGAGATGTGTCACGATACAATTGTTGTATCGTGACAAGGAGCCGCGAGTGAAATTGGCTGAAATTGTATTGCAAACCTTTAGTTACAGTTCTGGTGTATCAGAATAAGTATGCGTTTCGCTTCGCCTCGAGAAGGTCACGATACAATTGGATTGTATCGCGACAGAGGAGGTGTTTTAGGTTTTCAGGGAGTGATATCAGACGCACAAGCAGGTCGTCCGCCGATCGAGGTGTCACGATACACTTGATCAGATTGTGACATGAGTGAGCCCGGGGTCACGGGGAGCTGTATCGAGAATACACTAAGGGTGTATCAGGACCAAGGGGGAGCATGAGGCAGGCGCTGTGTCTCGACCTAGGCCACGACACCCGCCGTGCCTCGCGCACCGAAAAGCCACACACTATCAAGCAGGCCACGACATCGCCAAGGTGTGCCCACGAGACGCTTCAGGCATGCTCCACGACACGCCCCGCCAAGATGCGGCCCGTACAGACCGGTAACCATGCGCGCAGCCTGGGTCGTACCAGTGGTGTGCACACAATGCACTTGACCTATTTTCGACTCGCACTCAAGCTTTAACTGCCTATGCGAACACTGCTCACAAAAATTTCGAAAAAATGAAATAAAATATTTTGAAAATCAAATAAAATGTGAGATAAAATTTTAAAATGAAATTTTCAAAATAAAATTTTTGATTATGATTATGAACCGATATATCGACTATGTCTCGTGAATACATGAGTCGCGGTGTACTTAGAATATGAAATGTTTTCTGCGGTATGAATAGTATCTGGCCGTGGTTATGCCCTTGTGAGATGCCGTGATTGAATTTAATCACATTTGACTTGTGTAGATGGCTAGTAGAGGTAGGACGAGTGGCTTCCAGCGGGTACCGGTCGTGCACTACCGCATTCGACACAGCTTTTGGCCGAGGTCAGAGGTATCATGACCGCTACCGGCACGTAGTGCAGCAGTAGTCGTGGAGGTCCGAGTAACCTCCGTGAGGTTTGTGTGGCACATCATCCCCTCCGATGACCACAGAGGAGATCCAATGGTGGCGCACTACTGGGTTCATGCGCTCTAGAAGGCTGCAGCTGAGGCTACAGAGATTACCCGACGCGACTAAAGACCGTACTAGATGCTCCAGCCAAAGGGTGAAGCCCAAGCATGCGGAATTACAAAGACCTCAGATCTAGAGAGGCAAATGACTCGGGGTAGACTTCCATGATCTTTTCATGGGTAAGAATTTTCCAGATACTGCGAGACATGTGAAGACTTAGGAGTTCTTAGAGCTGAAGCAGGGGACGATGAATGTGATGGAGTACGCGTGGCTGATTCACGAGCCAGCCTGCTTCTTTGTCGATGATTGCGGCCATGCATACGGCCAAAGTCGAGATTCGAGAATGGCCAAAGTTGTTCATTCGGGGCAAGATTGTAGGACTTCGCCTACGGGATATGGACTCCATGGTTGGGACAACCCTGACCATAGAGAGAGAGATCGAGGATGCTCGACGCACTAGGGACGCGAGTGTTAGTAGCAAGAGGAAGGAGAGTTAGTCTTCTTCTAGTTCGAGGAATAAGCCTAGGGCTTCTAGTTCACAAGGGTTCCTGTTTACCACCATCCCGGTCGTGACGCATCGAGCCGGGCCACAGCCGCGATGGTGTTACTCATTAAGCCAAGAAGCTTCGACATATGATACCTGATCGCCTCAAGAGACAAGGATCCTGCAGGTTTTCGGGACAAAGACAACCCTAGTTAGCCATAGAACAAGAGATGGCAGCCTTTATCCCACCACACCCTAAATGGGGCCGAGGAATCCAGCTTTCAAATGTTAGGTGTTATACGAGGCCCCTAAGAAGACAGATGGGCCAAAGGGGCCGCAGTGTGGGCTCGAGGGTCGTGCATAGAGTCCAGCCTGATAACATGAGGGACCTGTGGAATGGTCTATGCCGGCTGCGCCGTAGCCGAAAGCATGCAGATCAATGACACACGTGGTACATTTTATACCGCAATTATTTTGCATCATGTTCCATCACTGGCTTTCGTGATCTTCAGGTGATAGGTATGGCTTAGAGGTCGGCGCCTTAGAGAGATCAGATAAATTCCTTCCCTAGGATGTAGAAGGTGAGAGCAACAGATGAGCGAGATTGTGAGTTAGGATCCTGATTTTGCTCATGGTGGACCTGTGGTCGATATCGCGATTTACGCCATTCGACATGGATGAGCTGGACACTACTCCAAGCCACGCAGAAGGGACCTTAACCAAGCAGCTACAAGTGGGACCTAACGGTTGTCATACCCGACACTTGCCTCGTGAGTCGTAGAGGTTACATATGCACGTGGTTAGATGTAAAAAAAGTGGAATTTCGACAAAATTCTTTTAAGGGGGGAACAATGTAAGACCCGAGAAAATTCTAATTTTTTGAAAAATGGTAAATGGTCATTTCAGAAAATCCCACCTTTTCTAGATCTCTGATGATGAAACTGACACCGTTGGAATCGCCTCAAATCTAGCTAACAAGTCGACTTGTTTAATTCCGAGACGTTTAATTTCACGCTGAGGCAATCGAGTGTCTGGTGCCAGAAACTAGTTTCCTGAGAGATATGTGATGTGACAAAAGTCACCCACTACATGTACTCTTGTGACACATGTTGCAAGAGTAGAGATATGATGGAAATGGACGGTCTAGATAACATGTTGTCGCACCAGTAGGTTAAGGATATATGGGAATTATCAAAATTGTAAATGATAATAGACAAACTCAAATAGTGACTTCCAAAAATTAAAAGAACAAAATGATTTAAATGAAAAACTGAGGGGAGGCAAAGGGCTATGGATTCGGGTGATTTTTTGCAGAGAGAGCACCTTCTCTCTAGGATTCGGCAAATCTGATCGCCGATTTTCAACTGAGCAAGAAGGAAAGGTTTCACGCTGAAGGACTACGCTGCGGGCACCACTTGGTGGAGTTCCGATAACTCCAAAAGGTAGGATCTTTTCCTACTTGTGTTAATATTTGTTTAAGAACTAGCAAATAAGAAGAACGTTCGAGGCTTGTATTAGTCAGAACTCTACCCCCAAAGCTGAACTGAGCGGAGAAAATCTTATTTTAGGTCGTGAAATTGTAAGTAACCCGATGGGGTTTTTTACTCCGCTCACATGAAGGCAATATGAATAGTGTTCACGGGGTTATGCTTTTTGTGGTGAAAATGTATTTGGTTGAGTGATTCAAAATTGAATTGTTCGTTGTTAATCGCTCATGCAATAATTTTGTGCCACTGACGCGTAATTTGCATAACATGTTTTATGTGATTTAATTATGTTAATATATATGATGAATATATTACATTTAATGCGTTTAATCGTATTATCGATGCATTCCATATGCACCGGGTAACCTAGAAATTAGTGAAAGATAAAGCTGAGATCACACCGTGTTAGGTGTTTGATAGTTTTCGTCGTGAGATATTATATGGATCAACACGCCAGTGGTGTTGATTAGCGGGGCTGATTAATAGACAACGCCCAAACGAGTCGGACACGCTGCAAGGAAATGGAAATGGTCATTGTATTTCATATGCAACTTGAGCACCCAGAACAATGATGAGTGCATGAGGTGGTTTCAGAGAATTGGCTCCTTGAGGGTCAACAACAACATTATTTGCATCGAGTGCGCCACTCACAACATCTGAGGGTCACCCATTATATCATCAAATCCCGCCTGAGCTCTAATTCAATTGATATACACGAGGGTTGTCCACAAAATATTCTTAACTCCATTCCATTACTATATCTTATATTGCCCACTCGCTAAATAACTTGTTGAAATCTTATCAGTACGTTCAGGAAGTATGAGAATTGAGGTAAATAGGTTGTAATAATGAAAGTGATTTAGAGGTTTTGAATACATCGAAAAACGATGCATCATTTATAATCACGCGAGTGAAATCGCGAGATCGGATCATGAACACATCCCACGATACGGCGGCATCAGCGACACGGATTTATTTAACGGTTGATCGTCGATCAGAAACGGCGAAATATCCCAACGGCATCGTCCGGATCGCGATCATTCGGCGTGGTAACAGTGGAAATGACCCAGCATCTCCATCGAGTCGCCAAGAAAGATCGACTCAGATTTTGATTTCTTGCGGTAATATAACGGTTCTCAATTTTACAACTTTGAACGGAAACTCTGAACCAGAGATCAGTCAGATATATATTTTATAGATGATTTGTGCAGTCTGTGCTGGGGTCTCTTATTTTATTCAGATGTGGATCCCCATGGGGTCACATTGAACTGTCAGACGCCTTTAGATCGTAGAGCCCCATACAAAGCGAGACTCATCCGATTTTCATGAAGTGATATCTGTTACTCTAAGATCCACGAATATCTCCGCGAGTCGACGGCCACAACCTGACATCCGATTTTGAGACGTCACAATTTTAAAGTACAAAGGGGTAAATGTAAAAAAAAAAAATGAAAGTGCAAGGGTTGGAAAATGCATTGTTCTAATATTAAAAAAAATTCAATAATGTAATTGAAAGTTTTATTTGTTGAACACGTGACATTACTCAAATTAGTTATAAACTTATATACAAGGATCAAAATAACAATAAATATATTTTTGATTTGACAAAAATATCAAAAAAATAAATATAAAAAAATCTCGAAAATATCTTGATGGATATTTAAAAAAATATATCCATATAATATATATGGTTCAAAAATAAAAATTCAAAAAAACATTTCAAACTCTTAAAATTTGATAAAATTAAGAACAATACACATATCAAAAATATTTTATAAATGTAATTAAGGTATGTATGATTAAGATAAATATTTCTAAAAAATATCTCAAATTCTTTCAATATGTATTTATTTATTTATTTTTAAATTTTTAAATTTTTTTTATTAAATATGTTTTATTATATTTTAAATAAAATTTAAATATTTTTAATATTTGATTTCAATAATTTTTAACTCATGTGATAATTTTTTTAATATTTCCTTTAATTTATTTAAATAATTAAAATTATTAATTTGTGACCTCTAAACATGTTTTGGTGAATGAGAGTGTTTGTATCTCAATATATAATTGAACCCCAATGGTTAATTTCATTAGAGCTTAGGTACACCATTAACATACTTGAGATACTACATTATATCATAGGTATTACCTTAACAGTCATAAGTACTATTATAATTATTAATGTCAATTGCCCTTTTTCCCTCTTACATACATTACCACTAAGTAATTTATATTTCATTTTTAGGTAATAAAGGTATAAACTTATAGTATACCCTACATTAGTAGACCATATTAAGTACATATGTATACACAAGGTCCTCCCTTATGAAAAAACATTGAAAAAATTGTGACATCTAGACATGTTTTGACATGCAAGAGCAAAGGCTCCACGATGCGAAATCAAACTTCAACGGTTGGGCTATCGGAGCTTGCGCATCAGCTAACGTATTTGATATGAATACCTTTAATAAACTATAGATCATAAATAGTGATTGGCAGGCACTACCAGGGTTTTACATCAATTATCATTTGTGTTCATTATATAGATTGAATACTTATATGTCAAATAAATTTTTTTGTTGATATTATTTTTAAAAATTATTATAGCATCACATTTATTTAAGTTTATATCATCCTTTCAATTATGCTTAATTTTGAATATTTTATTTTTAAATATTAAGACAAAAATTTTATTTCAATCGATAAAATAAATTATTAACATAAATTTGTTAGTAATTTTAATTATTTACATAAATTAAAGGAGATATAAAAAAGGTTATCCATGAGTAATAAAATTTTAGAAATGAAATGAGTTAGTAAAGAAATAATATTTTTAAAAATGTAATAAACACTTTTTAGACAAAAACAATTTTTAAAATTTAAAAGAAGAGTAAAAACATGTTAAAAGAATTATATTATAAATTTTATTTCAATAGGAGTAAATAAATATTAACATAATTTTAGTACTTTAATTATTTACATAAATTAAAGGAGATATAAAGGTTATCCATGAGTGATAAATTTGAGAAATGAGGTTATTAGTAAATAAATAAATTTTTTTTAAATGTAATAAAACACTTTCTTAGATTTGAAACAATTTTTTAAATTTAAAATAAAATAATATAAAAACATGTTGAAAAGAATTTAGAGATATTTTGCAGCCTATTTATGTAGATCACTATCTTAATTACATTTATAAAATATTTTTTAAGGAGATTATGTATGAAGAATCCAAAATCAATGGTTCAATAAAGTTATAGAAAAAATATTTATGTTTAAGTAAGTAAGAAATGTGTGATTGAGGATGAAGTTCTGAAAACACCCTTGTCCATTCTATGCTTTTTGTAAGACTTTATTATACGAGTCAGATCTTTTAAACATATGAACATCTCACGTTAGTATCTACTAATATTTTGATTATTGTTTATAACTACCTGGATCAAGCAGACGCTGACGAATATCAATAAAAGTTTCAATTGCATCATTGAATTTTTTTTTTTTAAATATTTTTATAATTTTAACATGAAATTTATTATAAATTTATTTGTTAATAGTATTTTAAGAAATTATTATAATTTTATATTTATCCTTTCAATTTTGTCTAATTTTGAATATTTTATTTAAAATTTCTTAAGACATACATTTCATTTTTAAAGATAGTATTAAATTTAATTCGATAATATAAATTATTTGACATAATTGTTTAATAATTTCCTAATTTATTCAAATAAATTAAAGTAAATATAAGAAATATTTGTTTTTTGATAATGAAATATAAAAAATGTTATTCCATGACTAATAAATTTTAGACACTAAATATTAAAAATAATTAATAATTTTAAAAATACAATAAGACACTTTTTAACAAAAACAATTTTGAAAATTTTAAAAAATAAAAAATCTCTTAGGCAGAGAAACATTTTCAAAATTTCATTGTCACATATTTCTTACCTAAAATATGAATATTTTTTCTGATTATTAAAACTATTGATTTTAAATCCTTTATATCTACTTTACATTTATTTTCAAATTAGCTGGTACATAATTCTCCCTACCTTTTTTACTCAAAGAACATTAGAAAAAATAAAATAAAATTTGAAGGAATAAAGATTCTCAATATCTATAAGTAAGGCTCTATACTCCACTCCCATGTGTTTGAAATTATTTTTTATTAAAACCCTTTAAATAATAGTATTTTGAAAATTTTAATTCTTAAATATGAATATATATAATCAAATATTAAAACATTTACTTTTTTTTTGTTTTAAAAAATTTGAACTATTTTAATTGTTTCTTTAGAAAAACTATAAAACATTGAGATATCTAAATACTTTTAATTTATTATAAAGACAATCGATTTTCACCTATTTTAAAATAAAATCTTAAATTAAATAATCATGCTATAATAGAGCGATTTTTTAATAAACTTTATTTTTAAGATAATAAACTTTTTATGTCATTTGGCTGCCTGTTTTAACTTTAAACACTCTATTAATCATGGATAAATTAAAAATTTTAGTTAAAATGATAGGAATGAATATTTTTCAAATAAAAAAATTAGGTTAATTTTAAAATTAAAAAAGTATTTTTAATAATAATTTCCGAAGATACATTGAGTTGAATGTTGATATTGCATTGAATGGCAATTGGCACAGCCGGCCTCAGACTGCAATCCGCATGTGCAGCGGCCAGCGGGATGGGTATAAATTAAATCCACGACTCACGCGAGTCACGCGTCAATTTTTTTTTTTTTTTTTTTTTCCTACTTTTGAAGTCTGAGGGTATTTTGGTCAGTTTAGGTGACACATCTTGGGACCAGACCCGCTTCCTTCTGGACTGCACTCTTTCTTCCGTTTACTCCCAAAAAGCTGTCGTCAAAATGGGTAACTGCAATGGAGTTCCGTCGGGCGACACGCAGCTTCGTCCAGACGCCGGCCGAGATGGCGGTGGACACCCCTCACATCATGATCACCCTTCCAACGGCGTCAACGTGCGCCCAACCTCTCCTTCCCCCGCTCCGCCGCCTCGGGCGGCCTCCCCGGTCGTCCGTCCATCGCCTCCTTGCGGCGCGACCGTCAGCCCCGGCCGGCCGGATGGAGGATGTTCGACAAACTCCGGCACGCGGGGCCGAGAGCTGGGCCGGGGGCAGTCTGCGACCTACCTGGTGACGCATAAGGAAACGAAGGAACAGTTCGCTTTTGCAAATCGATTGCGACGAGGGAAGCAGGAACCGCGATGACATCGAGGGATGTGCGGCGGAGGCAGATCATGCACCGCACTTTATGACATCGCAATACGTGGAGCTCAAGGGCGCGTACGAGGATCGACACCAGACCCCGTGATGGTTTCTGCGCCGGCGGGGAGCTATCGACGGATCATCGCTAAAGGTCATTACTGAGCGGGCTGCGGCCGCGCGCCAGTCAGATCGCGACTGGGTTCGCCAACCGCCATACCATGGAGTGATGCATGAGGGACGAAGCCTGGAAAACTTTTGCTCCTGAGCACTGCGGGTAAAGATCTGGGCCGCTGAAGCCGACGGATTTTGACTCGGTTTTCTTTAAACCAGGTGTGATCATGGTCTTTGGGTTTATGCTCTATAAAATTTGAAATTGAGCTTGTTGCAGTTCATTTGATGAATTTGATTGTGAGGATTTGGAACTTGAAATTATTGGTTGAATGTGTCTAAGATCTCAATCGTACACGTTATTTGTTGTTTGTGAAACAGTACCTTCCCTTTTTTTTCCTTGGGCAACAAGCCTAATAATTCTTTATGAATAATTTTGCATAAGAGATCAGTACCTCTCCAATCATTTGACAGGACTGTAAAATGTACACATTTGTTCCATTTTGTCTTCTTTTTTTTTTTTTTGGTGAGGAAATGTGCCGAAGGTTTCCACTTGTGTCAAATTTGAGATGTGTTGCGAAATGTTACTCGATAACGTCCTCTTACTGTGGAACAGACCTTCGCAGTTTGTTTTTTTTTTTTTTTATTGAATTATTCAGAAAGCATTAGATTCTTAAGACAAACGCCCCAGAAAAGGCCCTCTTGGGATGTGTGTATTGCGTCCATTTTAGCTATCTGGAAGTGAGAATAGCTTTGTCAACGTGCTAACTTTGAGATTAGGCCCTGTTTGTTTGTTTGTTTTCTTTTTCTGAAGATTTCATTTGTTAATTAACTCTTATTTCTAGTGATTTGTCCCTGTTTGTTATTTTGTTAGAAACTTTCATTTGTTATTTAAGTCTTTTTTTTTTGATTTTATCTGGAAAATAAAAAGAACTTTTATCTGATATTTCAAACTAAAAAGACACTTTTGCCTCAATTTCTAGTCTATTCTCTATAAATTTGAAAATATTTCAACTGAGCAGATTTTTTTTCAAAGCCACCTCAAAATAAAGATATTTTTAGTACTAAAATAAATGGCTAGAGTGGACACACAAATGGACAGTTGTAAGCAAATGATAGATTTTAGGCATCACTTTATTTGTTTATTTAAACCCCAGTAAAACACAAGCTGGGAGTCAATTATTTTCAACTCATATTTTTTATAAGTGAGTCAATTATTTTCAATCTTCATCGTATTCATTAAAAACAAATAAGTCCTCAGATTTGGTTGTTTGCTCATATCTTAGAAATGAGGCGCTAACTTTTTTATTTAGGTCTCTGTGAAAGTGAAAAAACAAGTAATCTTCAACAGTTGAGTGTGGTCAGGCTGACTGCAACAAAATATGCTAATGGATATCTTATAGTATTCATTTATGCATAGTGCAAGGGGTCTATTTTTACACCTTCTTCGTTTTTGTTTGGGTGCATTGTGTAACGTGTCCTTTTTTTTGCACCTTATTTTTGTTTGTTTATTAATTTAATCTCTTATTACCTAGAAAATTTTGAAATGAGGTTATTTATAGTGGGACCTTGCTTCCATCTCTGTATATAATTAAATAATGGGCATAGAGCATCTTCTTTGTACACTGTCAGCAGGCTCGTATGCTTTGGAAGATTATTTTGGCTATTGTTGGTATGGTTGGAAGATTATTTTGGCAATTGTCTATGGGATGAGTTTTTCCTTTCTCAATTTGTCGCCCTTCTTCGCAAGGAGCGTAGGAGAAAAATAAAAGTTTAGAGGCGGCCCTCCTTGCCTCTCTTTTGGATAGCTTGGCGAAAGGAATGCGATTTCGATAATGCAATTTCTTGAGTACAGATTGAAGAGTTCTTTCGTTTGTAATTTATGGGGTTGGTCCAATGTGTATAGTGGGTAGAGTTGACAATATGGGTTGAGCCCGATGGGCTAACCCACTTTAGCCCTAATTTTTGGAGGGTTGGGCTATAAAATTGAAGGCCCGAATAAAACCGGGCTAATTTGGCCTAACCTGTTTTGGCACGTGGCCCATGTGGGTTTGGCTCAGGTTAGCTTGATTGGCCTGAAATTTTTATTTAATTTTTTTAAGAATTGGTACTTTAGTAATCGAGATTTTCATGAAATTAATACTAAAATTTTGACATTTCAGCTATCTCTTTATAAAGATATGGGTTTTAAAATAATAATAATTATAATATATGATTAATATATTAAACTTTTGTTGTTTTAATCTATTTAATTTTCAATTTTAAATATATCTTTAATATAATTTATATGATAATTTTAATATTTAAAAATATTGTATAGGTAATTTATGGAATGTAGATTTTGAATTAAATAAATTCAGTTTTAATATTGAATATATTATTTATCTCATTAATCATTTTTTAAATATTTACAATTTCATTTTATTTATCTTTTTTAAATTTCTATTCAATCATATGTTTTTGATAAAAATGCAAGCTGTACTACTTATAAATTAAATTAAATTTAATAATTATATTACAGTATATTTAAATAATTTTATTACCTTAACTAATGTTAATAACAAAATAATGTTATTTTTAAAGTAATTAACAAAAATTATACACTAATTTCTTTCATAATATGATTATATCTTTTAGCAAAATGAATTTTCAAACAAATAGAATATTTCATTATTATACGGTTGAGATGCAATTTTGGAAAAAAAAAAAATTTTATTTCAACATAAATGAAATTTATGTTGTTAACATTCTAAATTAATTAATAGATGATGATAACTCAAATCCAACATCGAGATGATAATGCTTCTAATGTGAAATCATTTCATGTGAATCATTGTTATTATTGAATATAATGAGGATGAAGATGAATATTAGACATAATAGATTTATTCTGATACTTCTCTGTGGAGTTGGTTCTTTATTAAGATACGTTATTGCTTCATTTTTATTGTTTTGATACTATTAAGCTAATTAGTTTGGTACTTTGGTTATAACAATGTTCTAGCATTATTTATTTATTTAAGTTTGTTTACTATTATTATATTGTTTAGACTCAATCATTTTATATATTAATTATTATTATATATTTGTATATTATTTATTTTTATTTGAAGAAGATGAATTAAAATTATTATTTTAACATTTTTAAGGCTGTAGATTGCACTGCTTTGGCCTCAAGAACCCGTATAGGTCAGAAAACTAAATTTAAATAGAATGAGCCAGACAATTTATCCTTGCTAATTCAGCTAATACAAATTAAATGGTTAATGGTTCGCTACCAAATTCTAATAATATGTAGACCGGCTGTAGTGGGGAGACACGTCTTGCTAGATTTTTTAACATGGATGGGGTATAGATGATTTTTTGGGCAGGTGGGTTTTCTTGAGTCTTTTGACTCCCTTTATGACCGCTCCTTGAAGTATACTCCATATACTTTTGGGTGGCTTTGGTTGTTCTCTTTTTTGTGGTTAATACATGCCATTTGTTTACCTATAAAAATAAATAAATAATTAAGATCCCTATGAATATCATTCTCTCCATTAGTCCCATAAATAGAAATGATATTCTTGAAATTTATCCTTCTCTTATCTCAACCTATTAATTTTTTAATTGCTTCTCAAACTCTCACTTGTTAAATTCCTCATCACATACAGTTTCTTAAGTTCTTGGTGCTATGCATTGGCATGGCATGTGGTGGCACTTGTAGTCATTGTTAATGGGACCTCAAATTCACATATCTGTCTATAAAACATCATATCCATTTTACAAGATTCACGTAAATCTAGCATATCAAAAAAGAAAAAAGGAAAAAGAAAAATTATTCACATAAATCTAAACATGTCCAGGATGGATGACTCCAAAATTAGGTGCAATGCCCTTAATCAGGTTTACCCATGTAAATTCATATTTATGCCCCATAAAATATCATAAGGTGTCATGCTTGTCTGTTCATTTTCCCCCTCTGCTTATCGAAAAGAAAAAAAACCAATATTAATGAATATATTGGATCCAACAAGTTGATGGTGGTGCTCATGGTGATGCCGTGATGGGAAATGATTATATTGGTTAGGATGGCAGCGGTACTGATATCATGGTGGTATTGGCTGCAGGAAAGAAGTCCCCTCTCCTTCGTTAATATTGTTGTTTCGATTGTAGAAAACCTTTTGGAATGCTCTAGCTGGACTTCTCTTAGCTCATGCTTGGTTCTGAATACATCTGTTCTTTAAGGTAACTGTAGGCATCTTGACAAACACAAAAACCCATTGCATAAACTCATGTCTGTTGTAAGTTTTAGTAATTATTCTTTCTGCATTGTCTAATGATGGATGCCAGTGCAATTTTTTGTGCTTTTTTTTTTGCCTACCATTGGGGACATGATATATTATCCTCTAAGGAGTGACTAGGAGGAACAGAGACTTGAGGAACCATGAAATCATCATATATTACAACAATCGTTATAAAGAAAACAAGAAGAAATTGATGTTTTACGAGCTTAATCTCACCTAAGGTTAATAGATTATAAGAGAGGGATTACATTTGGCTAAAATTCTTTTCTCTCCACAAAATTTGCCTGCTTAGACCATTTAACTGTAGAAATATGTAAATGCCTGGTTCTGAGCCCATCCAAAATCAGAAACAGATTTGATAATGTTCTTGAGAGAATTAACCAAAATTTTGCTTTTAATTGTTCATTCTAGTATTCAATATATTAGTAATGGATTTGATTATTCAACTTGTTTGCACTTCTATTTGAAGCGGTTTTTGCTTCCTGCTGCAACCTTCTCACTTTCTATCTTTTACACCTACAGCACCCTAAGGATGCTATTTTTTTTTTCTTTTTTTATACTACTTAATGTTAATTTTCTGTTTATAGTTTTCATTCTCATTTTTCTTGTTTCATGATTATTAGTAGTTATTACGAAGTATGTTTCGCCATTACCATTTCTTTTTCTCATCTTTTTGGGGGTGGTGTTCATTGTGATGGTTTTGAATTTAGAGGCTCTGTGTCAATGCAGGAGATGTATTTAAAGACCTAGTTGGGAGTGCATATTATGTAGCTCCTGAAGTGTTGCGCCGAAATTATGGAGCAGAGGCTGATATTTGGAGTGCAGGGGTGATATTGTACATTCTACTTTGTGGGGTCCCACCATTCTGGGGAGGTATGTTTTCTATTCGTTAACAAGGATACCTTGAGTTCACAACTATCTTTGAGTTTATCCTTGCGATTATTGTCTTGAGTCCATCCTTTTCTAAAATGGGGCCAAAGAATCACACTAACTGGAAGAGTTCTCTATGTGATATAGAAGTAAACGGATACAAACAGCATATAAGAAGTTTAGCATTATTTTTGTGTTATTCTTCTTCCACCTTACTTCCATAAACCTAACTGTTTGGTTATGACCAATAAAAAAGTATACAGGATGACTGTGGGATTTGACACTGTTCTGATGCATCATATTTCTAACTTTTCATTTCCACTTTTTCTTTCAGATGATTAATCTAAATGTTGCTAACTAAGGTCTATCACATAAAATGTTCTCTTTTTCATTTGTCATTCATATGCAGAGAATGAGCAGAGTATCTTTGACACTATTCTACGAGGACATATTGATTTCTCATCAGATCCTTGGCCTTCCATATCAAATAATGCTAAAGATCTTGTGAAGAAGATGCTACGTGCTGATCCTAAAGAAAGGCTAACTGCAATTGATGCCCTGAGTAAGTTTTGACCATGCAGAAATTGTATGGATATGAATTCATTTCTAAGGAATAAGAATGGCCTCAAGGTTATTTAGATGATGGCTCCAAAAAAATCCTCACTCTGTTGTATTCATAATACCAAAAAGGAAAAACAAAAGATGGATGAAATTACAGATTTGCATTCCATTAGAAAGGGGCTGTGTTTCGTGTCTACCATGATACTGAGATTGGATATATGTTAATTATTTTAGATTATTGTTGTGCTAGTATATGAAATACAGGAAGTGCCCTTTTGCTGCTATGGATATGGAACATGTTAATGTTTTGAAGGTTCAAAGTTGCTTAGGGGAAAAAGAGGAAAAACTTAATGTGGCCTTGAAAATTGTTTTAAGAAACAAACGAAACTGAATGTGGTGATCCTCTGAGTCTATAGTTGGATTAAAGATACTGTTCTGCTTATAGGATTGTGTTTGTTAGGGATGACAAATTAATCACTTTTCTAAGCATTAAATGTGCCCAAACTGATATAGCTATTTAATGCACCACATTTGTTGGGTCCATCAGAAGAATATGTTGAGCTGAATGATTGGGTCTTAGTTATAATTATCATCTAAAATCTAGTCAATATATTGCTTAGTATCTCTTCACTGTTCATCATATGAATAGTGAGCATCAACCAAACAACTATGTACGAAGGATGAGGAAGGCAATGTATTTTTTTCTTCTAGAACAAAGAATACTTCTAGTTCAGATGCCCTGTGTTGAAATACACATTCATTATTAATGTGTCCTTTTTGTCTCGCCCCATGAGCCCTTTCTTTAAATCCATCTGAAACATCATAAATGTATACAGATCATCCATGGATGAAAGATGATGGGGCATCTGATAAGCCCCATTATTTAAGCGTTCTTAACTAGAATGAAGCAATTCAGGGCAATGAACAAACTCAAGAAAGTGGCTCTAAAGGTAAGAGTATCCACGTCTAATAAGAAGCCACTAATACGTGTACTATTCCTGTTGCTACCAATATCACCACCATCACTTCTGGAATCATAATTGGAAATCTCCTTTTTTTTTTCCCTTCCAGGTAATTGCAGAAAATCTTTCTGAAGAAGAAATCATAGGCTTGAAGGAGATGTTCAAATCCATGGACACTGATAACAGTGGAACGATTACTTATGAAGAGTTGAGAAATGGTCTTCCAAAATTGGGTACCAAGCTTTCTGAATCTGAAGTGAGGCAGTTGGGATGAAGCTGTATTTACTCTCATGTATCTGCTATGTCAATTTGTTTGTATTATTGCTGTTGATTTCTTCTGTGGCTGCTGCCAGATATATCTCACGTGTTTGTACGCCTTGGCATTTTGAGGATCTGTCCATGGCTCAAGTAAAATAACAAGATCGGTTCCTTTTTCAGGCTGATGTGGATGGAGATGGAACAATTGATTACATTGAGTTTATAACAGCTACAATGCACATGGAATAGGAATTAAAAGGGAGACCACTCTATATAAGGCTTTGAATATTTTGACAAGGACAAAAGGGTATCCTGCCCTCCTAGACTCCAATTTATTCTTCTCTTAATGATTACATAGCTGTGGCCTTCTGCCTTTTCTGTAAATGGTCTCTTGACAATGATTTCCCACTTTTGGTTTTTATCTTGCTTCTAATCTTTAGGTATATTACAATGGAAGAATTGGAGCATGCCCTAAAGAAGTATAATATGGGTGATGAAAAAACAATAAAGGAGATCATCGCAGAAGTCGACACAGACCATGTATGTTCTTATTCTTCTTTTATGTTAGTAGAAAGTATCTTATTTCTTGCCTACCATTCTCATTAAACATAATAATTATAATAGGATAAATTTTTCTTTAAATCTAAAAAGAAAATAATATTATTATAAATGATAAATAAAACATTACAAATATTATAAAAACATTAAAATAGTCTGGCGGAAGCTTTGGTTGTCTGGAATTTTGTTTGAGCTTCCCCATCCAATGCAGCTCAGGTAGAAAAAAAATATAGCCTACCGACTTGAGTATTGGAAAATGTTTTGCCTAAACTCGCCTAAAGGCGAGATTGGTGTTGGGTTGGTTGGGCCAACCTGCCTAAGTTGCAGTCTAAACCTGATGATAAACAGTCGGCACCTCACTGATGCATGTTTTGAAGAGAAGTTCCAACCATTTCTGATTGTGTTCCAGGCTTCATATGACAATATCCCTACTTTCATGCCAATCCTGTCCTTCAACTTGTCGATTTCTTCCCATTATAATTATCTTCTAAGCCAAATTGTTACCTTAAGTTAATATATCTCAAGAATCACTTTCCAAGCATAGCCTTAAAGGATCAAGAGCCTTCTGGCTAACCCAAACTGCCCTTAGCCATTTTGAAGCAAACTGTTTCTCATCAAACCAGATGAATTTTTTGAACCTTAGAATTACCTTTCCATTAGAAACCTCTTCCAAGTCTAATCACCTTTTGACATCATAACAGAGGACATATAGTAAATGGCGAGACAAGAAAGGGCACTTTCAATTGTGAGTCTACCTACCTTCTGTGACCAGTATTGTTTCTCACAAAGATGACTTAGATGGTGGCCCTAAGGACAAGCCTGTACCAGCAGCTGGGGCTCCACATGCCACAACCAAGACAGCATGGGAATTGTTCCAGATCCTCCTTTCCAGTTGAGATGACCTGGCTTTTGTTCAAAGGGCCAGAAACCACTGCAAAACACAACAGAATCCATCTCATACTCACCATAATATGCTTGGAGTATGTTTTGCTTCTCATGCCCCTCTCTCTCTCTCTTTCTCTCAGTGTGTGTGTATAAAAAGGGTGAATGTGTGTATAGATGTGAGGTGCCAATACCAGGCTGATGAAACACATGGAAGGTTAAAGAAGCATTGTTAGTCAAGTTCTGTGGTCAAAGTCATTTTTGTATTTGGCAGCTCGAGAAATTCTCCATGATCCTGTTAGGAAATTATTTGAGTGTAGACTATAGCGAGCGATATATCTTTTCTATTGTTTTGTATATTGCTGACAACTTGTATTTTGATTTCACGTTATGTTGACAGCAAATATTGTAAGCCATAAAATACTACATTTCACAAACTTCTAAAGTAATTACTGAGAGAATCTTTGTTCATGAAAATCTCTCATTTTCGTGAAAATGGGAAAAATTAGGGCACTGGAGAAGATTGATTCTTCCTAGTAAAAACCTCAGAAACTCCCGAGATCGATGCCCTTTGTTATAGTGGACAAGAATTTTTCTGAAAGCAGTATGCCATGTGACACCTATTTCACATTTATTATCTTTCACAATCCTGATTTGACAACCATGCTATTCTTACTACTACTGTTTTTGATAGATCATATCATAAAACATGTGTTGTCACATGTAATTTGAAGCATGCCTTTGCACTATGTAAGGCCAAAAGATCAGATAAATGGACTCGGCCCAACAAATAATTTGTTCCCTGCTTCTTTTGTAGGATGGAAGAATCAACTATGAAGAGTTTGTAGCTATGATGAGGAAAGGCAACCCAGATTTGGTCACAAACAGACGCCGGAAGTAAGGTCATCCCGAAGACCTGGTATGTTTTGCTTTAATGAATTCTCTCTCAACTAGCTTGGTGATGTGACTCAGCAGTGAAGCAGCTTAGCTCATATCTTTATTGTACATTTGCCACACAGGCCTATGAAAAGTTCTCTTCTCTTAGAAGTTATGATATGGTGTGCCTGCTTATCTTGAGAGGTGTGTGAGTTTGTCAAGATTTTGCTGGATAATTATACTGTTCTATAGTGAAGCAGATTCACTTTAAGCTTCTGTAAGGATGTTAGGGCCATATATCACAGGGCCACCAAGACAGACCTTCCCATCCACACTCAACCTCCCAACAATAGAGGAGAGAATAGTGGATTTGCAATTTTCATTTATTATTATTATTATTATTATTTTGGGCGAACTTCTGCCATTCTTGAGGGACATGGTTTATGTAAAAATCTCTTATAACGCCATTCAGTTTCGACTATATTCCGAATGTTTACTTACAACTTGTTGCTTGGTTCCTTGAATTGCCTGCTGATTTTGGTGGAAAGGGAGCATCGTAATTCATTTGGCCGACTCCCAACTGGTGTTGCCCAGAAAGTGAAGTCCAGATTGTTTGATTCGAGCTCGGTGGACGGTTCATTATTTGACAAGTCCAGGCCAACTTTGGAACGATTTGTAGTCTTGACAGGCCTTTGCTTACTCATGAGATCGTCGGAACCTTGAAGGCAGAAGGAGAGCTTATGGAGTTATGTTTTTAAATAAATAAATTATTTTTATATGATATTTTATTTTACTTTTCTTATATAAAATATTATGAAGATTGAATAGTTTGGAAATACATGTTAATAAGACTTAGTTCATGTGGTTGGTCTTCTTTTTTTTCCTTTTTTTTCCTCTCTTGATGCCCTTTGTTCTCTTTTTCATACACTTATTCATTAAATATAAATGATGATATTTTATTATTCTTGATTCGAATCACTCATTTTATCTTTTTTATAAAGATAATAGTTTTATTTTCCAATAAATGGCTTTTTTCATATTCATACGTTCTTGTTTTTTATTGTTTTTACGGATGATTTATTAAGTGCTTGCTTATTGCTAACTCGTTTGGTGAATCAAAGAATCGCGCTTACGATGATTGACTTTTTCGGTGAGTTTTTTGCGTTGACATTTGTGACAGAAAGCTTTGATCCAAATAAACTATCATATCAAATATGGTTTCCCAAAGATATCAGGAATTTAAATTTTTTATTTTGAACAATTTTGATTATTAAATGCGTAGAATTTTGAATCAAGTTTTTTTCTATTAACCAGAATATTATGTTATGCTTTAAAGTTTTTAGGATTTTTGATTCTTTATTTTTGATTGATTGCTAACTTGAATTAATAAATTTATTTAATTTTTAAAAAAAGAAAAAAAAAGATCTCGGTCATGTGGTCAAGAGCTTAAAGTGTATTTGTGTGGAATGAAATATTATGTTGTAATGAAAGTGATTAGATGTAAAAAAATAATAATTTAAAAGTATATTAAATTATTATTATTTGTAATTTTTATAATAAAACCATTGTCAGGAATGTTGTCCTTAATCTTATGTTTCTTTCTTTTAACATTTTCCTAAAATGAAACTTAACTCCAATTTTTTTCCACATTTATAACATCAGATCATGCTCATAACACAATAATTTCTCTTTCATTTTTTTTCTTTTATTGATGGTGTTTTATCTTTGAGTACCGGGCCGAGCTTATGCAGCTGCTAGATTGATTTATCAAGTCGATCACGATAACCTACAACCTCGCGGCCGGAAAGATGATCTCGTGAGGGCGTTGTCTCGTCGCTCTTCCGATGCCTGCCACTTTCTTTTACTAGCAAAGAATTCAACCTGGCTGCATAAGCATGCTTCATAATTTTATTTAGTGGGATTACTTGGTATTTATAAGCAGATCATGATGAATTCTTGTCGGGATGATGATACGACATCTTCCCACCAGTGTGGACCTTCTTTCCTTATCACTAACTCGAATATTGTATGACACTGTAAAGTCGTAATCGTAGAGATCTTTCCTTCCTTAATGGATGGGACATCTGATCACGGCGGGTGCTTTTCCTTCTTTGGGCTCAAATGGTGGACAGTGGACTATCCTCGTCACCCGTTTGGTCTGTTGGGCTTAGTTTCGGCCCTGGACTCACGCCTTTGGGGGGAGCCAAGACATCATTATGGGTCGAGTTCCCTGATAAGGCACTTCTACCCGCCCCTAATGAGGACGCCAACCCGCTTCTGCTGCTCGCTCGACCTCGTGTCCCGGGCCACCGGGTCGCTTTTGTTTTAGGCACCATCGCTGCCCTCCACCCTTACAAAGTGAGCTTAGGTAAGGGCTTGATCGCTTTAGATCGAAATGGCGAGTTCCATGTGGCCGCACAGTGGTTTGTCGCCCAGTTTGTCGTCACGGTATTGTGACAATGATGGTATTGTCTTGACTTTGCGCCATTTCTACGACGTTCCGGGTGTTTTTGAAGGCCCCGCGCTTACTCGAACCATATTCCCCTTGTTCTTTAATCCTTCTTATCATTTTTCCTTTTTCTCAATTTCCCCGGTTCTTCAAACCTCTTTCTCCGCGGGCCTCAAATTCGCTTCTAACTTTCCGATTATCGCTGCACATCAAGCTTTCATGGGGTGATTTCTATTGTCTCGTCTTCGCTGAGTTGTTTCTCAGGTCCCTTCCCCGGTTTGGTACGTATTTCTACTTCTTCCCCGTTTACCTTTACTTGTTCGGGAGTTCGTGGGTCCCCAGTGGTCGTTGTTTGTCCCTTCTTTCCCACTTTTTTGATCGGAATATTGCCTTTTTATCATTCGTCCGCCTTCCCTTATACTTACTCAATCACGCGGACTTCCTCCGGGGTCCGCCTTCCTTCCGGCCCCACGCAGATGCGTAGGGCCTAATCGAGGATCGGACGAGAGCAAGATAGAGGAGGGTCCTACGTCCCGCTGCCTAATCGAGTCCCTTAGCGAGTCCCCCTTTCTCCTCATGGTAAACCCGCAGCGGTAAGGTCATGAGATCAGTATCCTAGCGTCACATTGGAGGGCTACCAGATAGAATGCCGGTCAAATTTAGTCGGGTCGAGCCCTCTTGACATAATTTCGCCTCGCGCTGTGGCTCCTCTGTTCGCCCAGGCCCCGACTCTCTCACTGGCACGCCTGCCGCCCGAAGACGCCTGCCTTCGAGGCGGCCTTCGCCCTCCCGCACCCTTTATCAAAACCGGCGGCGCAAAGATTTTAATGTATGTCCTACCAACTTTCTCCCAACTCGTACTGCCTCGGCTAATGGGTCGTTTTCGGTGTGGATAAAGGCCTCGAGGTACCTAGCATCAGCTGCTCTTAGACTTCTTTAGCGTGAAGGAGTCCGCGAAGGGCTTTCACACGCCAAGCGCTCCAATGCCAAGCTGATCATTTCGGATCTCCCTTCTTCCCACAAACATTGGAAGGAACGGTATTTTTCAGGTGTTCGTAATCGGGAATATAACTGTCAATTCAAGAAGACACGCTTATATTCCGAACACCGATCGCACCTCGAGAATCTTCGCGGAGCTTCCGCTTGCGTTTAATCGGGCTTAGCTTACGAAAGTCATGAGGTGTTTTCTAACTTCGCTTTAGTCAGGCGGTCTTCGTGTATTCGCCTAGCCTCGGCCTCTCGAGGATGAAGAGGTGAAGCGTGGTTAGCTAAGTATATACTACGGTGTACTTTGAGTCATTAGGGTCGGACATTCCCAAGCCTTACGTGTTCTTCCTTCTGCCCCGACTTTGAGGCCTTCTTTGCCCTTTGTCATGAAGACTTCTCGTGAGGGGCCCTTAGTCGCGAAAAACCCACTGAAGAGCCCAAGCCCAGCCGAGTCAAGCCGCGAAGACAAGAGGAGTGCTAAACGAAAGCTCGTGCTCCTCCGAGGCGCCCCTTGCGATTCGGGCAAGGTCCCGAGGTCAGGAGCCTTCCACCGCACCGCCAAAGGGGTGGGTCGTCTCGACCAAGTTCCAGCTAGCAGGTCAGCGCTCCATCCGCGGGCCGAGGTGTCCAAGGTATGTCCAAAATTTCGAGGAGGAGCGTCGAGCTTCCTCTTGCTGTTCTGCCTATTTCTGTTCGGAGTCCCCTAACGAAAGACTTCAAGCATCCTCTTACGACGCCGGAGGACGAGGGAAAGGGCTGCTTTGGAACCGAAGGGGAGGAGGACTCGCCGTCACCCTGAGCTTCACACGGCCATCGCCTATATTCTACGGATTCGACCAGGAGAGCAGATGCCAACTGCGGAGGATGTTCCTGGCTCATCGCTTCAGGAGCGCCACCTTATCCGACACCTTATTTGTTGGTCCTATCTTCGACTCGATTTGCCTCTTACTCGTCTTGTTCCAATAGGTGGCTACCTATGTGAAGAGCCTGGTGAAGAGGGCTTGTCTTTTTGAGGGGTCTGCTAGGGCGACAGAAGCGTATAAAGCTGAGGTCGCCTCCTTGACCTCGGAGAGAGTCGACCTGCGAGCTCAGGTGCAACATATGAGCGAGCATGTAGCAATGCATAGATCCGACCTGAAGCATACCTTAACGGCGAAATCGCAAGTTGAGGAACAGGAGAAGAAGGCTCGGGATGAGCTGAGGGCTGCTGCTTTTGAGCTGCGGATGGTCGAGGATGAGCTGCAAATCGCCAGGGAGGAGTTAAAGACAACTAGGGCGAGCCATGGTTGTTAAGGCCGACAGCAACTAGAAGAACTGGCAGTGGCTAGGGACGAAGGCTCCCAAGACTACGACCTCGAGCCGGTCTCCCAAGAAGTCTGAGAGGCCGAGAGCACAAAGCGGCACCCGAATGACGAATGATACGGCTTCGTGATGACCTGTGAGGCAACTAGCCTGTGGCTCGGGAAGAAAGGGTGATCGCCGAGCTGAGGGATGAAGCATGCACCTTATGGGCCTCCGATTGGCTCTCTTTTCGACGCAAGGCTTCTAAGGTCTTCCCAGGTTTACGCTTCGATTTTCCCGTTCCCGTTGAGGACGAGATGGGGGAATCTGAATCTGATGGGGAAGATGACCCTGGGGTGTCCTCGACTGCCCCTAGCTCCACTTTTCTTCCTGGCGACCCCGTGGTCGAGGCCGCCAACCGCCTCTCGGGATACTAGGCTTTTTCTATCATTCTTCTTCACTGCAGCTTCTGGGCCCTTGTAACGATTTGTGATTTGACCTTTATTGAAACGTTAATCCATATATTCATGCTCTTCGAGTCTTTTTGCTTTTTCACCCTTTATGGCTTCGAATGGACTGAATTTTATGATCTACTTAGTAGGCCACGCGACCCTTCGATGGCCGGTTGGCCGGGCTCTCGGTTGGGGTCTCATGGTTCTTTCGACTCCGAGCTATACGGCTTGTGTGAACTAAGCTACTGGCTCTTGCGCACTAAGCCACCGGGCTCATGACGAACTTCTCGAGCCCATGTCCCTTTCTGGGACTGAAAGCCGCTGGGTTCCTTCCGGGCTCGAGCTCCATGTCTTCTATGGACCGAGCTACATGGTTCCTTCTCGGCTTCGAGCTCAAAAGGTCTCCCGCGTGGGATCGAGCTACTTGGTTCCTTCAAAGTCTCGAGCCCGTGTCTCCTTGGATCGAGCTGCCTGCTCTTCAAGTTTGAGCTCCATGTCTCCTGTGGACTGAGCTACATGATTCCTTAATATCCAGCCCATACCTCAATCAGCCATGGTTTTTTAATATCCGAAACCCGGCTCTAATCGAAGCATGCGGGCTTTTTAATATCCGAAAGCTGAGGCTCCCCGAATCGAAGCACGTGGCTCTTAATATCAAAGCTCCGGCCTCCCCGAACTGAGCCACGTGGCTCTTTTAATATCCGAGCCGTGGCTCCCGAACTAAGCTACGTGGATTCCTTAATATCCGGGAAGCCGTGGCTCCCGAATCGAGCTACGGGCTCTTAATATCCAAGCCTGGGCCCCGAACCCAGCCACGGGCTCTCTTAATATCTGAGCTCTGGTGGTCTTCTAAACCAGCTACGTGGGCTCTTTAATATCCGAGCCTGGCCTCGAATCGAGCCACGTGGCTCTTTAATATCCAAGCTCCGGGGCTTTCCGTGGATCTTTCGTCTTCCTTCCCTTGGGAAAGTGCACGCGGTTTTAATGCAGGTCTATGGAGAATTGGAACAGACTGCGTGGCTTCCCTAAGCGTCCAAGCTTCTTTATAAATACCTGCCTTCCTTCGATGGTGTGTGTTATACTTCGCTCACAACTTCCTTCCTCTCTCCGGTAGTGTCGGAGTTCGTACATGATGAAGCTCGTGGTTGATCGCCACGCACGGAGTCTGCTTTAGGTATCGCAGCCGACGTCAAGGTTTCTCGACGCTCACATTTATAAAGGCTATTCTCAGTCTTACTATTGCGAGTTACGCGTTCTCAGTCTCGCTAGTCATGGAGTTACGTTTGTTCTCAGCCTCGCCATTTGATGGATTCGGGGTCAAAATACGCTGAGGGCTACGTGCTTTGAATGCTTCAAAGCCCGTTCCTTCTGCTATACCTCTCCTCCCCTCTTTTCTCCTTCTCTTTCTTTTTCTCTTTCTCTTTCTTGTGGTTTTCGCCTTGACTGGGTGTTTGCCGATTATGATTTTATGAGAATGGCTTTGCTGATTGTAATTTTCTGAGATGTAGAGAACGACTTTGCTGATTGTAATTTTCTTAGATGTAGAGAATGATTGTGATTTTCTGAGATAACTGTAATAGTATAGTCTTCTGGAAATGCGTGTACTTGGTCTGATGTTTTTTTTTTTTTTTTGTATCCTCCTCGAGCCCTTCTGAGTCCCGTAGGTTTCTCGACCAACTGTCTCCGGCTCTTTTCTTTATGATTTACGAAAGTTAGTAAGCAAAAGTTGTTATTTGAGCGGAAGTAGAACTATTGTGTTTTATTAATAGGAACAATTGGAGGTTTACGGTAAAACCACTTGGAGGTGCTCAAAGATTCCGTAGAGTGTCACAGGTCTTTCCCTCCTCCGTTTAGGAGCTCATACTGCCAAGACTCGACACCCGCGGATACAACATGTGGTCCTTCCCAATCAGTCCCAATTTCCCGTGAGTGTGGTCCTTCCTTGCTAAAGAGGAGCTTCTCGAGTACTGTGTCGCCGGGCTTGAAACTAATAGCCCGACCTTCCGATCATAGTACCTCGCTATTTTCGTTGGTACCCCTACAGAGCTTCAGAGCTTGCTCACGCTTCTTCCAAGAGATCGAGGTCTGCTGAGAGTCTCCTCGCCGCTTCCCAAGATCTCGTGAACTTAACCTCTAGGTGACTCGAGCCTCAACCGGCTGTGGGCTACCGTCTCAATGCCAAATGCCAAAGCGAACGGAGTTTCTCGAGTTGCAGACTTATGTGTAGTTCTATATGCCCATAGTACCTCTAGGAGGTATTCCACCCATTTTCCCTTATGGTCTTCCAACTTAGTCTTCAATGTTGCCTTTAGAGTCCTTATGTTGACTTCATTGCTCGCTAGGACTCGCGATGAGTCGGGACCTAATAGTACCTCGATTCCGAAATGGCCAGGTTTTTGAATTTCAGTTGCCAACCGTTTTCCATTATCCGATATCGCTTTGGGGATCCCGAACCTGGCGATTATAGAGATCGCCAAACGAAGTCACTACTTTTGCTAGATGATTGTCGCAATGGCTCTGCCTCACCCCATTTAGTGAAGTATTACTCCTATAATAACAATTTCCAGATTGAATTCCCTTCCAATGGGCTCCAGTATGCCCAATCCCCACCACCGAAAAGGCTAGGGGCTTTTAAGTGATCAAGGTCACTGCTCGGCCAGAGACGATCTCGCATGCTCGCGCATTTCAAGCCCTTTCTAACTTTCAGTTCGTGGCGCCTTTGAGTATCTGGGCCGCACACCCTTACTTAAGGGTTTTTCCTGCCAAGGCCCGAGCTCCGATATGGTTGCCACAGATGCCTTCATGCACCTCTCTAAGCACATAGTCAGACTTTCCTATACTTATGAGGGTGCTTAAAACCTCACTTATAAAGGGTCCCTCCGTGAAGAGCGAACTGGCCGATCTGTTCTTAGTTTAGATGCCTCTTTCTGATCGGTTGGCAAAGATCCCATTCAATAGGTATCCATGGGGATCCATCCGCTCTGCAGCCACACAGGAGGACCTCGTTATTGTCGACGCTTCATCAAGTCGGCGAGGTGCTCGACGGAACTCATCCTGGGTCTAAATCTTCTTCATGCCATTGCTGCATGAAGCAAGGCCCGCCCGTGAATTCTCCGTCCCGATGTCTAACTTGAACCCGCACGACTTTGGAGCAACTCTCAGATCTTCGAGATAACAGATCATCTTTTCTCTCCTTTCGTCAGAAGTCATCTTCTATATGCTCTACCACCAACCGAGAATCGCCAGATACCTCCGGGCTTGATTGTACCATGTAGTGGGACGAGGCTTAGTCCAACAATGACGGCTTCATATTCGGCTTCGTTGTTGGAGGCCCGGGAATTCAACCGGAAAGGGCATGATTCCACGCCGATCCCATCCGCAGAGGTCATAATCAAGCCAGCTCACTTTCGTGTGTATCGACGACACTGATAACCCCGGTATTTTGTGGAGGCGGGATGCGAATCGAGGTTTCAAAGGGCTCGTCGGGGTGAATTACGATGAAATCTCGCCAAATTTGCTCTTTGATCGCTGTTCTTGGTTTCAGACTCTACTGCCGAATCGATCAAATTTCTCTATAAATTTCATTTCACTCAGCCTTCAGAGGTTTCTAGTTTGTACAATATTTGCTTCATCGTGTCTCGCTGTACTTCGAGCAAGGTGGGTCGAAGTGATGGGTCAAGTTCGCTGGTCACTAATGCTGGGATGAGCTTTTCCATCTTCGCACCTTCCTACCTCCCGCAGCTTCGGTCGTAGTAATAGACCGTCGCCGCGCTCGGCCCCGGTTCTCTTACCAAGGCGACACTAGTCGAGAAACTGAAACTGCCATAGAAGGCAAGTGAGGAGTTCTCCTGAGAAAGACTTTACTCGTAATAGTGGGAGGAGCTTGGCAGGGTTTTTCAAACACTGTGAACGCCCTCCCCATAGTGGGCATCCCATCAAAGGCCTTTTAGAATTTAAAAGAGCAATGACACTCACTTGATCTCGACACAAAGCGACTCAACCCGCCTATTCCCTACAAGGCCAACTTTAGTGTTTCGAGGGCGGTCGCATGTCGAAGCACTCCACTCTTATTTTATCCGGATTTGCCTCTCTATTCCGCGGTCGCTGACTATGAAACCCAAGAACTTCTCACAGACTTCGAAAAGCACACTGGGTCAAGGAATCTCATCTTTTATAGTCCTCAGACTCCAGGAACGCCTGACCAGTGGTCGACGCGGAGCCCCGCCTCGACCGACCACTACATGTCATCTATATGACCTTGCACGTGGCAGATTGTTTCGGAATACTCCGGTTTACTAGCCTGATAAGTGGTTTCTGGGCGCGCCAACCCAAAAGGCATCACCGATAGTAATATCGCCCCCCGCCCGGGGCCACGGCTGAGGTCTTCTCCTGGTCGCTGGGTCCATCCTGATATAGTTGTAGCCTGAGAAAGCGTCCATGAAGCTAAGGAGCTCGTGGCCAGAGGTGGCGTCTATTATGAGGTCGATCCAAGGTAGGGGAAAACTATCTTTCCGGCAGGCTCGGTTGACGTCAGTAAAATCATTGCAGAGTCGCCATTTTCCATTTTCCTTTTTGACGAGAAATATGTTAGCCACCACTGGGGTAGTAATCTTACTTCCGTGATAGCTCGATTCGAGGAGTTTGTTTACCCTCTTCGTTGATCGCTTACCTCTCTCATGTTTCTTCTTTCCGTTTCGATGTGTTTGAAGGAGGCTGACATTTAGCTTGTGGGTGATGACCGCCGGGTCAATTCTCCCCATGTCCTCTCGTCATTTAATACTTCCACATTATGTTTTTGCAGCGAATGGTAGAAGGTCTCGACGCCTTCGCCAGCTCGATCCGGCCGTAGGTAGGTGTTTCACTGGTCGCCAAGTCAGACCGGGTTCCAGCCTCTTGAGGTGCTTGGTTGGTGATTCGTACACATTAGGTGATCCGGCAATCAACAAAATTTATATCCTAATCCTACCGTAGCAAAGCTACTGCAAAGATATGCTTAATTTGTGGTCAACACACCTGATGGGTTTTCTTCGCATTAAATGATTTAGCAGCTGAATAAATGGTGAATTTCCGCTTGATTTTTTAGGTTTTGGTAAAAACAGAGTCGATGGTTGCAGCCGATAATAAAATAAGGAAAAATAAAATATAACCCTCAAGTGTTAGTCACTGGGTTGGATTCTAGTGGCAACGAGGTTTCACGGCCTTCATTGGGAGGATGACCGAGGTCATCTCCCGAACCGGATCTTCATTTAGCTATAAAACCTAACCCTTAATAATTATCCTTTGAAAATGGTATTCAATGAAAGATCGCTATTCGACTGAAAACGATTCTCCCCGACTCACCTACAATGATTAATGAGGGCAACTAATGAATCTCAATGGACTCCATAATACATCCACGAACCCTAAAAAGATTACCAAATACAGGTCAACAAGGTGAATCTAGATTTAAACCTAGAGTTCAAAGGAAACACAAACTCCGCCAAAGGTGATCACGTGAGAAACATGAAACCCTCTAGTAGACTTAAGATCTCGTATCAAAGAGTCACCTTGCTGAGGAAAGGCTTTAGCCGCCATCCTCCAAGTCATTATCCCGAGCCGTTTAGCAACCAAGAAAATAGAAAAGAAAATGAAAGAAAATGAGGCAGAGAAGAGAAGAAGCGGGAGAGCTAAAAGCTTCTCCCGTCAATTTTTTATTGATTCATCAATTCATTTTACAATAACTCGACAGCTATATATGCTCGTGAGCAAGGAAGTTACAAAACACCAAACCAAAAGCTGCCAAGGGATAAAATGGGAAGAAACCAAAAAATGCACAAAAGGTCACTGCGTAAACTCCAGAGGAGAGGTGAACAGTGACTGGAGGGGTGAATAGTACTGCATGATGAACAGTGCCGCAAGAAAGGCATTCCTGCAATGTTCCATTTTTTTTCACTTTTTGCTCTTCTTTCCTTCTAGGATCTGATCTGCAACGATGAGTTCAACTCGGGTTCTTCGTGTTTGAACTGGGACTCTGATAATTCTGGGCCTCGATTATCTTACAAAACTACAAAATTAGCCACAAAATGATTTAGTATAATGTGTGACCTTAACATGCCAATTGGGCTAATTAGAATGATTAGTACACAAAAGCATTCAAAACCTATAATAAATAGGGTTCAATAAAATTTTTAGACACTAATCACACTTTAACCCAAGGCCATTGCTAGTCCCTGTAATGAAAGAAAGAAAGAAAGAGAGAGCTGACAAAACGACAAATAAAATGATGTTCACAAAAATGGTGTTTCAAAAAGGTCAGAATGAGTAATGTCTAACCTCGATGAGAATAATCAAATCCTGCCCAATAACTATCTCGAGAATGAATGCCATACAAAATCGAGCATCGTAAACGCAGCTCCTTCGTGAATCAACCGTAGACTTCAATCGACACCTGCTCGCTTGATCGCCAACAATAAACTCGCTTAATCGCACTCTCCTCCCAACCAAGCTTACCGCCTACACAGGACACTAACCAATCCCAGTCAGGATCAGACCCACTCTCTTATTCCACAACTCTTTTTGTGTTGTAGGTGCAATGGCCGAGAATCGATTCTCACCAAAGTCCATGTAATCTAGAATCTACTGATGACTCTCAACCAATTAAGGCTTAGGGCACCAAGTCATAAGGATCTTTCGACCATGAACTCTTCAGGTCACCCTGATCAATGATTTCGAAACTCTAAAGACTTACAACTTGCTAAACCTCCACCCATCCACCTATGTAGCGAGCGCTAAGTCGGTGGCTCCCAAACCGCTAGCTTAGGCACCGCTTTGAAGGCTTTCACATATACGCCTGACCGTGCCTGGTCAGTAAAGCGCTGTAATTTTTCTTCTTTCTTTCTCTTCTGTAGCCACACATCGCCTTCTATTCATTGGGTCTCCCTTAACCTATTACAAGTGGTCAACAAAACTAGGTAGGTTTGGCTAATGTTTAGAGGTAGGGCAATTTTTTCACTTTATTGTTGAAAATTGATGTGCACAGTGTGTGGTTAGCTAAAGGTGGAAGAAAAATGGTTGTTAAACAAGAGTCTTGAACCGATCATCCACTAACCAAAGATGGAACCAATCTAACATCAATAGAATCGACAAGGTTTCAATTTTTCAAACTGCAAGTTGGGAAAACACAAAAACTGTTAATTTTATGTTATAGCAACAGTTTCACAAAAAGAAAACCAGCAAGCTCATTAAATATAAATAAAATGGGCTTGCTCAAAATAGTAACAAAACATAATAATGCCACTTCCTTCGCTAACTCTCAACCAAATGTCACACTGGTCCGGTGAACGGGCTCGATTGAAAGTTAGAGAAGGTGAAGTGCTACTCTCCTGATGATATGCTCGCTTTTTGGATATGATACTTGCAGCTTTCCATCAACACCTGTATTCACTCGCTGGGGCTTCAAATAAAACGAAAGTTAGGAGAAGAAAAGATAGGAAAAAAGTGACTAGTTGAGAATTTGAAAATTACACCTTCATAATAATTTCAAAAGTATTCTTTCTAGCTATATTTGGATTCTACACTCTAAGCTCTTAACTAGCATCAAAAACGCCTAAAACTGAGTTCGAATGAAAAAAGTTATGCTCAAAAACAAAATTGGGCTACTTTTAAATCAAGTGTGTTGCGAAAAAATGCGAACAAATTTCTCATAATCAGAATTTTTTTTTTTTTGAAAATAAATGAAATAAAATAAAAATTTATTTTCAAATACGATTATATATATATATATATATATATAATATATATATATATATATATATATATATATTATATATATATATATATATATATATATATATATATATATATATCATATAAGACAAAAAAACGGAATAGTGCAAGTTGTACAAAAAACCAAAAATCAAAGGAAAATCAGATAAGGAACAAGGTAATAAATGAGTGAAAATTTCGCACCTGAATAGTGCTGCGAATTTCACAAACAAGCAACTCAAGGGAATTTCAGCAGTTGCGAATCTTTCTCGAGTCACCATCCGCACCTCCGTCGCAAAAATTGGGCAAAACTCCAAAATTAACACAATAAATTTTTTTAAAATGCAAAAATGAAAATTAATTCCAAAACAAAGATTAACTAAAATTATAGAAAATCTAAGAAGAAAATTAAAGACATCAAAATAAAAATAAGCATAAAACAACAGAAAAAGCTGGGAGACTTATGCTCCCTAAACCGCAGCTCAAGGATGTTGGAACTAATCGGAGCTTGTGGATTGCCGAGGTTCAGGGTGCTCCGCGTTCAACCAAAGACCGAACCATCCGCTTGATGTCATCATGCGAAGGTGAGTAGTCGCTAATGTCTTCGATGTAAAGTGGATAAATGTTTGAACAAAGTGCCACTAACTTCGAGGTTTTGTAAGGCGTGCACAGGAACGGATGGTCTTGGATGGTGGTGTTTCAGTGTTGCATGTGGTTCGTGTAGGCAGGATGTCGATCGGGCAAAGTGGGTTGTTTCGGGTCAAGCAAAGGATTAATTTGGATCCAAATTCTATGGGGATTAGTGAAGCGGTAAGCCTTCGTCTCTCTTCCCCGCTCCCTTCCTCCGCCTCCCGTCCCTTGTCGGGTAGTTCAGAGCCCTAATGGTTCCTACATCAATTCCCTCGAGGTTGCATTTCAAATTGCTCACCCAAAAATACACTCTCTCCTCCGTATTCTCCTCCTCTCGATGAACAAGCCGATTAGAGCTCGAGACCTGACGCAGCAGGGATGTCAAAATTTTTATCACTCTCGCCTGAACTCATCCAATTCCTTGTTCAAAGGAGTTCTCCACTATGTCACTTCCTCGATTACCTGACATCCACGCCTCTGCTCCTCTATGAAATTATCTACTAGTTTGGCTCTTGGGTAAGTTCAAGATTTCCTCGCTTCAATCAAGATGTCAACCGTGGGTGGCTGCGGCGGGCCGAGGAGTCGAGGCCCAATATGGAGAAGCAGAGGTACAAGTCGTGGGAATATCAGAAGGGGTGCACTCATCCATCAATTCCCTTATAGTCCCCATGCATCTGATCATGGTTTGGATTTCCATAAACATCGAGCCCTGCCATAGGTCGCTTTGATAGTCTCTGAGCTGATATATGCTCAGGTCTTCCATAGTATCATCGTATTGCTCTCCTCTTCCGTTTGGTCACAATCAAGTTATACATGTTATGGAAAATCTGGCGCTGATCAACTTTCGTGATCCTTACCACCAACAGCCTTCCGCAAATAAAAGGGCAACAACAACAGTGAAAAAGGAAACACTCGGTCAAAAAAAGTGTGGTCGCAATTCAAAAAATCGGTCAGAGAGAATGGCAAATCGCCGGGCAGTCTGAAAATATGTGCCGGCAAGCAAAAATTCACAGCTGCATGAGGACCGCCAGCAAAACCCACCTGCTGTCAGCAACACTTTAGCACCCATCCCTGCCATCCACTTTATTTTCCATTCTATGTCACGAGGGTGATCCCAAATCAAAATTTATATCCTAATCATATCACAGAGCAAAACCACCGCAAGATAAAGGGCTCTGTGGTCGAACACGTGGGATGAGTTTTCTTCGTACAAATGATTTACAGTGAAGGCCAAAATGGTAAATTTCCGTTTGGATTTCAGGGTTTTGGTAAAAACAAGGAGCCGACGGCCGCCGATAATAAAATAAGGAAAACGTAAAATAGAACCCCTCAAGTGTTAGTCACCTGGTCGGGATTCCTAGGCAACGAGGGTTTACCTGGCCCTTTCCTCATTGGGAGATGACCTATAGTCATCTCCCCGAACCTATCTTCATTTAGCTAAAAAAAACCTAACCCTTAATAGTTATCCTTTGGAAAATGGTATTCACTAAGCATCAAGATTATTCCTATTAAAGGAAAGATTCCTCCCTAACTCACCTTACAATGATTAAAAATGGTAACTAATGAATCTCATGATCTAGGCAACAAGCAATCCACTCAACCCTAAAAGTATTTACCAAATACAGTCATTCAAGGTGAATCTAGGGGATTTAAACCTAGAGTTCAAAGAAACAAACTCCACTATATGCATCAAGGCAAGTGAGAAACACATGAAACCCTAGTAGCCTCTAAGATCCCTGCATCTGGGCAGCCCTCTCCACTCCAAGGCTGAGGAGCGTGGTTTTAGCCGCCATCCCTCCAAGTTGTCATCCTGTGAGGTTGCCTGGGCAACCCCAAGAAAATAGAAAAGAAAAATGAGGCAGTAGAAGAGAAGAAGCTGAGAGTCAAAGCTTCTCCCACAATTTTATCGATTCATCGATTCATTTTTAACAGCTTCACTAAAGCTATATAGTGCTCAGAAAGCAAGGGAAGTTAAAACCAAAAACCAAAAGCTACATAAGGGATAAAATGGGAAGAAAAAAATGCAAACAAAAAGGTCACACAACCATGGTATGAGAGGTGAACAAAGGGCTGGGAGGGGTGAATAGTGACCGCATGATGAACAAGCCACAAGAAAAGCGCATTCTAATGTTCCATTTTTCTTCACTTTTTGCTCTTCTTTCTTTCTAGGATCTGATCTGCAACGATGAGTTCAACTCGGGTTCTTCGTGGTTCGACCACTCTGGAAATATTGGCCTAATTATCTTGCAAAATTATAAAATTAGCCACAAAAAAGTAATCAAGAGTATAATAGGGACCTTTAACATGCCAATTGTTCACTAGAATGATTAGTACACAAAAAGCATTCAAAACCTATAATAAATAAGGGTTCAAAATAGCACTTTAGCACTAATCAACTGGTGTCCAATTAGTCTCTCATATCGAGTCTGTCCGGCTGCGTAGCCGCCAACCATCGTCTATTGACTCCAGCACTCCGGGCCGTTCGGGTCGGTCTCCGGCCCTTCCTAAATTCCTCATTTTCTATGCGGGAATTTGACGACCATAAGGATAGCGAGGGGACGGCCCCATAGCCCATCGACGAGAAATTTTGTCACGCATGGCTCAGTAATGGGAAGCTCTTTGTAGTGAGCACCTCAGCTTTGTATCGATCCCAAGGGCGTGACTTCTATCTCCTAGACTCCCTAAGTGGGCTCATCTGGCTCAAGCTTCTTCCAATGCCTATTTTGTCAAATGCCGACGTGAAGATGATGTCAACCGAGCTGTCGATCAGACCTCGTGGGATCAAGTTTATCGCCACGACTAATCTCTTATCACTAGCGAGTCATCACAAAGCGTGGCAAACCTTCCGTGCCGCCGGGTCCCAGAAGCTATGGTATCCAATCATGTAGGCTTAATACGACCTACACCCCATGGTCTCCCCTTGATCCGTCAGGCAGTGGGCCTCCTCGGCCGAACTCGGGACTCCCCACCGCCAAATAACCCCGAAATCACATCGATCTCTCCTCAGAGGTCAGCCGAGCGCCGAGCAAGGACCGACCTAACGAGGTGGTGGAGGAGGTGCCCGATTCACCGGGAGCCGTAACTACGAGATGTCCAATGGCCGGGATCGTGGAATTCGACTTTCTTTCAATCTTAACACAATATTCGTCCGATGCCCGTGATCTCTATGGAAGTCTCAATACTGTCATGTCTCCTCGGGTCGGGTCCTAGTTTCATTTGAGGGCGAATTACCTTTAAAACTTCTGCGTCGTACTCGTGATGTGACTTAAGATACCGAGGCCGTCAGGTGAACCGGCCGAGGTGGATATCGCTGGGATCGCACGTTGTAGCGTGGACCTGCCGGTCCCCGACGCCATTCTTCTCTCGTGAGATCGATCTCCGTCTCTCCCTACCCTCCGTGGGATCCGTCTCTCGCCTCTTCGTCTCCCCGGGCTTCTGGTCCCGCTTCTCATCCGCTTCTTCTCCTTTCGCGTGAAGAGCTCTCGCTAGGGACATAAGGGCCTCCCTTTGTCGTTAAAGTACTTTTCTGCCTTTGGCGAGCACCCTCGGGTCCATGTCACCGAGGGTTCTTCAGATGGAGAACATTAGGTCTCTTGGATTGAGATGTCCAAATTCTACTATAAAGGCGTGGATGGCGAACTCTTCATCCGAGATGTCCACCCCAGTGACTCCGAGTCAGAACTCTCCGATGGGAGGTGGGACCTCAGGTTTTCACGAGACTCTCGCTTACGGTTAACAGGTGGCAGCTCCTGGCCCCACGTCCGGCCCGATGAAGTGGGACACGAAAGTAATGGAGATTTTTGAAGGACGAGACGAGGTCAAGGAGCCCCGGGCTTCGGAACCCGACGCCAAGGCCGAGCCTTTAAGAGTGATGAAAAAGTGGCCTCGTGATCTCACCGGGGCCTTGGTATCCGTAGCCCTTGATCCGGTTCGCAGGTGTCGAGGTGGTCTACTGGTCCTTCATTCCATCAAAGCTTCGACCGCTGCAGATTCGAACTTTGTTAAGAGAGGGAAGTGTAATGACTCTTACCGGTGAACCTGGATTCCGCGACTGCATCGCTCCCATGGAGACCGTGGCTCGAATCCTTATCACCCTTTCATGTGGTCGAAATGTTGTCGATATCCTGAACCACGCTCCTAAGATCTTTCCCTCTTTCCCTCTAATGACGGGTCGCGCCTCTTCACCCCATCACCTCGTCGCCGCTCCTTCGTTCGATCGCTCCGAGGAGTACGCCGGGATCATGCCCCGGTTCGGGCTATTTTCTCCCTCTTCCGCCATCGCCCTGGGGCGCCGAGGTGTTGCCGCTTCCTCCCGTGGTATGGTATCGCGCCCCAACGGGCCCGCTTGTTCATCCGTGGTCGCTGCACTCGCTCGATGAGTTCCGCCAACTCCTCGCCAGCCGCTAATCGACGAGACGCAGGGCCTCCCATTCAAGGCAGCGCCGTGAGAGCTCCCTGAACGCTCCTAGTCGACCGTCAACGTCGCTCGCTGGTCTCGTATCCCTGGGGCTGGCGTGACTCACTCATAAGGCATGTTTCGTAGTCGATACCATCAATCACCGAGGAAATCCCAGCCATCAAAGGAACAAATGCTCCTACGCGACGGCGCCAAACTAATAGTGTTTTTCTTTCGATATCACCGGAGCCCATGTGGAGCTGCTAGGTCGCATCCGTCTACGGATCACAGATAACCCGCAACCGCGCAGCGCATGATCCGCAGGGCGTGCTCACGACCGACGCCGTTTCGCTTCTTCTTATGTTTTTTAAAGAATCCAATTGTTTGCATGCTATGTTTCAAGGCATCTTTCTTTGGGCGTAGATTACTTTGTATTTACAAGAGATGATCACTTACGACTTCCTCACGGATGACGATACGACATTTTCCCCATCAAGAAGGACCTTTTCCTTATCGCTAATCAATATTAGAGGATAATTAGAGAACCGTAATCGTAAGGAGATCTTTCTTCCTTAATGCAGATATCTGATCACGGCGCCGTGGCGCTTCCTTCTTGCTCAAATGGTGATAGTGGACTATCCTCGTCACCCGTTCCTACCGCTTGTCGACCCCTGACTCGGGGCCTCGGGAGCCGGACATCAATATAATGAGTTCTGTTGAGGGCCCTCTCTACCGGCCCCATGGAGGATGCCAGCCTGTTTCAAGGCCTGTTCCCTAGACCTGTGTCCTGAGCCAATGGGCTGCTTTTGTTTTAGGCACCATCACTTATAAATACTTTTTCTTAAGTTTTAAAAATAGACATAACCTCAAGCCTACAAAAATTAAAACATTGATAATAATAGAAATAAGGTATCATTTACTTAATAGTAAACTCCCTGCCAAAAAATAAGGCATTTAGTTAATTTTTTAGAACATTCACGTAAAGGAATTCATTTCGTATATATAATTTGAAAAGTGCTATTTCATTGCTAATTGTTTTTCATTTAATTGAAATTAAAATTAAAATCAAATAGTATTTAACAGTATTAAATATTAAATTACTTTATACTTCTTGTTTTAATCATTTCTTTTTATTTGGAATTAACAAATATGTTTTTTTTTTCCAAAAAAAAAACTATTTTTAACATTTATTAGAGTAAGTGAAATATTTTAGTTTACAAAATTGGCCCTTAAATCGTTCGTTTGTACCAAACGCGGGAGATGTGGGCAGTTACAACTTACAACGAAACAGTCACCGGCATTAATTCAATCCTCATTCCCCTGTTCCTTTTGTTGGATTTCCAGAGACCTTTCACTTTGATACAGAGTTTCCTCTTCAATCACCATGGTATTCAACTTAAACCCTAACTCTCCGTTTGTTCTCGGAAATATTTGAATGAGTCAGTACCGAAAATTGCGTGGAATTGCTTATAATGGCCATTTCTACATTTTCTTTCGAGAAAACCAAACAGGGGCTGATTCGTTTTTTGTTCGTTTTGTATTGATTGATTTTCCGAATTGGATCTATGTTTCTTAGACTTCATCTTGGAAAATCGGTTTTGATGAGCTTGTGTGATTGTTCATATTTATCTTCTTGATTTGAAGGGAAAACAAATTTGGAATCTGTTTCGTTCAAATAAATTGATGTGGATCACTAACAAAAGTTTGTGTGAAAAAAGAATAAAGAAAATGGTAGATAGTGTTGTTAACGTTAGACAGTTAACAAGCAATTCACACATAATATCCTTTTAGAGAACAGTATATGCTTTCTCGTGGGCTAATTTAGGAGAGTTGAGGGTCATTGAGTAAGGACAAAACACAATGTCCACATTGTATTGGAACTGAGCTAAGGGGTCCTATGAAATTTGGGTGGTGGCAAATCAATAATAGATTTTGTATCTCTAGTATGTAAATATTGTGTTTTTCTTTTTCCTTTTCAATAGGTGAGTAGGATTTTGAATTCGTAAGGAAAGTCAAAGTACTAAGAATCATCTCATAGAATGCTGCTCCTTAATATCTAAGATTTTACAGTGTTCACCCTGAAATGTTGTAGTAATTTTTCATTGAGCTGGGAAGCAATGGGATTACATGTTTGTTTTGTGTTCAAGCAGGCTCAAATTAGGAATCCACACAAGCGTGTTCTCTTTTAGCACATCAGAGTTTGGGGGATTGTGTTTGGTAGCTTGAGTGCTTCCCTCTATATGTTTACAAGTTACATTCTCTGGTTGGCTGCAAACATTATCAAACTGAAGATTCAGTGCGTTTGGGGCATGTTCTTTGATCTTTTGGTCTTTCATATTCTTTCCATTGTTCAAGTATGTCGGCATCATGTTGAGTGTAGATGATAATGGTGAAGGTAAGGGCTGAGATTTTTTCTGAAGAACGCTACTACAGCTTTTCTGTTATTGTTTCCTTGTTGATGGGTTTGTGGCCATCATTTTTGGGGTCATTAACAGGAGGAACTTTCGCTTTATACTCGCTTCTCTGCAGACATGCAAAGCTTTGTTTGCTTCCTAATCATCAAGCCGCGGATGAGGAGCTTTCTACATATTTTGTCCGGTTACCTCGAATAGGAATGTAGTTCCCTCTCGATTTAGAAGATATATTGAGAAGCATAAAACACAAGGACTTGCTTACTCCTTTTGTAGTTTTGTTTGTTGCTTCTATGGTGATAGTTATTGGTGTCATCACTCCTTCAATTTCGTAGCTGAACTGCCTTTGATCTTTTTGAATCGAAAACGTTGAAGGTTTCATTCATCCTCTCCTGTCCCATTTTGATGTATATTTAATCTTTTGCAGTTTTCTCATCTATTGAAGGGCTGCAAGTTCGAGTAAAAAACGCAGATGACAGTGAGTTCTTGGTTTGTTTAAAAAGACTAATGATCTAGAGGAAGGCAAAACTCTTTTCATACTTAAGTCTAGAACTCATCTGGATATAATATAGGTTGTGTTAAATTTAGTGGGAGAAGAGGGATAAAACATATAATGACACCTAAGGACTTGATGAGTGTTGGAACCTATTGAATGCCGGGTTTTGCGGAGAGCCATATGCAAAGCATGGATTGCAATAGGAAGCCAAAAACCAACAGCATGGAAGAGGGAGGATAACATGGTCTCCACAATACCGAGGTCTCTTGTATGGCTGCCCATGAACAATTATATTTGTAGAACCTGAATTCATAGAAAAGAAAAGTAGATTTATAGATGACTAATAGTACTACAAAGGTATAAGTGAGAATAACACTGTGAGGTATCTTGTACACTACAAGGGGGAAAATAACAATAGTCAAGACCCACGCCCTCACAGTTTAAATTTAGATAGAAGGCCAAGCAAATTCAGATAGCTATAATATCATTTGTAATGTTGGGTTTTTTTTTTTTTGCTTTCTACATTTGAAATTCTTTTTGTTCCTATCTTGTCATTCAAGTTATTATCAGCACTATGATTATACAGGAATGCTTTGTTACTTTCACCTGCTTTGTATTGGTGTGTCTTTTCGTTCGGCAGCACCATGGCACCCACAGGTTGGGCATCACATTTGCACCCATTGTGATCTTATGGTTGCTGTCCATTGCCCTTCTCGGCATCTACAATATCACCAAGTGGAACCCCAGAATTTTCCAGGCTCTTTCTCCATACTACATTTACAAGTTCTTCAGAAACACAGGAAAATATGGATGGGCATCCCTTGGAGGAATTTTTCTATGTGCTACCGGTGACTGGCAGTCGTCTATTGACATCTTGTTCATTCCAAGTTTCCTGGCCCAACAGATCATCAGATGTTTCTTTTCATTTCCAGGAACTGAAGCTATGTTTGCAGGCCTTGGCGAATTCTGCTACATCCATGAGGTATGGTTGAGTCCTTGCCTTTTTCTCATATCACCGGTTTGTCACAGGAATTTAAAAAAAAAAACGCTACTACCACTTGTTTCTAATTGCAGGTTGCATTCTTTGTTGTCACTTACCCCTGCCTAATACTTCAATACTTGGGGCAGGCTGCATTTCTTTCAAAGAACTTTTCTTCTGTAAATACAAGCTTCTATGCTTCTGTACCAGGTAAAAATCACACACACACACACATAAATAAAGCTTCTTTATGTACAGACAGATATAAATACAGCTTCTAAAAATTTTATGAGAGGAAAATAAAAAGGGAAATGCGTTTGCCGGGAGTCGAATCAGTCTATTGGCGGAAGTCAATTACTGTCTAACCGTTGGACAACTATGTTTTTCAGTTTGGGACGATATCAAATACTGACAAGATGTTGTTTCCATTTTTGCTTAGAGCCCGCCATTCTTCAGCCGTCTTTGTGCTTGCAATTTCAATTGGGATTGTTGCTAGTCAGGCAGCAATCTCCGAGACGTTCTCAATTGTTCAACAATGTCAGTCGTTAGGATGTTTCCCTCGCGTCAAGATTGTACACACATCAAGATGGATCCATGGTAAGATCTACATCCCAGAGATAAACTGGATCCTTATGATACTCATTCTGGCTGTCACACTTGGTTTTCGAGACACAACCCTCTTGGGAAATGCATATGGTATGCCCTTCTTTGGTTAAAGATTCCTTGATTTTTTTTTTATTCAAATATGTGGCCCCCGTCTCTCATGATTATGATATGTTTAAATATCAGGGATGGCATATACGAGTATGACATTAGTGACAACATTGTTGATGGCACTGGCCATGACCTTAGTGTGGCATAAGTACTCTCATGCATACCTTTTCTTCACATTCTTTGGGATCAATGGAGATTATCTTCTTTCATCTTCTTATACTTAAGGAATCCATAAGGTGGGTGGCTCCCAATCATGCTGTCATCTTCAGTCTTCCCTGGTGGTATGTATGTGTGGCACTATGGGGCAGGTATTTGCTTGGCGTGCAAAACAGGATATCCATGAAACGGATTCTCCCACTTGGAGGCCGAATCTTGGGATTATCAGGACTCCCATTATAGGCATCATATACACTGAACTGGCAACTGGGATCCCAGCCACATTTCTCCCATTTCCTCACCAACTTGCCATGCTTCTGGTCATCGTCTTTATGCATCTCAAGGTCTCCCATGCCTCATCTCCATAGGCATACCTCATCGACGAGTTGGACACAAATCTTACCAGATGTATAGATGCATTATCGAGCATGGTTACAAAAAGATGTCCATAAGTCTAACAGATTTCGAGAACAGCCTGGTGGTGACATAGCGGAGTTCATTGAACTGGAATCAAGAGGCTCAGAAACCCCCAGATTGGCTGGGGATGGGAGACTGGCAGTGGTGAGGACCTCTGAAGACCGGGATGAGAATGGTAATGTCAGAAGCAGCAAATATGGCCAAAAGATGTGTTGGCGACGTCGACAACGGAAGAAGCAGCAGCAGCAGCATCAGCAACTGGGGTGGTCTCGCTCCGGCTACCGCTGCCACTGCTATGAGGAGTAGCAACAAGTCTGCGGCTCTTCGGAGACTACAGGCATTGTACGAGCAGGAAGCGCCGGCACATCACAGCCGGAGGAGCCAAATGCGGTGTGAGCTGCTGGACAAAAATTACAAGCACCCACGAGTGAAAGAAGAGCTGATGGAGCTTATGGAAGCTAAGCATGCAGAGGTGGGATATGTGATAGGCCATTCCTATATAAAGGCCAGAAGGAACTCATCTTTTTTGAAGAAATTGGCTGTGGATGTAGCATACTCTATGTTGCGTAGAAACTGCAGGGCCCCAGGTGTGACATGACATTCCCCACATCAACGATCATGGCAGGGACCAACTATTATATTTAGTCCTTCTATAACCCTACCTTCAGCATTATTGCTTCATTTCTTTAAAATTTCATGACAGACATATCGGGATTTGTAACCATATCTATTTATGCGTCTCGACAGACGGATGGTAATGCCGTTTGCTGCTTGAAAAACATGGGAGGAACAAAAAAAAAAATCAAAGAAAACATTTTCTTTGTTGTCTTCCTCAACATTTAGTTCGCTCTCTATATCTATCGGTCGGGCTACCGAGCGCCCATGACCTGTCCAGTGAGAAGACTGACGAGTCTTCCTTCGATCCCTCACATCCGAGGGAATTCGTAGGCTAATTTGACGGATTTGCCTCCAAAACCAAAACCAAAACCATGACGAGGCTAACGAAGTACAGGCGCGCGACGGCTTAACCACATGTCACATGTTGAGATGATTAAATTATGAAAAAAAAATGAAAACCTAGGTTGTATAGAATAATTGCTTAATTGAGGTAGAAAATAATATAAAGAGGTATAGATAGGCGATTTTAAGTCAAAAATGATAAAAAAAATCACCCTTCATTGTTTTAATAAAAAAGGCTATTAAAGAAAAAGCGGAGAGAAAATGAGGCTAAAGTTTTATAAGAGATTCGATTTTTACATAGTTGAAATTATTAAAAGATGACATTCTTTATACCATCATTTTAATTTTCCTTACTGGATTTTATCTTTCATATTCTTATTTGACTTATATTTTACGTATTTGCCTTCTTATATTTTACAAGCTAGCGTACATTTTTTTTTTATTAAATGAATTATTAATGATAAATGTAAAATGAACCATAGTCTCCTTTTCTCAATTTTTTTTTTGTCTCTGTTAGCCTATTTTCTTTTAAACAAAGAGGGGTGAATTTTTTTTGTAATTATTGGTTTGAAATCATATCTCTACACATCATTCAATCTTTTTCTTTTTTAATAAAGCGATTATTTCATATAAATCTAGATTTTTATTTGTTTTTTTCGTGATATGGTATTTATTTTAGTACATGTGTGGTTATCGTTATCTTGATGCGACGAATGGTTATGTCGACGATTTTGTTTTCGTGGTCGTGATGCAGTTTATATTTGTGTTTGAGAGATTTAAACGAATAAAGTATATCAAATCAGAGACAATAAATCAAATAAGTTTGATTATATGAATGTATAGGTTTTGAACCGATTCATTATACTATTAATATGAATATTGTTTCATCCTTTATAATCTTTAGTGATTTTGATTATATGTTTTATATTGTTAGTTTTAATCAATAAAATTATTATTATTATTGATGATGCTTTTCAGCAGGAGGGGTGAGTAGTATGGGGTCATTGAAATTTGGACCACGGTTGATTGCGAGAATTTGGGATGCGGCGTCTGGATGTGGATCGAGCGGGATCGTGTGGGATGTTGATCTGCGGGCTCGCAGCGTAGTATTCCTCTGAAACAAGGAAAAGAAATTCGACGGGAGGCCTACGCGTGTGTTCAGATGCAAGTCAGTTCTTTCTGGGAGAAAAAAGTAGGCTTTGCCTGAGAAGAAGGCGAATGGGTTGCGTATGTTTGTGCCTAAGAGTGCGTACCTTCCATAGATGGGAGTGGCCTTGTATTTATAGTAGATATTATTGGGTTGGATGGTGATTAGGATTTGTTCCCATTGGATGGGGTATTTCTTATTTTTAGTCCCATATCGGATTTGGTACGGGATATAGAAGGAGGCTGTTTTGTTTGAGATAATCCTC